>JAODLD010000008.1:21260305-21282016 GCA_026781065.1 Mormyrops boulengeri
CAGAACATTATTATGTGGTGTGCTCCGCTACAGTGCATATCACACTGAAGTATACCAAACCACAGTATACCAGAACATTATTATGTGGTGTGCTCCGCTATAGTGCATATCACACTGAAGTATACCAAACCACAGTATACCAGAACAGCATTATGTGGTGTGCTCCGTTACAGTGCATATCGTACTGAAGTATACCAAACCACAGTATACCAGAGCAGTATTATGTGGTGTGCTCCGCTACAGTGCATATCACACTGAAGTATATCAAACCACAGTATACCAGAGCAGTATTATGTGGTGTGCTCCACTACAGTGCATATCACACTGAAGTATATCAAACCACAGTATACCAGAACATTATTATGTGGTGTGCTCCGTTACAGTGCATATCGTACTGAAGTATATCAAACCACAGTATACCAGAGCAGTATTATGTGGTGTGCTCCGCTACAGTGCATATCGCACTGAAGTATACCAAACCACAGTATACCAGAACATTATTATGTGGTGTGCTCCGCTACAGTGCATATCACACTGAAGTATACCAAACCACAGTATACCAGAACAGTATTATGTGGTGTGCTCCGTTACAGTGCATATCGTACTGAAGTACACCAAACCACAGTATACCAGAGCAGTATTATGTGGTGTGCTCCGCTACAGTGCATATCGCACTGAAATATACCAAACCACAGTATACCAGAACAGTATTATGTGGTGTGCTCCGCTACAGTGCGTATCACACTGAAGTATACCAAACCACAGTATACCAGAACATTATTATGTGGTGTGCTCCGCTACAGTGCATATCGCACTGAAGTATACCAAACCACAGTATACCAGAACAGTATTATGTGGTGTGCTCCGCTACAGTGCATATCGCACTGAAGTATACCAAACCACAGTATACCAGAGCAGTATTATGTGGTGTGCTCCGCTAACTGAATTTAATAAACATAAAGATACGCTTATACAGATAAGTTTATACAGATTACTTTTGGGTGTCACAGAATGCATCTCATTAATTCCATGTGTCAGCTGGTAGTCGACAGTTCCACACATCAACTTGTAGTCTACAGCAATTCCACATGTCAGTTGGCGATGTAAAATTCCATACATCATTTGGTTTTCCACAATTCCACATGTCAGATAGTAGTCTACACTTCCACGCATCAGTTGGTAGTTTACAGTTCCATGCACCAGCTGGTAGTTTACAATTCCAAGTCATCCGGTAGGCTGTAGTTCCATGAGGTAACTGGTAGTCTACAGTTACACACATCGACTGGTAATCTACAGTTTCAGTTGTCAACTGATAGTCTACATCGACTGATGCTTTACAATTCTACATGTAAACTGGCAGTCTGTAATTCAACATGTTAGCTGGTAGGCTACACTTCCAGGTGACAGTTGGAAATTTACATTTCCATGTGTCAGCGGGTAGGCTGTGTATTCACATATCAGCTGGTAGTCTACAGTTTCATGCATTAGCTGATAGTTTACAATTCCGTGCATCAGTTTGTAGTCTACAATTTGGTCATTTGGTAGCCTGTAGTTCCATGCATCAGTTATTAGATTACAGCTCTACACATACAGCCTACAGTTCCTCATGTCAGCTGGTATGCTACAGATCCACACATCAGCCAGCAGTGTGCAGTTCCACACATCAACTGGTAGGCTACACTTCCACATGTCAGTTGGGAGTCAACAGTTCCATTTGTCAGCTGGTAATCTCTACTTGCATGTGTCAATTGATAGCCTGTCAACTGATATACCACAAATCAGCTGGTACTCTTCAATTCAGTGCATCAGCTGGTAGTCTGCAATTCCTTGGGTCAACTGGTAGTCTACAGCAGCGATTCTCAACCCATGGGTCGCAACCCAAATTTGGCAAGGGTCACGAGGCAGAGTTGGAAATGTAAGCATTTTAAAACCAGCAAGCTCCTATGCTGATCCACAATCAGATTTTCCAGCCCCAATCCTAGAATTAACCTATATAGATGGGTCTTTGGTCTGCAACTGCTTAGCACAAAACTAGCGAACACTCAACCAATCCAAGAAGCCAAACCACAGATGCTTCATTTAAAATTCACTGGCACACCCAGTCAGATTTGTGCGATTGGCATTGATTGGTGTAAATTGCAGAGTGCACTGTATGCTTGATCATAGTGTTAATTTAAACCTATACTTGATATAAGGTCACGACTGAGCTGATATGGTGAAAACTGGGACGTGGTGTAAAAAGGTTGAGAACCACTGGTCTGCAGTTCTTTGGGTCAACTAGTAATCCACAGTTCCACATGTCAAGTAGTAGTCTACACTTCATGTGTCCGCTGGTAGTCTACAATTCCACATGTAAACTGGTATTGCACAGTTCCACGTCAGGTAGTAATCTACAGTTCAGTGTCAGCTGGTAGTCTGCGGCTCCATGTGTCAGACTGTAGTCTACAGTTCCTCACATCAACTATAAATCAGATGAAAGCAGGTATACAGAAAAATCAGATATAGTTTACAGCTCTGGCTTTATGTAGCATGCAAATTTATTTCTGCAGTCTGACCAGCCAATAGAGTCCAGTGAAAGTAAGCCTCTGTGCCTTGGCAGTGATGTAGGCCACATACCACATGACGACATCCCCTTTTAATCTCCCGTAATGGTCCTGTGAGTACACTGCCAGCCACATCACATTACTATTTTTGATTTTTCCTTATACCTGCTTTCATGTGATTAATGTCTAGAAAATAAATTCAAGGGAATTAGGGCTGGTGGCTTTACACTGATATGTACACTTTAAATAAAATATATGAGTGCATGTGCATGTATCACCTGCCAAACATCCGTACGCCACATAAAATTTATGTTGCATACACAGCTCTTGAAAAAATTAAGAGACCACTCCGTATTTTTTTTTATTTTCGTTTAATCTGTGTTTTTAAATCCTGGTTTAATCCTGGTTCTGCTGGCAGAAGGCTACACTGTGAGGCAGGCTGCTTCCAAGCTCAAAGTAAGTAAGACAGCAGTACACAAGAACAAGGTGAAGCAGGAGACACTGGGAGAGACCAAAATCCAGTCAGGTAGAGGGCAGAAGTGACTTTCTAAGGCCAGAGATGACTGTCAGCTTATCCGGCAGTGCCTCATAAATTGGAGGATGACCTCAAGTAACCTTCAAAAAGATTGGGAAACATTAAGTGGTGTGAAGTGCACTGCTAGGACAATTTAAAACAGGCTGCAAGAAGCAGGACTGAACACCTATAAAGCAAGGAAGAAGACCTTCATCAGTGAGAAGCAGAGGAGAGCTAGGCTGGAGTTTGAAAAAAAATATATATATTATATATATATATATAAAAATTATTCAGACGCACTCCCATAAATTGAGAAATGAGTGAAACAAAAAGTTCTGCTGTGGTCACTTGACATACAGCTCTTTTCCCAGAGCTGTATGTCAAAACTGATTGATTCTTATACCTAGCCCTTCCTATAAGAGCAGGTTTATTGTATCAAAGTAACTTTGTGGTGTCCAGGAAAGCTCAGGAACGACAAGCAAACATTCATCTTGATAAAATAACACAGGGGTGGGGGGAGCAGGGAGGTCTGCCCTCATAACATAATGATTTGTCCCAGTGGGGATAGATGGCAGGGCCACTGCTATGACATCAGTGTTATTCATAAGTCAAACAGGGAACACACACAACAGAGCAAGGACATGTGATCACCAGGCCTATGCGAAGCTGCATCTCTGGAGGTGAGGGACGGGAGAACTTGTCTCTCAGCTACCTAACCTTACTATACAAACACTTTGTATTAGTACACTGGGGATTTGCAGACTCTTCGGAGAGCAGGCGGGAGGGGTTCCTTAGAGTAAATTTTGCATGTATGTGAAAGGGGCATATAGAACATCAAAATGGGACACTTTCGATCATTTGTGGCAGAGTGGCAGGTGCTCGGGCACCGCCAGCCCCCACCTGTCTGGGGATTTGCCCTGATATTTAAAACCCTGAGCATTAACTAATCAATTGCCTGTCTGAAGCACAATGTACTGAATTGTAGTCTGGGTAAAAACAAATTACGCGGCACATAATCCAATCCTGTGCCTGAGATTGGAACGTCAAAAATCCTGTGATCGACCATATAGTTGCATCATCGGTGAGCCTTTGAGCTGTTAACCCCAAAGCCATTAACCCCCCCCCCCCCCAAAAAAAAAATAATGCTTCAGGGGTAGGCTACTAGAAAAATGGCTGCTCAGACCCTAAGCTTCACCCGCACTTCACATGTGTGTGCGTCTCAAAGGAGAGCATGATGGGATATGCGAACACATTCCTATGTACCTGAACCCATACTTTCACTTCCATACAACATACAGCCTGTCTGACACTACTAGTCTGTTTGTGTATATGTATAATACGCTTGGTTCGCACTTTCCTTTAAACGCTGTTCTGGGGGTTTAAATACTAATCCAAGCTTTTCATGAAATGAGTCTGACACTGTCTGCAGTCGACTTTACATTAAACGAGTTTACTAAAACAAGCAGTCCGTTTTACTAACTGGCTTCCTATTGTCTAAGCCGCATTCTTTAGTACAATTCAGAACCATAAGACTTTTACTATCCTAAAGGAAATTGTGTCATACTGCACATTACACGATTCAGATTATTGAAAGAACACGCAAGTGCACTACGGTAAGTTCCAGACTCCACTAAACCCACTGCATCCCTTATATACTGGGAACCTTTTAATGGCAGGGAAAGACTGGCTTATCACGTCTTCCCGTATGCTGACGGCATACCTATACTCTCTGTACACACACCCCGCCTGCAAAGGTAAAATCATCATCCTTCTATAAACCATAGTAAGTTAATACCACTTTCTTTGACTGATCTTTTTCTTTCAGATTGCGGTGAGTAATTGCAATTCTCGCGAGTTCTCGCAATACTATCGGGAATGACCTGAAAACGAGAGTTTAATCTGGTTATTTAACACAGCGCGATCACCGCAGGCACCAATCCAGGTCCGTCCAGGAACTCACGCGTCTCTTCCGGGGATTTCCCGGCTGCGATTCACGCCTAGTGTTCCCCGCTGCTGCCCCGACTTCTCCCCGCAGAACCTTAATGCCCTGACAGCACACACCCGTTTGCCATGTTTTTTTTGAAGTAGTATGAACAGGTTAAAGGGTGGCCCCGATGTTCCTGTTACGTTGTCACATGGAATAATTACTCTGGGTGCCTAAAATTTTAATGTATTGAACATTTATAACTTGTGAATTACATAACTTATAAATTACATAACCTCCCAATTATTGCTGTTTTAATTAAACCCGAATCATAGTTCTGTCATAAAAACGTAGGCCTACTGTAAATATGCTATACAATCATGGTCGTAAAGTACTGCGGGGGTGTGACCCCCCAATAAATTAAAACCCGATAATACACCCCCGCAATAATCGTGTTTCCCCCTAAATGGATGGGGAGCTCAACCCCCCTGCGTTCAAACCAAAGTTACACCCTTGTATACAATAGTTCATTGCGACAGATTCTAGTATTCGATCATTAAATAATTAACTCAAAGACGTTTCCACTGAAGGCGAAAAATCATCTCTGGATCTGGATCAAACAACAGTTGCAAAAACAGGACAGGCAGAGATATTATTTTTGTTCAAATATTTAGTTATATAATGGTCTGAGAATATTTTGTTTAATCTGTTTATACTCCTACTTCTTTTAGAATACATCTTATGACTTATTTAGGTCTAAGGGCTAATCCATTAGACATAGCACTCGTGATGGATAAGTGGATTTGGGACTGGGGTAGTACAACACGTCCTTTCAGATATAGGAACAACATAATAACACAGCCATTCAAAACAACATAATGTAAAATGCGAGCAAATCAGAGCGTCACCCCCATCAGAACTAATTCCCCGCTGTTAAAGTTTTGAACCTCGAAAAAAAAAATAGCGCAAGCCGACAACTCGTGTTTAATTCAGCTTTTTCCTGTCAAGCACTAATCCAGGGCAGGGCGTTCATAGACGAAATCTTTCCGCTTACATTACGCGCTAACGCGACACACTCAGTTTGGCCACGCAGCTGAGCCGATTCGATTAGTAATACCTTTCATCTTGGTCCTTAATCACATCACATGCTGCATGCTTCCCCAGTGGTGTTCCTCATCAAAGGCATTTACGCTGACTCCGGATCAGATTTATGGTAATAGCGTAGCATCCCTGTTGGCAGTAATGCAATTTCGAATCTTAGACCACAGGTTGCCAGTGAGTCACTGTAAAAGCCTGTATAGCACCGTATACCACTTTCTGTTCGGTAACAGGCCAAAGTCCAAAACATGGCTTGATGCATGAAGAATGTAAGCGACCTTTCTCGAGGTGAATGCTTAATGTCTCTCAGTGACACGTTTCGTTTATCCTTTATTCAGCTAATTGCATTATTCATTCAGCAGTGAGCCCAGGAAAATACTACTGTAAGAAAAAAATACACAATGAGAATCATGTTATATTCTCGGACTATAATGAATACACTATAAACTATAAAGATCCCCTTTCCAGGTTAAATAACCATCTCGGATCTATTATAGACGCAATTTTTATTCGTACTTTACTTTTATATGAAATTCTTTTAAAATGAAGAAAAATAAGAACCTATTAATTTATTCATGTGTTCATCCGTTTCCAAATTAGTGTAATAATAAGCCTATTATTGTTGAATCCATATGGAAAATAATATCCTTCCATTAGTGTGAACTGCAGGTTCATAATAGTAGTTTAAAATAGTATTAATGACCTATCTACATAATTATATTTTACTCCTGGTACGATAACGGCCCCTGAGAATGGCCACGTGACTTCCCTGGAGCGATCTAGGAATATAAATGCAAAACACTATTTTTATAAGTGATTTTTTGAGGGAAGGAGGGAGATATATTAGGGCAGGACATTATTATATTATATGCCTATAGGAAGGGATTTATTATGCTGATATGACAGAAGCATTGAAAGACGATTTAAAAAAAATAATATATTAAATAGTTATTATTATTCGTTATCTATTTGGTTTCAGGCAAAAAACTGGGTTACGTTTGAATAGGCTAAAACAATAGATATTTACTGAGTACTCGCTACAGCTCCTCCATGCTTCTGAATATCCAGATGATTTTTCTAATCTGGATAGAAAATTGTTTCCAAACATACCATTGTTTTTGGCTTGGCCATAAATCATGTTAATTTGATTAAATCTAAATCTGATTCCAGGGCAGCTCTAAACAGACGTACTTCTTGCTTCCTAGATTTCTGCTATAACTGCTGCACATAACGGCTTTGATAAGCTGAGATCAATGTTTCATACTAATCACCTGCAGGAACGACCTTTGTTCTTTATATCTGTGAGGAATACGTGTATTCGGTCCACGTGTATTCGGTGGCCAGACTTCATATAGCCTTCGCAATTTAGGGCGACGGACGGCTTCTCACAAACCCCAGATCGGTTTCATTTCGTTCTCACTTCGTTGGTTAGATTTTTCTGTGATAAAATAAAGCAATAATTTAAAATAAAAAAGGACTCTGGCTTTTCTGGAATACTTATATTGGCCAATACGATATAGACTGCATCGCATTAAAATGAAGCATGCTTTCAGAAATGACCAATTGTTTCAATTATGCAAATGTGGTTGAAATAAAAGCAGAATTTGACACATCCAAAATAACAAAGAATTCAGAGTTAAACCTTTCTTCTGAATTCCATCTTCCCTGGTTCGGCTAGATGGAATCGTTTGACGCTTTTCAGCATCGCTGCACACAACTCTACTATCCTGGGAGGAAAATGTAAAGAAAAAAGCGAAAATTGGGGATTAGGGTTGACTATCAAAGTAGATTTGTTGTGCTTTGTCCCAACTTGGGGTGAAAATACCCTGTGGGCAAGGAGATGGGTCATGCGACTCCCAAAAGGATTACCGTGAACTCGAGTCATGAGACCGGCTCGAACAAAGAGCCAGCCACATGCTCATCATATGAACCGCTCCTCATAAAGTGATGGAGGTTCACGTCTTGTGGGACTCGCTGGTTTGGGGGTCTGAGAGCAATGAGCCGGGAGCGCTCGTCTGTGAAGAACGCGAGGGAGGGACCCACGGCGTTAACGCGGATCCCGCCCGGGCCGCCGTGCGGACGCGCACACGGTAAGAGACACGCGCATTCCCTGTAAGCGTTATTCCGCATATGCAGCAATAATTTAATTATCCCTAAATATTTTGAGCCCCATAGGCCTACCGTATCGCAGAGATCGTCTAACACAAGTCCACAAATAAATCTGTTTGTCTTGTATGAGTGGGAGTTTCTGCCAGGAGTTCAGATCAAGAAAAAGGTATTTACAGTCCAAAAACAATTAAATTTGGATAATAGATATACTATTGTTCCAAATAATCAAAATAATTGCATAACTCAGGAGCGTTAGTTGTAAATATATGTAACATGGATGCCATAGTAAAAAAAATAATGTATAAATAAATATTTATAAACATGTTCGTGCAAATAATTTATATCGGTGTAAAAACTTATAAAATTCTTCATGACAGTGTTGTTTAGAGTGAATAACAGTTTTTTTAAAATGCTACATCTCATTGTAACAACGTTGTTGTTCGGGAGAGATTTGCTTCAAAAGTTTCAGTATTGTAATACTGAACAAATCACAAAAGTCCAAGCAAATATTTCTTTGAAGTACGGTTATTTTAATCCAGCACTGGTGGATGATCAAAAACCCAGAATGGTAGTTGATCACTGTACGGAATTAGCTGTTTTATGGAATCGTTTTAGGAGTCGCCTGCCTGGTTGATTTTATGGACACGTTTCACGTCTGCAAAGCGGGAATTCGGCGCCGATTGCGACTTTATTAACTCCCACTAAACACTGATAACTTAAGGCAGAGCTAAATATGGTCATTCTCAATGTGTTGCGTCTTCCACACCCCCATTCGAATGTAACCAATTTATGTGGTGTCCGGAAGCCATTTTCCTTAAATAAGAGCTGAATGAACATTTTTTTTCTTCGTTATTGTTATCATCAGTTCAGTTATTTATGCATGCTTCGCCCTACTTGTGATTCAGCAGAGATCCTTTTTTCCCCACACAGAATGTGCTGTTTAGGAGCTTGGAAGCTGCTAACCAAATATGCGGAAATGAAATACGGCGACTAAATACAGTATAAATAACACATTGAATTCTTAGTGTCCATCCATCCATCCTATAGCTATTCGTAAGTGTTGCGTGGAGCTCGTCCAGGCACAAGGTGGGGCAACACCCCGGATGCCATAATGAACAAGTGTTAACCATGCAAAGCACTGAATAGCGATTGGGTCTCAGGAAAAGCCAGACAAACCCAGCGTGTGTCTAACTAACAGCTCTCTGTTGCCGTGTCCTCTCAGCAGAATGTTTTCAACTTTTTAATACTGTTTTTATGTGGCTTGTGGATGAATGCGAGGCCCTTCTTGGTGACCTGAACTCACAACCTTTGTCCCCAGTTCAGGTCAGCACTGTCCAGTTGTTCCCCACGTCGATAATCTAACCTACACATTCCTCATTATTTTTTTGCAGGCTCAGAAAGCTTGGATAGAGAAAATCTTTTATAAGAGAGAATGCGTCCAGATATGTCCCAGCAAAGAACCAAACAGGTAGGTGGAACCTATGGATGGAGTCTCGGGTAATTTTATAGTCCTGACTGTATATAATTATTAAAAAAGAAAAATGAAAAAATATATCCAAAATTACAGAGAAATTTTGACAGTTTCGGTAGCATAATGTTGTGTTCTAAAGCTGCAAAATTTCCTCACACATACTGAAGTGCCCTTGCACACGCTAAATGTGATCATGCACACGCTAAATGTGATCATGCACATGCTAAATGTAAACACGAACGTGCTAAATGAGTCCGCTAACATGCTAAAAGTGTACGTGCACATGCTAAATGTCATCATGCGCACACTAAACGTATCTGTGAACGTGCTAAATATTTGCTAACATTATAAATGTGCCTGTGCACATGCTAAATGTGATCATGCACATGGCAAATGTATCTGTGAATATGCTAAATATCTGGGAACATGCTAAATGTGTCCATGCACATGCTAAATGTATCGATGAATATGGTAAATGTATCTGCAAACATGCTAAATGTGATCATGCACATACTAAATGTAATCATGCACATGGCAAATGTATCTATGAATATGCAAAATATCTGGGAAAATGCTAAATGTGTCCATGCACATGCTAAATGTATCTGCAAACATGCTAAATGTGTCCGTGCACATGCTAGATGTAATCATGCACACACTAAATGTATCCACGAACATGCTACATGTATCTGCAGACATGCTAAATGTGTCCATGCGCATGCTAAATGTGATTGTGTACAGGATAAATGTATCCACAAACATGCTAAATTTGTTTTGCAAACATGCTAAATGTTTCTGTGCACATACTAAATAACGTGTTGATGACATCCTTGAAGGATCACAGCCTTGTGTAGCATACATGCCTCCCACACAAAGCAGTATAAAGGCGGGAGTGATGGACCAGCCTGAGAGAAGCCTTCTGGAGTCACCCCTCCAGCCACCGACAGGGACCGTGACCCTCTCTGAGCTGCAGCTTGTGTCTGCTGCAGGGTGGTGGCGTCATAAACCACAGAGCTTCCGCTGACAGGGCATTAATGGCAGGAGTGGCTCCGTACAAACATAAGGCCCTCATCCATTTCCACTTCACTTGGGTCTCTGTTCTTCTCCAGGTGTCTTATATTCTGGCTGCTAATGGACCCACACAAGCCCTTCATGTTTATCGCTTATGACCACTTCTTGTGAACTATTCCCATCATTATGTAGGTGCAGCTGTGGTCAGCTGGTCAACAAGCACGTGGCCATCCCTCCTGGCAAGACCAGCGCGGAGGAGAACGTCCAGGCGGACATCCTACAGGAGAAGTGGAGCGTGGCCAAACACACCCAAGCCTTCCCCACAGACGCCTACGGCACCCTGGAGTTTCAGAGCGCAGGTCACGTCAACAAGACTATGGTACGACAGTCACAGCCCTACTGCTGCAATGCAACAGGCACTTGAAATCTGCATACTGCAGAGGCTCTAAGCCACAGCTACAGAACAAGCCTCAGTCCTACAAATTGCAATGCTCACAGAAAGTCTTGGGATTCTTGCTTAATTCTGTAAAATATTATTGGTTTTATAACAAAAGTCCATTGACAAATAATGTTTAACATATCTGCACGTATCTTCCACACAGACAGTGTCTTTGCCAAGTGTTATAACTTTTTTGACTGACGCATTCAGTTCTAATCTTGCAATTTTGTTATTAATTGCAATTGTAGTCGTTGCCTTCCAAAGGGATACTAAATGCAAATATTAGTGTTTATGTTATTGCAAAGGTGTTACTAATTAGAAAGTAACCAAAGAGCCTGCCTGTCGATAAACATTTTAACTCAGATCAACCTTTTTAGAATTTATTTATCAATTTATTACTATTTTACTTTAAATTACGGTTTGTTTCTAGTGTTTTATTTATCCTTTGTCAACATATGAACAAAGTAATGATTTTATTTAATTAAAGCAATAAATTTGCAATATTTTTATTGAATTAAGCAGTCTTCTCAGGTGTTTCTGTGAGCAGTGTATGGGCCCTTTGCCTTACTTGGCATGCGTCACTGCTGCCTGTTTAGATGGCTCACTGGCGGCTCTCCGTTTCTCTATCAGTACGTCCGGGCTTCCCATGACACCAAGCCTGACAGCTTGCTGCAGCTGATGATTAAGGACTGGCAGCTGGAGCTGCCCACGCTGCTCATCTCTGTCCATGGAGGTCTGCAGAACTTTGACCTTCAGCCCAAACTGAAGCAGGTCTTTGGAAAAGGCCTGATCAAGGCTGCCGTGACCACAGGGGCGTGGATCTTCACTGGTGGAGTCAGCACTGGTTGGTATCTACTCTAGTGCAGTGTTTCCCAATCCGATCCTCAGGGAACCCCAGACGGTCCACATGTTTGCTTCCCCCCAATACCAGAGGACCGGGTTGGGAAACAATGCCCCTAGCAGGTAGCCTCTGCAGCAACAGATCAAAATATCACATGAGTATCATAAAAATGAATGATTATCAAAAAATGAAAGGCAGAATAAGTATTATGAGAACTTCTCTACAAGTGGTGAGCAAACAGAAATGCAACACAATGACTTAAACACTCTGTAGCTAAAACTTCCTGTGAAACAAATTACAACTCTAGCATCAGTATTATTCAGTAAAGTTTCTTGGCCTGGAGCCACGTACATGTGAATCAATTGATTAAATAAACTCGCCTGGCTGCATGTGCTCCCTTGTGCTGTAGGGGTGGTCCGCCACGTTGGAGACGCATTGAAAGACCACTCCTCGAAATCGCGAGGGAAGGTCTACGCGGTGGGCATCGCCCCCTGGGGCATCGTGGAGAATAAGGAGGACCTCATTGGCCGAGATGTGAGTTTGTAGTGAAGTACAACAGACCATCCGCAAAGCAGAACTGAAAAGAAGACTCTTCTAGAAGTTTTGGTCATTGTCGCAGTTAGATAATATGGTTGTATTGCTTCCCTCATTGGAAACTATTTACATATTATTTATGTCAAAGGGGCCCAACAGAGAAGTCAGATTTGAGCCAGTGACCTTCTGATCATGGGCACAGTACCCTAAGTCGCTGAGCCACACAGCACCCCTACAAAGAAATAACTTAAAACTATTTTATGTTGAAGAATGGACTTAAAACAGCATCTAGGTGTAATATACAGTACACCGTGATGGGTTGGTGCTCCATCCTGGATTATTCCCTCCCTTGCACCTGTAGCTTCAGAGATAGGCTCCAGACCCACGCAAACCTGCATAAGACTAGTTGGTAATGAAAATGGATGGATGGATGATGGATGGAATAATTAGTAGAAGTTAAGCTGAATGTGAATGAAATTTACTGTTTGTCGCTGTCCCCAAAGTAAAGTGTGATGCTCGTGGCACCCCCAGGTGACACGGCCCTACCAGACCATGTCAAACCCCCTCAGCAAGCTGTCGCTGCTCAACAACAGCCACTCCCACTTTATCCTGGCTGACAACGGCACCCACGGCAAGTACGGCGCTGAGGTGAAGCTGCGCAGACAGCTGGAGAAGCACATCTCCCTGCAGAAGATCAACACACGTAAGCAGGGCCTGCCCTCACTCACCATGGGATGGGAACGCATAGTATGGGATGGGAACATGTGGCACAGAAAGGGAACACGCGGCACGGGGAAAGGAACACGCGGCACGGGGAAGGGAACACGCGGCATGGGGAAAGGAACACACGGCACGGGGAAGGGAAAACGCGGCACGGGGAAAGGAACACACGGCACGGGGAAGGGAACACGCGGCACGGGGAAAGGAACACATGGCACGGGGAAGGGAACACGCGGCATGAGGAAAGGAACACGCGGCACGGAAAGGGGACACGTGGCACGGGATGGTAACACGCGGCACGGGAAGGGAACACGGGGCACCAGGAAGAGAACACGCAGCACCAGGAAGGGAACACGCGGCACGGGAAGAGAACGCATGGCACAAGAAGGGAACACGCGGCATGGGAAAAGAACATGCGGCACGGTGAAGGGAACACGTGGTTGAATTGATCCTGTTATTGCCATTCAGTGCTTCATGTTACCAAACCCTGTTTGTCCAACACTTAAAACAAAACACTGAACACGACTATCTTTACTGCAGTGCTACATTCTTTGAACAGGTCTTATCTGTTTAAAATTTCTTTTAGATTTATCTTGACTGGTAGTGTCAGCTGTAGTGGCCAAAGAGACTAGGGGGCACTCTTCTGGTTGGCAGTTCGGCTCGCCCATGTGACCTTTGGGTTTCCCTTTGTCATCCTATGCCTGGGGCTACTGATAAGGCAGGGACAGCAAAGGGGTGCCCAGCTGTCACCGCTCACTGCACCCAGGGTCACACGGGGACAGTTAATGTCATAGCTAGTGTTTTACGGCTCGGGATCGAGTCTGATGGCCTAATTTCCAGCCCTGGAGTTTTATGGCCAAGACCAGCCCATTTTATCTTTGTTCTGGGGGAACTTTGATAAATGATGCCACAATTCAAGTCAATGAATGTGTTACTGATGTATTACTGAAGAAAATAAATAATAAATAGCATATCGTTCAAGCAGTCTGACTTTTTCAGCCCCGCGTGGTCTCTTTCTAACATCCATCATTTGAGAAAATTTCAGTGATTAGCAATAGCAAGTGATTATTTGTGGCACCTCCACAAATGCGCATTTCACTCACTCAGCTCTGAATGACAATCACACAGACTCACGTGCCACGTATTTGCATTGCTCTCTATGCAGAGCAATAGTGGTCTATTGTGCATGACAAAACTCGCTGGTTAACATTCTGTAGCGCTGCTGTCGAATTTTTCAGTTGTAAAATAATTTTTCGTCTCAATTTTAAATTCGGCAAATTATTTTGTTTCTGACCGGCACAAATGCTGAGCAGCTTACCTGGAATTCTCCCGATCGGCCACTCCGGGCCTGGTTCTGGCTGTTTCTGTCCCGAGTTCAGCATGTCTGTAAATGTGTCTGGGTTATCAGGAGCCGCTTTGTTCTTTCTGGGGCCCCAAAAGGTCGTAGCTAGCTGGCTGGTTAGCAGAGCTTGCTGCCTTAGCATCTACTAAATAAGGAATGCATCTATTTAATATTTCGTGTAGTGTAGTAGTAGTAGCCAGCAGAGGGTTTGAGTAACGGTAAAAATGCCCACCATGTGTGTCTCTCTGACAGGACTGGGCCAGGGTGTACCACTGGTCTGTTTGATTGTGGAGGGGGGGCCCAATGTCATCTCCATCGTGCTGGAGAGCCTGCGAGAGGACCCCCCCGTGCCCGTGGTGGTATGTGACGGCAGCGGACGAGCCTCCGACATCATCTCCTTCGCTCACAAGTACTCAGAGGACGGAGGGTGAGATCGAGATCCATGTCAGGTGTCAGCAAACCACGGCACCCCCTTCAGGTGGGATCCACAACCACCTTGTCTCTCCACAGGGTCATCAGCGAGAACGCGAAGGACCAGCTCCTAGTCACTGTTCAGAAGACGTTCAATTACAACCGCAGCCAAGCTCAGCAGGTCTTCCTGATGATCGCAGAGTGCATGAAAAAGCGAGAACTCGTAAGTAACGTTAGAAGCGTTGTGAGCAGTAGCCATCTTAGTCAGGACCATGATATGTAAAGCATTTATGAACTGCAGCACATATAAATTATAATCATATTTATAGGAAAAATTATGTGGCAAATGTGAACTATAAGAAGTGATTTATGTGTGATAAATCGATTAATAAAGAATTGATCATCTGTCATATCTTGTCATTCTTCACTTGTGTCCTTATCCACTCATTTGGTGACAAACATTACGATTCATGTGTCTAATAAACCAAGACAGAAACATTGTCTGTTTTCTTCTCTGTTGCATTTGCATAAATGCTACTACAAATTCATTGCTTTGTAAGAATGTTAATGTTAATATAGGACAGGATGAAAAGATATTTAGTGCAGCTGATAACTGGTAGATATCAACCAGATATCAGATATCAAATGACAGAGAATCTTCCACTGAAGATTCCATCCATCCGTCCATCTGTCCATTCTTCCATCCACCCATCCATCCATGTTGACTAGTTGTTTATCCAGTTGTGGTCCTGTTGACTGGACGAGCCAGTCTCGAGGCCTGAGGCATGGTGTACTAAGGAAGAGCAGCCAGTATTGATGAGGTGATACGTAAATACACCGCACACAGTGACATTTTCATTCCGACTCTTTCTCCTTTGTTCTTCTCTTAGCCTTACAGTAAAATTTCCGCCACATCTGCAGCCCATTTTCATGGACCTGCTTTCTAGTGCAGTATCCCAGGTCTCAGGATCATACATGTGCCTGTCGAAAATGAACCACTTTCCACTGTCACTGAGCTAAAGTGTCTGTCCTCGAGCAGCAATAATGAATCTCATTGTGTGCCTGTAGGTCATGGGGACACATCATGCCTTATATCAGGCACTGAGGTGTTTCGGGATGTTTGGAGCTGAAGCTGTTGGCTGTAAATTCAAAGCCCCAGCGGAGGTTGTTGTCCTGCTTGGTTATGAATGGTACCTTGTTACCTTCCAGACTGGAATCCCTGCCTCTTTGTACACATGCCCAGATGTCTCACTTTGTCTCCCTCTTATTTGGGCCCGATTGTCTTCATTGCAGCTGCATTTGTGCATCATGTGATCCATCACACCATCATAGCAGATTTCCTGCAATGCAGGGGACATGCGACCTACTGATTTAGGCAGTTATAGGCCCGTGTGCTGCACAGAATGCATGTGGAAGTGATATCAGCCATTAAATATGAACCAGCTAAGCCATGTAGAGTACACGCGCTGACGTCTCGCCCGTGATGCAGATAACTGTGTTCCGCATGGGGTCAGAGGGCCAGCAGGACATTGAGATGGCCATCCTCACAGCCCTGCTGAAAGGTACCGCCTCCAGCTGTTAATGAATGCAGGACATTAACAAACAAAGTGTCTGAGAATCACTCAGAATGTGCATGGCAGGTTAGAATTTCATGGGGAGTTTTAATTGTAGTAAAAATGTAGCAAAATGTATAAGCCGGTCGCAATTAATGTAAGAGCTGCATTAGAACTTGCCTAGTTTTCAGTTTTCTATCTGTTTAATGTATGTCACGTGATTGATGACTGCGATGGCGGATTGAATTTTTGGTGATATGCTGGTCTGTGGTTTAATGGTGTCAGAAATGACTGGTGTGCACAACCATTCATGGATTAATATAACATGCTTGCCGTGGTTGGTTGCCATGGAAGCACACGGTAATCTGATGTGCCGCGTTGTGTGAGGCAACATTGCTCCTCCCCTTTATACTAAGCACACTGCATGTGCAAGAAGTCGCAGCGTGAGCCGTGTGTGTGCGCGTGTGTCCAGGCACCAACGCGTCGGCTGCGGACCAGCTGAGCTTAGCGCTGGCCTGGAACAGGGTGGACATCGCACGTAGCCAGATCTTTGTCTACGGACACCACCTGCCAGTGAGTCTCAGGGCTGCTGGGAGCTATTAGATGCAAGGCAATGCAGTCATAAGCTACATAAGTGCAGCATTAAAATGTGTGTTTATGCTAAAATGAGTATACAATAAAATAGCTTTGGGAGGATTGTGGTCTCCACCCATTTAAGGGGCTCCAGGGGAGTGTATTGGCTGGTTTTGATTATTGGGGGTTACAACCCCCCCCCCCCCCATAATTTACGCCCACGTCAGAACATATCCTAAAGGTCTCAAACTGCTTTCTACCAGTGATGGTTCAAACACCATTTTCTCCCTGAAATGTTCAGTAGACATCTTTAATCGTGACAGTTAGGCAGAAACACTGCAAACCCCAGAATCGGCAGCTTGATGACCCTGTGCTGGGCACTGCCTCTCTCTGCTAGCCTGCGAGCGCCCTGTCTGCCACCAGTGCCCCGTCCATCCAGGAGACCAGGAGGACCTCCTCTGTCGGCCTGCGCTCTAGCAAGGGCAAGGGCAGGGGCAAGAGGGGCCGGGGCAGGAAGGCCAAGCCAGAGCCGCCGGAGGAGACGGATCCTCGGAAGCTGGAGCTACTCAACTGGGTAAGATTGGACCCCTGCTGCCTGGGCAGGCCTGAGTGCTGCACCTCTTTGGCGGCTCAGGACAGACACACGTAGACTTTACAAAGAGCATCCGGGAGAAGGTCCTCCTACAGCACAGAAGCTGCCCCCTTGTGGCCCCTGTAGGTAAACTCCCTGGAGCAGGCTATGATGGACGCTCTGGTGCTCGACCGCGTCGACTTCGTCAAACTGCTGATCGAGAACGGGGTCAACATCCACCACTTCCTCACCATTCCGCGCCTGGAGGAGCTGTACAACACGGTGAAACACCTTAACACCACAGCTGATATTAGAACAGCACGGGTCACATGATGCGGGTCACATGACTATAACAGCACCGCAACCATGGCAGCAGGCGCCACACTTTGTGCAAGGAAACACGCTCGTTACTTACTAACACTGCTGTGGTTATTGCAGAGGCTGGGGCCGACGAACACATTACATTTTGTAGTAAGAGATGTTAAAAAGGTAAGATATGAAGATGTTTGTCGGATACTCCTTCGAAATACAGACAAGTTCTAAAAACAATCCAGCGACCGCGGCAGATCCTGGGCCTGATGTCTTACAGGGGAACCTGCCACCGGATTACCAGATAACGCTGATCGACATCGGCTTGGTGCTGGAGCTTCTCATGGGCGGGGCTTATCGCTGTAATTACACGAGGAAGACCTTCCGGACGCTGTACAACAATCTGTACGGGCTGAAGAGGGTGAGCGCCACCCTCACAAAATGTCTGTATTACACCAGAGATCGGGGAACAGTTTTAAATAATGTGATGCGTGTAAATAATCAAACACTGCCCTCCCCTCATGCAATCCCGAAGCCCAAAGCACTGAAGCTCCTGGGAATGGAGGTGAGACTCAAACTGGGACCTCTACCTGTGCTTTATTACCCTGTACACAGCAATTCTACATCATTTCATTATTGTATTTTGTTTTCTCTTTGGTTATGAGTAATGAGCCAATAGTAAATGATTACTTTGATTACTATGAAAAACTATGTTGTGCCTGTTCCATGTGAGTAATGTATTTTATGGGCTGCGCGGTTTAATACCTCTACCTTTTCACACCAGTGACCTCCACTTTATAAAACGAATCCCGTTAAATTTCACCAGGATGACGAGCCCCGCCCAAAAGGCAAGAAAAAAATTAAGAAGAAGGAGGAGGAGATCGATATCGACATCGACGACCCGGAGGTCAGCCGATTCCAGTACCCCTTCCATGAGCTCATGGTGTGGGCAGTGCTTATGAAGCGCCAGAAGATGGCGCTCTTCCTTTGGCAGAGGGGGGAGGAGGCTATGGCCAAGGCTCTTGTGGCATGCAAGCTCTACAAGGCCATGTCCCACGAGTCATCTCGCAGTGAGCTAGTGGACGACATCTCCCAAGACCTCGAAAACCATTCAAAGTGAGTTCCTCGAGATTCACGTCGCTGCTACAGCACCATCCACCTGTCTGTGCGCTTTATTTCCCTCGGAGAAAACATAGGGGCAGCTCTTGCTCTTCTGTGTGCCACAGGGAGTTTGGACAGCTGGCTTACGACTTGCTGGAGCAGTCCTACAAGCATGACGAGCAGGTGGCCATGAAGCTCCTTACGTATGAGCTGAAGAACTGGAGCAACTCCACATGCCTGAAGCTGGCGGTGGCGGCCAAGCACCGGGACTTCATAGCTCACACGTGCAGCCAGATGCTGCTCACCGACATGTGGATGGGCTGCCTGAGATTTGGCAAAAACCCGGGTCTGAAGGTACGTTTTCTTACCAACCTCAACTCAGCAAAATGTGCCCTTATGCCAGGGTGTTATTCCAGAGAGGAAGGCCATAATCCAGAAAGGGAGGCCATAATCCAGTAAGAAAGGCCATAATCCAGAAAGGGAGGCCATAATCCAGAGAGGAAGGCCATAATCCATAAAGGGAGGCCATAATCCAGAGAGGAAGGCCATAATCCAGAAAGGGAGGCCATAATCCAGAAAGGAAGGCCATAATCCAGAAAGGGAGGCCATAATCCAGTAAGAAAGGCCATAATCCAGAAATGAAGGCCATAATCCAGAAAGGGAGGCCATAATCCAGAAAGGAAGGCCATAATCCAGAAAGGGAGGCCATAATCCAGAAAGGGAGGCCTTAATCCAGAAAGGGAGGACTTATTCCGGAAAAGAATTCTTAAAGGAAGACCCTATTCCAGGTGTCTGTGGAATCGTGACAAAGACTGTCACACGTAATTTTGATAAAGGTGTTAATCAAGGAGGAACATGTAAGCGATGAGGTTTTTCATCAGTGCGATGAACGGGGTCCACGCTTGTGTGAGAGAACAAGCAGTAACTTCTGCAAGCACCTCTGTGAGCCCTGAGCAGATCACTGCAGGTACCGAGCGCTGGAATGAAGCCGCAGAGCTCACGGCAGCGGGGGTTACCGAGCACTTCCCATCAGCACCGTAATACCACCCCTTCACTGTCCTGTTCCTGCCAAATTACTGATATCTGTGGATGATTGTGAAAGCAGTAAACCAGAAAGAACATCCCTGATCATCATATGAGGACAAAAGCAATTGTTTTTACCTTTCAATACTGATTTATGACAGAATAAAATGTAGAGAATGACATGGGGAATTCTGAATTGGAATTCCTTTACACCACAGATGAATAAATAAGTATCTAAGTAATAATTAAATATGTATAATAAAACTGGTATAAATGTGTTAAATCCAGCTGTTAATTCACATTTTTATTAACACTGCCGTAATTAAAATTGGTAACAATTTACTTGCACTTTTAATAAATATCCATTTATGATGGGTGTATCACAAACAGCTAAATACTATGAAAGTGCTCCTGTGCTTCCCAGCCTTACTGGTGAATTCCTTTAAAATCCAGGTGATTCTTGGCATCATTTTCCCACCATTGATTTTGTTCTTGGATTTTCGTATTGGAGAAGAGTTAAAAGAAGCCTCTGGAAGCAATGAGGATGGAAAAGAGAGGGAGGATGACGCTAAATCCAGCAAGGTAGCCATCGTTTCCAGAATGTGCCCCTGTTGTGGACGGCGCCTCCTGGTGGCTGCATTCGGTAGAACCGCTCACACAGTTTTAACCCTGGTTCTATGGTGCTTTCAGGATGTCAATGCTGATCTGATATCCAAAAAGGACGATGAGGAGGAAGGTGACAGTAAACAGAGGAGAATTCCCATTGGAGTGAAGATTTATGAATTCTACAATGCCCCATTCACCAAGTTTTGGTTCAACACTGTAAGAATTTTATATATACTGTATACACAGTATAAAGCACAGTTCATTGATGAAGTGTACAGATCATTCTTGTAGCAGAATAAAGTGTTAAACACTACGACAAGCACACACACACACACACACACACATACGCACACAGGTTTGTAATTATATTTTTGTGGGGACTCTCCTTTTATTTCTATGGGGAAAACTCTAATCTCAATATGATGCCCTTAACCCCTCACCCAGCCCTAACCTTAAACATAAGTAACCTAACTAAATATGAGAGTTGAATACCTCTAAAAGGGCTTTCCGCTCTACCAGACTCATGCCAAAATCCATCACCTCTCCTTTGCCCAGATTTCATACCTGATGTATCTGATGCTGTATAATTACATCATCCTGGTCAAGATGGAGCGCTGGCCCTCGTTGCAGGAGTGGATCGTCATCTCCTACATCATCACCCTGGGGCTGGAGAAGGTCCGCCAGGTGAGCAAATGGCTCTTCTTTTGTACTTCTGTGAATTTAGCCAAACAAAAATGTCCAATAAGCATGAAAAACACAAATGCAATTTTCATGTGTTTTATCACCTGGAGAAATCAGCAACCTCACAAAAGTAGCAGATATTGAATGTCTTGTAGTCTACATTCACCATATCCCTTTAAGATTCTGATGTCCTCACAAAAGTAGCAGATATTGAATGCCTTGCAGTCTACATTCATCATATCCCTTTAAGATCCTGATGTCCTCACAAAAGTAGCAGATATTGAATGTCTTGTAGTCTACATTCACCATATCCCTTTAAGATTCTGATGTCCTCACA
>JAODLD010000008.1:21287617-21319486 GCA_026781065.1 Mormyrops boulengeri
AGACCAGGATTTTGTTTCAACCAACCAGCTGAGCATAAAGAGTCACAGTCAAATAGTACTCGAGTGGTTGGTTGAAACAAAATCCTGGTCTGGATTTTTACTTTCTGGACCTGAAATTGCCACCTCTGAAAAAAAATCAGCCAAGAAATCTAGTAAATATTAGCCTATTAGCCGGCGTCCCCCCATGAAATTCTTGCCCGCAGCCGTTCCATTTGTTCTGCTCCTAAGCCGAGTTCCTCGGCCACCTCCTCAGGGTGGAGAACATGTCCATGCGTCTGGAGGAGGTGAATGAGCGGGAGCACTCCATGAAGGCGGCCCTGCAGACTGTGGACCTGCGTCTGGCTCAGCTGGAGGAGTTCTCTGGCCGTATGATGAACGCGCTAGAGAAGCTGGCTGGGCTGGAGAAGGCGGAGCCGGCCTACATGCACCCAGGGTACCCCTCCGCCAGAGAACCTTCCGGGCTGCTGCGGCACAGCAGCATCAACAGCGCCGACGGATACAGCCTCTACCGTTACCACCTGGAGGCCGAAGATCGCGCCCAGGAGGACCGGGACGCCGGGGAGAGGCGGAGCTTCCTGGTGCCCGAGAGACAGAGTAGCCTCTTGTGTGGCACCCCGACTATGTCGGCGAAGGAGTATGGCCAGACGTTAGATGTCACTGCCCCGGTGGAAAAGAGACAGCACAGCACCTCCATTGACATTTTGATCTCTCCTTGTGATCAGACGAGTGGTGATTCTGACAAATGTAATGCTGAGCTCTCCAAACCGATGGAGCTTGGCGAGTCTGCACTGGATGCCATGCTGGCGAACGCAGGAGTGACAACAAAGAAGGCTAAACTGGAGGCAGCGGTCTCCTACCCACTGGAGAAACGTGTGGCCGTGCGCTATTATCCTTCCGATTCCTCGAATGGTGTCCTCTCTTCAATCAGGAAGTGCCAAAGCAGCATCATCCTTAACCCGGCAGGGGAGGAAGACAAGAGCAGCTGGGCCAAGGACTTCAGCACCTTCATGGAGCAGGCGAGCAGGCTGTCATCGTCAGGCCGGTGGGCCCCCTGCTTCGAATACAAAGTGCATCCCAGCCTCTTCGGCCACATTCCCAAAGTGTCTGTCCTGCGGCATCCCGCCAAGTCGTCCGCTGACAGGGAGGAGCAGGTGGCCGGGGCCCCAAAGGAAGGCAAGAGCAGAACAGAGCCGCACAGACACCAAAGCGTCAACGACAGGGACCACCTCTTGGCAGCCGGGGACAGGATGTACCCACCTCTCAGGTCGAAGAGCTTGAACACCAAGCCCCAAAAGGTGAGATCTTTGGGGGACAGCATGGAGAAGCCTAGGGCTGCCTCCAGTGTGAAGGACATTTGGGGGGCGTGGGATGGCTCAGTGGGTGAGGGAGTGACAGGACATGCGAAATCAGGCCCAAAAGACACAGTGAACGCTGAAACAGACTGCTGACAGTGAATTCACCAACATGGCACAACAGCAGAAGAACAGCGCCACCTTCAGGTACAGCTCAGCCTCGACCATCTGGTATCCTCTCTATATTAGTCTAAAATCGATCAATAATCACCTCGTCTGGCATGCTTTTCTGTTCTGCTTAGAAAATATCAGGGATGGATGAATATCATTGTGAAGTTGTTTCAATGTATTAGTTGAGCTGGTAAAAAATGTAACAACCTACATTACATAGTATATATTTTACATGGTTTGTTCTTAAGAGATTTCAGTAACTAGGTGGCCGTCACCGTGGCAAATATGCTGGGCACTTACAGGATTGGAAGAAGCTCACATGTACGATCACAAACACGCAAACTTATGTTCGCGCTAATCAGAATCCACAGAGATAAAAAAAAAAAAAAAAAAAAAAAAAATTGCTTCAAGATGGAACAAAAAAAAGGAGAAATCTACCTATTGCTACAAAGTAAAGTATCACATTTTTAAGATGAAGCTTGGGTTAAAAAAAACAGCCCAGTACACAATTAAGATGCGATTGGGAAGAGGAAGGAAAGAACAATAGGGACCCCTTAACTAAAGCTGCTTGGGCTCCTAACGATAGCGCCATGAAGAGAGACGGGACTAGAGGAGTCAGCAGCGGCCCTCGCTCCTCCTGCATCACAGAGAAACTGAAACCAAACCGGGTTTCTTTACGCAATCTTTACTGAAGTCGCATATTGTAGAAAAAAGTTCACAATTAACAAAACCAACAGTTTTTTTCGTCTTTACACAATTATCAGTCCACAATGAGATTTAAATGTTACAGAAATAGGCTTGACGTTGCTCTTGGACAAACAATAGGCTGCTAACAGTGTTTTAAAATAAAAAGGTGTATCTGACAATTCCTTTATGCTTTTGGTAAACATGGTAAGATACTAACATGAGTTAAATGGAATGCTTTCACTGTTACATTATTAGAATAGAGCTTTATCAATGTATGCATATTTATGTTTGTATACAAACATATTTGCAAAACCATGGTCCCAGAAATATGTAAAATGTTATTTTCAACAGTTATTGCACAACAATAAAAGCACAGTTACATTCTTAACAAATGGTCTATGCAGTGCATTGATTTAATGTAACTCAAGCAATCATCCATTTAATCTAAGAAAATATACTATCTGCCTGTGATGATTCACGGCACAATGGAAGACTGCCGACAGCGTGCCAGGTGCCCACGATCCCAGCAGAACAGATGCTTTGTGGTCAGTGAACATCCACATCTTGGAGCAATGATTCGCCATCGTAGGTGCAGATATGGCTATCCAAGAAAGCAAATAGGTTTTGGTACAACAGGATACAGCAGAGATCCGTTCACTGTAAAGAGATATAATTTTACAGACGACAGCCATGTGTCAGTGTAAGAAATGTGGACTGAGGTTTGTGCACCACCAGGAAGAAACTGTAACATGTGGAGTTAAGTGCAGTGCTGTATGCTCTTTATAAAACCTGTTTAGGGAACAGAAATGCTGCTTATAAAATATGAATGCAGTACGTGCGTTTCCTGTACTCTGGGGTGGGGGGGTGCTTGCCAGGTCTTTTTGGGGGAGGAAGTGGGAGGCGCTTCCCTTAAACCACAATGCGTTTCTATTTTAGCAAGACCACAACTGGAGCCTTTCTGTTAATGGCGGGTCAGAGAAATGTTGAACATCACTTTAACTTATCTAACTAAATTACTGACCCTTCCCGGTTAATCCCGTTTAAACATCACAGGCTTCTTCCTCTCACTTTTTATGATGATCTACAATGACGACGGCATGAAGATACAGCCTCTGGCAAAGGTGACATGACATAAAAACAGACACACATATACAAAGGCAGGCAGAGAATCAGCCCTGCAATCGTTTCTGTAAACAAGACACACTTTTACATGTCACAACCTCAGAATAAGGAACGAGGCTCGTTTTTGCCAGTAAAATATGAACACGTGGTTAATATTAACATGATCGGATTACTCTGTGTTATATTTTAGTCGTCTCGTTTACACGGAGATTTATGCATGCATTTAGTGGTTTTCCAACAACTTCACAAGTACCGCTGAGATAGTGGACCCAATGTCCTGCAGGGTACACAGAGAAACAGAAACACAGCTATTAACCAGAAGGCGTCTGCATTCGAACATCCAGAAGAGCTGAGCTTTAGTTCACGACCACCTCAACAAGAATTTGTATGAAGCTCTCGCATTTTATCTGGTCTCAGGACCAGCTCAAAGTTCATTTTCCGAACAATGTCTGAATGACAGCAAAGCTCAGAGGGTAGTGAGAAAATAACGCAGCCACGTGACTTTAAAAACGGCTAAAAACAGAAAGATAACTTACTGCTGACACTTTTAAAAAGACATGAAAGCCAAGACATTGCAATTACGGTTTGTTTGGTCTTGCCAGTGGCACTTGGCATAGCACGTCCTTATTTGTCGGCAAAACATCTATGCGCTACCAAAAACAGGAGACTTTGAAAATCTATTATAGTATTGCACAATGTAGTTTACTAAATTTTCTCTGCAAAATATTTGTCATCAGTGACAGTATGCTGCACAATTAAACAGCCAGTCCTTCATTTGAGGTGCTTTTCCACTAACAACATTTCATATCATACTTTTAATATCTTTCACTCTTTTCATAAACATAAACCAGCTTCCGTTTCTGATTTTGCACAAATTATTCCAGAACAGGCCAGAACTTTAGCTGAATGTCTTGGCAACAATCTCAGTAAAAAGAAAAAAAAAAAACTACCTTCAACAAGTTACCTATCTTTTGTTGTATTTCAGCTACTCTTTATCGTAATTTTTAAATAATATTTGTCTTAATTTATTGGAAAGTGGTTAAAAAGTATAAATTCAGCAACGGGAACGAAATTGGTCAGCTCTGACTGAGAATAAAAGTAACCCTTCCATGTGCCTGTGCGAGAGACATTTCAGGATCTATGGCACATGCGCCACACCGCGCTGCTCCTACAGTGACTTGTGCTCCTCGAACGGTAAATGCCAGAAATGATAACATGGCCTGGGAGATTTCACATTCTCACACAGCAAACACACAGCCAGGGAGGAACACCAGGGAAACAGAACCAGTGTCTGACTCCATCGCTAAAATCACCCGGCGCCGGGATCTTTGCAGGAGTGAAAGTTAGAAGAGAAGGAGCTTCAGGGCACAAAGCACGTTAACGTGGGCTTCCACGGATAAAACACGTAAACAGACAAAGATGCTGTAATGGCGGGTCGGGATCCTGACTGCGGGGAACCGGGAATCTATCTGGACCAGTGGGTGACTGTTGAGATTTGACGTTTTTGACTCATTTTTAGTTTGTGAAACTGGCCCTTGGAGGCCGCTGTCGCCGTGGTCAGCAGAATACACAGCCGTGAGCAGCAGCCCATGAGCTTCCCAACACAGGCTGCTTAACACTCTGCTTTCAGGAAAGCAGTGCAGGTGTCCAGGACAATAGTGGGCAGTCCATTAGAGCAGGGAACACCGGAAGAAGCTGCTCTTCTTTGACCGGTTCTCCGTGATTTTCACAGGTCCTCCGCCACCAGAGGCGCTGTTGTCATTCTAGCAGAGGAAGCAAAAAAGCAGAACACGATGTTAACTTGATGTTAGCCTGCGACTATGTTTCCGAATGGCTGCGGACCCCCATGCTACGGCAGGGGCAGCTCGCCGGCTCGGATCCTGGGGGATTCTGGGTCGTCATTAATGCTCACCATTTTCCTGTTGAGTCTTGTCATGATGTCTCTGGCAAGTGTGAAGAAGGCCTGTGGATTACAAACAAGGGCGGGCTTCACCTCCTTCATAATTACTTATGAGTGAAATGCACACCACTTCATACAGTGAGCTGAGGTCCTGATCGTCCCACCACTCCTCAATAGTGCAGAATGTTCTATCTAACCCATCCATCCATCCGTCCATCCATCCATGTAACAGAGCCCCTTATGAATGAGCTGTGTCCTGTGTTTCCCTGTCTCACCTCTTCCACGTTAATGCTGGATTTCGCACTGGTTTCCAGGAACTTGATCCCATAATCTATGGCCAGCTGAATATAGTGAGAGAGATGTCAGTGCTGGGTAAGCTGCACGTACCCCCCCCGCACCACCCCCCGGACGCCCAGCAAGGTGGCACCAGTCACACCTTCTCTCCTCGCTCTTTGGATACTTGTCTCTTGTCGTTCATGTCGCACTTGTTGCCCAGAATCATGCGTTCCACATCCGACGATGCGTGCTGGGAACAGGCATCAGAGGCACCGATTAGCGGGGAAGTCAGTGTGCTCACCTGTGCTCCTCATTAGTGCTGCTGTTTACCTGAAAACATTCACTTCCAGGTCAAGGGAAAGACACATCCGGATACAGAAACCAAAATGCAGCGAAGGACACTGTGATTGTGTGTGGAGTGGAAACGAACCCGCAAACAGCGAGTGTTGGAACAGTCGAAAGACAGCGACGAGACCTCCTTCCTTTTAGAAACACTACCAGGCAGTAAATGACCGATGTAACACCATGAAGTCCAAAGCTGACTATCCGCCCTGCTTTGAAAAACTCATAATGTACTTGTGAAAATGGCTTTCCTGATAAGGACTTAAAGCTGAGCCTGGGACCTGGACGGGGGGTGGTGAACGTAGCTAACCGCTAACAGTGTGGCTAACAGTGTAGCTAGCTTCATCCAAGTGGCTGAGCTGAAACTGTAGGTAGAGATATATGAATATATATCTGAATACAGATCTGACAGTGAATGTTTCAGCGTTAGAATGGGAATGAGCAGTGACAGAATGCAAATGAGAAAAATTGTTTTGCTTGAATATATATTCCTGCATTTGTTGCATTGGAGATGAATAGAAAAGTAAAGATTGACTGACAATGGAAGCCGGACCGCTGCGTGTAATTAGCTTGCTTGTAAAATATAAAACAGCCATAAATGATACTTTCTGCCTCTTCATCAATCTCGAATGAAACGGCACAGTGACAGAACTCGCCTGAGTGGCTTGGCGTGCAGACGCAGAGAGGGGCCTGGGGCCCGGGGCCCGGGGCCGAGGCGCCACGCTGACTCACCTCCTCGATATTCCGGATCCAGTTCTTGATGTTCTCGAAGGACTTCTCGTTAGTGATGTCATACACCAGCATGATGCCCTGAGAGAGACGGAGACAGAGAAAGAGGAACGAACGTGACGAAGCGGTGTATCTGATCGTCGCGCCTGAACGCGGCACCTGAACGCAGGCATCTGCGAAACACACCCAGAGCAGCTCATCACCACGCCTGTTTAACGTATTTACAGGGCAGGTGCCGTTTCTCAGGTGAGGTAATCAGAAAAGAAGTCAGCACGAGCCAAACACAGCCGAACACTCTTTGAAAGACACGTTATCAGTGCACTTTGTAGGTTGGCCTGAAGTGAAAACCCCACAATACATCTTTACAAATATTAGTGGTGAAGCAACAGCACAGCCGTGGTGATACCTTATGTAAGGTTACTGCAGGTATAAACACCACTTTAAAGATAGTTCAGGCTCAATATAATAACCTATACTAATCTAGGAATAATCAGTTATGCAAGGAGTACAGCAGTGAGACAGGAAATTGAGCACAGGCCTCCACCTAAACCGGGCATTCAAAGTGACCGCTACACCTACAAGTGCAGGCGAACCAAAAAAAAACACTTTGGAAAAGGATCACATGGGAGAAAACCCAAATGAGATTCAAGGGCAGTAACCAGGGTGTAGTGGCCGCACTCCCGTCTGACTGCCAGAACACCGTGATGCAGTCCTGTGACAATACGACCGGCCGGCGCACAAAGCTAAAGCTCCTCTGAGCTGGACGCCGTGTCGCAGCGTCACATGACCCAGTAGAGAGTGCAGCTGCGCCTCACCATGGCTCCTCTGTAGTAGGCCGTCGTAATGGTCCGGAAGCGCTCCTGTCCTGCCGTGTCCCTGCAGAAGAGGCACAAACACGCATTCGAGTTTCTCCCAGCACTGACAGGGTGCCAGCGAGCAGGAGCTTTCATCCTGAGATCATGAACAGCAGCGAGCGACCACCTCCCAACGGCCATCTTCACATCCTGTGTGTACGTCGCACAGAATGGCCGTGGAATGTCAGCGCGATCTTCTCCAATGTGCCCCCACCCCCCTTACAAAGCAGCTTTGTTGACTTAGTGGAGAAAAATCTTGACTGTAAAGGAAGAATATGTGAGGAAACTTCCAGGATGACCTGGCACTTATGGCTGCTTATTAATTTTACCCAGTGTGACTGAGCATAATCAGACCTTAAGGTTGGCGGCGAAAAGAAGACAGCATCCGTGAGGATACAGAGAAACAGCCTGCGTTCCTCTGCATGCTTCCTGTAGCCAGCGGAGGCCAAGACACACTCTCTCACTGACTCTCTCTCTCTCTCTCTCTCTCTCTCTCTCTCTCTCTCTCTCTCTCTTCTGTCGGCCATGAGACACTGCAGAGCACTATTTACACTCCCCTGACCTGTTTCTCACTTATACATGTGGGTTATGAGTTTAATTCTGCCTTAGAGCAGTACAGAGTCTCGCTCACTGAACAGGATGGAAGAGATGGTTTGTGCAACATCAGTTGGCGAACAATTCTAAGCGTGACAATATACAAAACGTTACTAGTATCTAAAGCAGCACGAGTAACCCTTACTCCAAGCATTTTATATCATCTAAGGCTCTGGAGAAAACAAAGGATACAATCTTATTGTCACACTGATTACTTACCATATCTGAAGCTTAATTTTCTTTCCATCCAGTTCGATGGTTCTGATCTTGAAGTCGATCCCTAAAATGACAGAAAAGCACAAATATCACAAATGATTGCAAACATGGGGTCACAAAAATACTGACATCAATTACGTCATCGGCTACTCTTTGCAAACACTAGGAAGACCATCACAGCTGACTTTCTCAGATCGTTTGTTTAAAGTTAAATTCTATTCTTTCTATTGAACTTTTAAAAGTTATTTGCACCCCTGTAAATCCTTATTTCATTAAATAGACAAAAAAATTCTTTCGTTTAAAGAGTGATAAAACCACAAGCACATGACAGAAAGTCAGAGGGACAACAAAAAGTCCTAACATTATATATAAAGGTCAAAGGCGAGATCTCACACCGGCGGGTTAAAAGCAAAATACCTCTCACAGGGTGGACAAAGTGTTTCCTCATAATACCACTAGAAGCCATTTAAAAACTTCAGTTAATTTCTCGTGCACAACGTGTAAACTGCTATATCCTCGTGTTCTGGACTTAATGCCAATGTTCTTGGCTTTGCTCACCAGCATGGGCGCAGAGAGCAGCCTGCTTTTCTACAGGAAGAGATCCCATTAGCGGTTTGGGATGAGCCAAGCCACCCGCAAGCGGGACTGGCTCCACACGGGAAACCGGCTGTTTTCTGCTGTCCGCACGTTAAACAAAAGCGTAGATCAGATGAGATTCCCGTTTTTGGACCCCAGGCTGCATTAACTCTGGATTTAATCAGATGGCCCCTGCAGCTACACTGCAAAATCTGCCTTCTAAATAGCTATGAAAGTAAAAGCAGATATTGAGCAGTAGCCTCAGCTTCACCTGGCCGGCACCAGCCGCTCCCCCTCCCTGAGAGGAAGCGATTAAAGCTCCCCCCTCCACTTTAACATGACAGTGGAGACGAACAGCATTTAAACATCTGCAGTGGGAAGAGCAGCACTCAGAGATACTCTGAACATACTTTCTCTGGCAGGACTTTAGTGGCAACTACACATCAGACTACTGCAATTCAGGATACCGCTTCCCTGATTCAGAATTCTGATTCAAATTACAGGAGAAAACAGGTAATGATAATTTCCCATTGTAATCATAACGATAGCAACTAAAAGGTACCTAATAATGCACAGCAATGTTGGCTGACCTTACACACATAACTACAAAGACTTTAAACCATTTAACTAGACACATCCCTACATACGCTCCGAATCTCACAGAGCAACCAAAATGGGGAAACTATGGGAAAACAAAGGGATGCTTTTGCATGCTTTTTAAAAATCCTTAAAATTATTATGAATTCTGATCCCTTCACATTTACAGATGGGACGGAATATGGCGGTGAAATTTGAATCTGGATAATAAGCTATGTATTCGCAGTGATCGTGTCTCCAGAATCATATGCTGGCCTCCTTTTTAAGGCTCTGAGTGCTTTAGTGCTGAGGATTTCCCCACTAATTCTGAGAACATTCTTACTGTGCTGCCACTGTGTGTTACCCCTTCATCCCGTAAGATGGGAGTGGATTGTTACCCTTAGCTTCTTTTATTCCTAGCCAAATAGTGAAGCCATGACAAATTCTGATGTTTATATTTATAACATGGAATTCAGGTAAAACGATCCTAGAAAATAAATAGCTGGAAAGCGAACAGATTTAACCATTTTGATGAATTATCCTGGGATGATTTACTTAAGGTCAAGCCAAGCTGTCTAATGTCTTGTTGTGAAAATGACCATCACTGCTGGCGACAGTAAAATTCTGTCTGCGTTTGACAGTAAGGTTTACTATGGCAGAAATCTGCCTCCCAGAAGTACGGTAAAAGTGTGAGTGAATGTCACATAGCGGAGCTTACATGCTGAGAGTAATTTCATGGAGCAGAGAGCCCACTCTTTAGTGGGCATCTCCTCTGTCATGGCGACGATTAAGCAGGACTGCAAGCAGCTGGTCCTCTCCCGAGCTGGGCTGGGCCGGGCTCTGCCGACTCGGATGAACAGAAGACTTTCTGTCAGTGCCGCTTCTGGACCTCGTGACCCTCAGCTGGCTGGGTGTGTAGTGGGAACCACTGAGACTCTGCATTCCTCCGCCTCTCCGGCAGTAAGGATTCAGGCCTGCGGCCGGGAGGCGGGAGAAGGGAGGTCATTGACCCCGACCTCAGCCTCTCCACGGGCTTCCCTAATCGCTGCAGGCACTGTTTCTGTTCCACTTCCTGGACTGCGACAGCAGTTTAAACACGTACTTCCCTGATGACCGTATCCTGTACATTGACACATTTTTCTTGCTCTCGTCGCCGTTTCATAATGGAGGAAATGTAATAGTGACAGCTGAGGCTACCCTGGAGCTCCGAGATGGTCTGCATCCTCCCGACAGAGGAGAAGGTGGTGCCTAGCAGGGTCATCCTTTAGAGACTCCCAGTTCCTCACGGGAAGAGGCCGGGGGAGGCTGAACGCCTCGCTCCGTTTTCTGACGTAGGCTGGAGATCGTTGACTGCACTGAAACATAATTTACCTGCATTTTTTCACCAGGTGTTCAGCTGTAGTTTGTCATGCACTGACATTTTCATTTGCAGATTGTCTCTTAGCTGTGCCCTCTGCTGTTTGTAATGGAGATCACCAAGATTTGTTGTTTTACCCGTTAAATGTCAGTGAAGATAGTGGTGAACTGAAGGAAGCTTTGCCGGTATCTGATTATTCAGAGATTTCCTGCATCAACCCCAGCCGGTCCGGACCCCCAGGTGGTGCCAGGACAGAGGTGTCCTGCACGTCCCTGGCCCCAGCTGTCACTCCTTGGCCCACCATGTGACCTCAAAGGTGTGGCCGCTACAGCCATTTTTTTCTCCAAAAAGGAGCGACATGGGAGGGCCACCTCCGTCATGCTCCGGAAAGGCCCGCGAGGTTGGCCTGAACCCTTGCTCTGTGCAGCTCACCACTTCCTCTCTGCACTGCTGTTTTCCGCATCATATCTGCTCTTATTTTCAGCATTCTACTCCGTCGGCTTCAAAGGGCTCCGTGCTCAAATCAAAATAAGTTGTTTTGCTAGTAATTTAGTGTCTGATAGAGGGTTTGTTCTTTCCTTTCATTGTTATCTGCATGTTGCTTATTATTTATTATTAAAATATTAATTATTATTAAAGTTCACCGAGAAGTTACCCATTATTTTGGTTTTCTGTGAATAAATATTAACACTAAAGATGTAAATCCCACCCGCCTGCTTTTTTTTGTGCTTTCTTGGGGCTGTTTCACCATGATACCCTGTGGTATTGCTTTCGAGGCTGAGTCTGCACATAAGCAGTTTTCTGTCTTATCTGATGATATCGTTCTAGTGCTCATCCGTCACTCATTTTGCAGGCCCGGCTAAGATTAGTGGGCCGCTTTAGCTTTATTTAGCCTGTCGCCCCTCGTGCCCCAGGGAGATGCAGGCCGCAGGGCGTGGGTGGCTTTCGGCTGAAACACCTCATTGCCACAGGGGGGCGCCCTCCGCAGAGAGGAACTGGCTGCTGAAAATGACAGCTGTGCTAGTTTGGTGAATCTGAAGGCACATTTCACCAGTAATGACAAACGTATTCACAAAATATTAATTGAAGCCTGTCTGATCTTTCTGGAGCTATTATGTTACTCTGGGCTTTCATTATAGCAATACTTGAAAAATGTTTAGATGACAGTGCTATGCAACAGTAACTTTATATTTTTCGCTGAGGAATATTATGTGGCTGTCATAACAGGGTCCTTCCTAAGACTGGAACTAGTTAACAAGGGGTAACAAACCCGGCTCCTTGTTTTTTATTCTACATATTTTTTTTATCCTGTTAACACAACAGGCACTGGCAGTGTCCCACACCCCGAAAGGAGTTTTAATAGCCATAAAAGATGAAACCATTAAGGAGAATGCCTGGTGGAACAGCGTGTCGCTCTCTCTGCTCCAAGCCGGGCTGTTTTTACTGGAAAAGGGGGCACGCCGGAGATAACAACACTTCCTGTCTGATGTCTGCGCTGCTCTCTTACCACCAGTTTTTTCACAAGACAAAAACAATAAAATCTCCTTTTAGGTACTGAAATCCAGGAAATGTGACGAGGCCCAGAAGCTTCAGAAGAGCGTCACACGCACTGGAGAGCGTTTACGACCAAGACGCTTTCATAATACTATATTACTAAAGTCACACAGGAAATTTATAACACTGCATATGAAACCCTTCCACAAAAGCCAGCAGACATATAATAAAATATATTTAATATCAGAAATGCTATGTATAGATATACTGTAAAAGACAGGTGCTTTCTAAAGATTTTGGAAAAATGCTCTGATCAAACAGCAAGTCTGGTCAGTCTATTATTCATTAATTTCACTTTACCTTTAGCGTCCAAAAAGCCAACACACTTAGATTTTAAAGGTAATCTTTTCCAGGTTGAAGCACAAGTCTAAACATGGAAAACACCGTAATCTTTTAGAACTGAAGTCTCTCACTCCTAAGTATCGGATGTCAAATATCGGATGTAAAAAAACTGAAAAGGGTCTTCAATTAACTTAAATTCCGACTAAAAATAGCACCCTGAAGGAACTCTACACCAGAATTCAGACGGTGTCTGGGAAACACCACAAAATTAGCACATAGCACACACATGCATCAGCAATCTTGGAGTGTTGGATAAAGGACAACAGAGCTGTAGCAAGAGAAGTCTTTTACAAAGAACACACAGAGAAATATTGATTCACTACTAAGTGTCAGGAACACATAGATAAAATTGTGATTATTTTTAACCCTCTGATGACAGAACATCCTCCAGAACACTTGGGCCATTTCAATATTTTCTCTGACTTTTACAGCTTAGAATTTTAGCTCCACCTTGGCATGAGCACTTGCATATTTCTCATGAATTCTTTTTATTAGTGCACACGTGCCGCGGGACAGCCAGCGATTGTCAGAAACGACGAGGCGTGCCGAAGTGAGCTCCAGAACCCCCCCGAGCACAACGGGAGCCCCAGAACGACATTAACGTCCCTGCAGACACTCGACTTTTACACTGTGACTCAGCAGTAAGGAAGCCTGCGTGGTGACAGGCATTCTGAATTGCTGTATGTGTGGTGAAACCACCCAAGGAAGATGTCTGTCATTTTGAGGAAATCTTAACACCGTGTATGATTTCAGCTGCCAGCCGGATATGGGACAGGCCCACAATCAGCCCCACTGTGACCCCTAAGCGTGTGCAGTCACATGACCAATGGAGAAGTGATCGAGCACAGGGACGGCAGAGCACCAGCGCGAGTAACAGCAGGTCACCCAACAGAAGTGACTCTGTGGCATTGGGCGCCATGCGTAACCTTGGCAGCAAATAAATGCTACAATCTGTGCCTTAATGAAAGCGGGCACACACACCAGGGGGCACTTTAATAGCCCATGACGCCCTGTATAAAAAGCAGGCACACAGACCCAACTAGTTAAGTGCACAATTATTTGCATGTGATGAGGAAATCGACTAGACTATAATTACACCCTGTAAACCGGTGCTCTTGAAACACCCACTGGCATCCTCATACCATTCTATATGCCATTCAGCGGCTAATTGTGCTAATGATGGATTCTTAGGTTTACTACACCAGAAGATGGTGAGGGTAACTAGTTACTTAACTCAACATTTCAGGCTCGTATAAACATCCACCACAAGCAAGGAAAACAGGCCTTCCTGTTCTGTACATCCTGCTGCACAGGGTGGGTTTTCTGTAACTTTTTTAATTTCACTTGCACTTTTGCTCAATGCAACGACTGCTTTGCAGTATTTCCCTATATACCATATTTAGTCAGCAACAGGTCTGTTCTAACAAATTAAAGGAAATGTAAAGGAATAAACGCACATTCTCTCAACGTGCAGCGATGACACTGATTTCAGCGTCTTCGCGTTAGTCATTTCTTGTATTTAAATGAGCCACTAACGAATTAACATATACAAAGTGTACAAAATCACGAGGAAAGGCACCGTTGCCTGCTGTGTAGCAGCTCTGCGGAAAATCATGGATATCAGGCGGCTTTTTAAGGAGGGTCTGGGACGTACCGGGCTCGGGGTGACAATCGCGGAGGCAGGCACACAACAACGGCAGCTCTGTGTCTGCGCCGCCGTACAAACTCATTATTTATTATTAATAAAGTTACTACTTTCTCCGCGATCATGTCCAATATCCCCGCACATCCTCTGCCACGGACTGGGGCAGAAGCCCTAAGTCTCCGGGGCTCCAGACAGTGTCTCCCGTACATGTTCGCGTGATGGACCGACGGCTGCGCCCTTCCCCCGAAAAGATTTATTCCTCATAACCAACCGGAGTGAAACACGCAGCCAAGAAAGTTTCCTTTCTTATACTCTGAATGAACAATGAAACAAATCTGAATGAACAATGTAACCAACACAAGCGGCGGGCGGATACATTTATAGTCAAGCGCAAGCTTCCCGTCCCAGAGTGGAGGCTGAGCGCACCGACTAACTAACTAACTAAGTTAACTGATTGACTGACTAAACCCAAATGACATTTTAAATAAGACACAGACGGTCCTTTTCACAGAAACTTTGCGGGCTGCCGGCTTCCCCGGCTCGTCGCTGCACTGAACTGTTTCCTGCGTGCGAGCAAGGCGTGCCGCGGTCTCTCTGGAGGCCCTTCCCTCCACCGCAACCCCATCGCCTTTATTTACTGTCCCTTATTCTCCCCAAAACCGTTATATCAGCTGGCGCAGCTTCCCGCGACCAACACCCCAGCCCCCACCCTCTGCAGAAATAAATAACGCTCATTGCAATGTGACAAGATCCGGTCAACTAACCTATTGTGGATATAAAGGTGGTATTGAACGCGTCTTCGCTGAACCTGAAGAGCAGGCACGTCTTGCCGACACCGCTATCTCCTATGAGCAAGAGTTTGAAAAGGTAGTCGTACGTTTTCGCCATTTTGCTGCTCGGGCTCCTGCCTTCGGAGAGATGACAATGTATCAGACTGGCTCGCTTTTACTTCTGACACAGTATCCATACGGTGTCAAGAAAGGAGGGCGTGAGCGGCGTGACGCCAGCGCCTCGGCGCGCACAGCTTCACGGGAACTGTATTTCTTGAGCTTCGCCGTATGAATCGGGTAGTAATTCAAATTATTTTTTTGCTTATTCGGATGAAGATCTCTTTGCGACTGCCGATTTATGTGAAGTTTATTTCCTTTTCACGTAAACATATAAGGTTTGCTATATATATTTTCTTTTACCGACCTGACCACAGTCCCAACTATTTAACCTGGTCAGGATCCTATCTGCCCTAGACGTACGGGATGTCAGTGTATCACAGGATATACGCACACAATCGTACACCGTGAGCAATTTAGGAATGCCGGCTATTTGAAATCCCTGTATATGGATTTCAAGAAGACATTGGAGTATCCGGAGGAAAGATCCCCGTCAGGAAGAGAACATGTAAAGCTGGTATTTGAACCCCCAACACAGAAGTGTGACGCTGTGGTGCGACCCACTGAACCTTTATGCCGCCTCAGAGGGAGTTCATATACCGGTAAAAAATAAAAAAGTACATATATCACCAGCCGTGGAAAACCATACCATGTCGGCGCACATCATAGTTTGTATTCTTTAAACAGCTGTTATATAAATGTGGAATATTAGAATAATCAGCCGTGTTGCAGTTATATAATGATCATTATGATTACATAGGCGACAGAAATTCGCGCATTTTGCATTTGCAACAAAACGTTACAACTTGCCAGCAATATTCTTACGGTATCCATGACATTGTTTTTTTCCCCTACATGTTAAGTACACTACTAAGTCACCCATATTTAAATTCTATAAACATAAAACTCCACCTGCTGTCTCATTTTTATATTACACAGCTTTATACACATATATGTGCTGAAAACATGGGTGGATGTTGATTTTGCCCATAACGCAGGATCAAATATAATGAAATTACTATGCTGAAGGTTTAGCTTCATGATTTACTCATCATCAGTTTAAGCTAATATATAATTGATTACATATTTTAAAATTTGATATACTGACAAATATACATTGACAAACTTGGGCTGTGGGTGGACAATAAACTGGACTGGTCATACCACACACAGCACCTGTACAAAAAGGGCCAAAGTACACTGTACTTCCTGAGGAGGCTGCGGTCCTTTAACATCTGCAAGAAGCTCCTGTGGATGTTTTACCAGTCTGTGGTGGCCAGTGTTCTTTTTTTGGGTGTGGTGTGTTGGGGGAGCGGCACAGCAAAAAAGGACTCATCCAGGCTGGAAAAACTAATCGGGAAGGCTGGCTCTGTTGTCGGCATGAGGCTGGACACTCTGGCCAGTGGCAGAGGAAAGGACTCTGAACAAACTGCTGGCCATTACGGATAATGTCAGGCACCCCCTGCACACTGTCATTAACAACCTGAGGAGTACACTCAGTCACAGGATGCTACTCCCCAAATCCAGAACTGACAGACTTAGGAATTCCTTTGTCCCACACGCCATCAAACTCTACAACTCCTCATTGGGGGACAGAAGAACATTTAATTGACTGTACAATACACCAATTAACTCGTGCAATAATTATTACCATTTACTACCATCATCCCACCGCTATTGATTACTTCTCCCTATCTGATTTCATATTGTTGTACTATGTGTGACTGTATGTTGTCTGTATGTTGTATGGTGCTATGCGGCTACTAGAAACTGAATTTCCCGGAGGAACCTTCCCAAGGGATTAATGAAGTCTACCTACCTACATGATTAATATGAAGTGTTGCAAAGAGTTTTGCCTCTATATAGTTCGTCTTTATGAAAGTTACCGATTCAGGACAACTAGGAAGTACTTTGACGTCAGATGTTAGGCACCTTTTTCGTTGCACAGGACCTTCTTGTGCAACAAAAGGCATCAGGGCACTGAATGTTACAATGTATCAAAGTTCAATGACCCAGATATAAACAACTCATCAGAAAAGGATTTTTATTTCTGGAATTTCGTGTAGTGGAATTAAAAAGAAACGAATAATACAGTATAAAATGCTTTATTTTTAAAGTCTTTAGGAGCCATGGGCACGAGAACCTTCACAGAAAGCATAGATGATCAAATTTTCACTTAAAGGCCTTTTAAATTGTAAATAAAAAGGAATGAATGGGTAAGGAAATATTGTGTAAATTATGATATTCTCCATTGCACTGAGGCATTTTCCAGCTCAACTCAAAATAAAGACATACTGTACAACATGCAGTGAATGCACGCACGCACACACACGATACACATAAATCCACCAGTGTGCCACGTTCAGTGTGTCTGACATTGCACGCCACCCCTGGGCCCTTCATCCTCTTCATACGCCTCCCCTCGGAAGCTCCTCTGGGAGCCGAAAGTCATCTCACAGAGATCAACCTCCTCCATGTCATCAGTGATCATTTGCTCATCCCTGGGAGGCAGCAAGGCCTCCAGTTGGGGCAGCATATGCTCTGGAAGCCAGTCCTTCTCTGGAAACTCAACCTAAGAGAGGGCCACACAGAGCGCCGCGTAAGTGATGCAAACCGCAGAGTGAGCAGACTTAAACTAGAACGTGTACATCTGCACACAGGAGACTTCCCTGTAAGGTAACGTACCGAGAATTCAATAAAGAGCTGTCCCTTTTCATAAGGGTCTCGGTTTATGGGCATGCCTTCATTCGGCACACATCTTGTGTCCCTGTGCTTTATAACTTGACCTGAAATTCAGAGCAGGCTTACATTACTGCACTGTGCACGTGAGGATGCCCCACCATACAACAAAATATATCATACAACATCACAGCATATAACAAATGCAGGGCGGCTATCAGTTTTCCAGAGCTCCATTTCCAGGTGGGTGGATATCGAAAGTGGTTAGTTCAATTTAAAAGTTCTTCAAAGAATAGCTCAGTTGTGCTTTGGAAAAGATGTAACCGTAGAAGTTAACCTCAGTATAGAAAAACAGCCATCAACACAACCTTACTACAGTCTGAGGGAATTAAACAAAATCCATCACCTTAGTAGCAAAATGTCATGTGCACAATACTTGATGAATACTATACTGAGAGTTAGTTGCAAGTAAAACTACAGGGCACTTGAAACAGGATGCCAATTGCTGACCTGGTGGTGAGCTGATGAGCAGCATTCTGTTATCAAGGGTACGGATGGTCTTCTTAAAGCCACAGAGAGCTTCCACCAACTTGATTTCCATTTTCATTAGTAGATTGTTTGCTTGTCTTTGGAATATGGCATGTTCTTTCTGATCCAGGACGATAATGACATCACCAGGTTCCAGTCCTGGTTCCTGGTCACCCTCGCCATGGAATGTAATCTTCTGGCTATCTTTCATACCTTTTTGAAGCAAATGATATCTCAGGTGTCTCAGCATTTGGAAACATTATTAGCCGACACCGCACCTTTCTGTGGGGATACGAGATTAAGACTGGATGTTATTCACATACCTTTCTCAATGTGTACTTCCAGAATTTTCTTCTTGCGTTCCACTTTGTGGCCATTGCAGTTCTTGCAGCGGTCCTTTGCGCTGAACCTCTCCCCTTGGCCATGGCAGTCAGAACACATGCTCTGAATCTGCTGAATCATTCCTGGTCCAATCTGCTGTATTTGGATCTGAATGCCCCTTCCTTTGCAGCTCGAACACTTCTCTAGAGCTCCCTTCTTCCCACCATAGCCTAAAGCAAAAATAACATTTGATCATTATACACTACGACACCCAGATTTAAAGTAAATTACAAAATGTGCTGAAGTGTTTCATTAAATAAGGAGCAGACCTGAATAAGGAAAGGTTCCTATGACTGTTAGCTGAACCTTACCGGAACCAAGGAGCAGTTTAACATGAATTATTCAGATTAAGAACAGTACTCCACCTTGAAGGACATACCATCACACTTCTCACAGATGACGTTCTTTTGAAGACCAAGCTTCCTAGTTGTGCCATTGTACAGCTCTTCTAGTGAAACACTAAGCTGATGGACGACATTCTTCCCTACATAAGGAAAAATAGCAATAAATAAGCAGATAAGAATCATGGTAATTCAGATGTCAAATTTCATAGAAACAAAGCCATGCCTAAACAATGTATGGGTACAAATTACAGCACACAGTTTTGAATGAGGTAGCAGTGAATAGTATATTTTATTGGCACAATCAAAACTTAAGATATATAAATGGTTGCCATAGCAGCGAATCCCAATGACGAATTATTACTACATTACCTTTCCTTTCCCTTTGTGTTCTGCCACCTCCCCCAAAAAACATGTTGAAAATGTCCATCGGGGAGGAGTATTCCCCTCCACCCATGCCCCCTTCTTTAATCGCCTGCTCCCCGCCTTGGTCGTACAGATCTCTCTTCTTTGGGTCTGACAATACCTCATATGCCTGCGATATGAGTTTGAACTACGAAGAAAAGCACGTCAAGTTAAAAAAAAAAAAAGTACCAATGATTTCCCAAGGCTTGTTTTGACATGCAATACATGATCGTCATAGTACGTGATCTAGTCAAATAAGCGCATATTTTCCCATTTCGGACAGCCCTACTAAATTCAAAGTTACTAAGCTTATGCTGTTAGACTGTCCAATACCGACATTACAATGGAATAAAACACGCAGCGTGTGCTAGTAGGTATTCAACCACAAGAACGCCATCGCGATACTGGGCCTCGGGCATGTTGGAGGTCACGGCGAGACGCCGGGATTTCCAGAAGCTTCCGCAGAGCGCGTCCCCCGTCTCCCCGGGCCGCAGCCGTACCTTCTCGCCCTCGTTGGGGTTCTTGTCTGGGTGGTACTTCAGCGCCAGCTTTCTGTACGCCTTCTTAATCTCCTCGCTGGACGCTTTGGGACCGACTCCCAGCAGGTCGTAAAAGCCGGTTTCGCGAACCATGTTGCCGGTAAATGGAGATTGTTAATGCTGGCGAGGGAAGGCGAAAGCAACGATTTAGCAGCACAATGCGACATAATTTCAAAAGGCGCAGGCTTTATAACAAGGGAAGTGCGACATGAAAGAAGACAATAAAGATCTGTCGATTTGCCAACAGGAATGGCTAGTTATTCTTACTATATCCGCATTTCCTTAATAAATTGTCCATTTACCTTCACCTAACGACCACTGAGGGGTATTTTAAACCACCTCCATGACACCCCTTAACGTGCTACTCCTGCCCCGCAGGAGTATTTTCCAGCGCCGTACCTGGCCAAACAGTCGCCCGGCGCCTTCTCTCCGTCTTACCCGAAATGAGACTGAATGCAGCTTTCTATGGCGCCCCTGCGCAGAACCTTCTAGAGCGTCTGACACGAGGCTGGAAGCTTCTAGGGACTCGGCGGGGCATCTGACGCGGAGGCATGCGCGCATGCGCCGCAGGCGTTCCAGAAGCGCCCTGTCGGCGGAATGCTCGGGAAGAGTCTCCGTAGACTGTGCCAGAACAAATACAAACTTTATTCATCACTATCAAGTTTTGCCCTATTAAAAATGATATATATACATACACATTCCGATTATGTGATTACGTGTTGTTGTGTGGCAGCTGAATTAGCAGCTACAGCATATTAAACAGCTGCTCATGTTTTTTCACTGGCTTGCTGCCAACGCTGCTTTTTCTAGAAGGCGCTGCAAGGCTGGGGCCCATTTATGGCACGTCCTAGAATAAATAAAACAGTTACGGGCAGTGACATCTTAGGTTACATTGAATAGGGAGCTGAACGTGTAAGATACGTCCGTCTGCTTTCGGTATTTATATCGAGCCTTGTGGACCAGCGGGTGACACTGTCCACACTGCTGTCTAACATTTAAGTGTGAATCCGTTACCTTTACTACCTGCTCACTCATTCTCCAACCTTCCTCTCATTTTCAAAAATATTTTTTTTTATTACCATACGCCCACGTAGGTGGTAGCTGGTGGTACAACTCACATTAACGCAGCAGCTAATAGTGTGGCACAACACATTAAAAGGCATGTTTATGTGCAACTGTAACATGTAAGTATAATAAACACAACAAATTCCTTGGTGCATCAGCACCTACAGTGGATATAGAAAGTGTGCACACCCCTGTAAAAATGCCGGGGTTTTTTGATGTTGAAAATCGGACAGCGATAATTCATTTCATAACTTTTCCCACCTTTAACATGACCTATAACCTGAAACTGAAAAACAAACAAATCTTAGGGAGGGAAGTAAAAAAATTTAAAAACATGCAATAAGCTGGTTGCATAAGTGTGCACACCCTTAAAGTAATACTATGTTGAAGCACCTTTTGATTTAATGACAGCATTCAGTCTTTCTGGGTAGGAGTCTCTCGCTCAGCATGCCACATCTTGACTTGGCAATATTTGCCCAGTTTTCCTTGCAAAACTGCTCCAAATCTGTCAGATTGCGAGGGCATCTCTTGTGCACAGCCCTATTCAGGTCACCCCACAGATTTATAACCCGATTTAGGTCCGGGCTCTGGCTGGGCCAGTCCAAAACTTTAATTTTCTTCTGGTGTAGCCATTCTTTTGTTGATTCGGATGTATGTTTGGGGTCATTGTTGTGCTGAAGAGTGAAATTCCTCTTCATCTTCAGCCTTCTAGCAGACAACTGAAAGTGTTGAGCCAAAATTGACTGGTATTTGGAACCGTTCATAATTCCCTCCACCTTAACTAAAGCCCCAGTTCCAGGAAAACAAACCCAATCCTTCATTTACACTTACAGCATTTAGCAGATGCTCTTATCCAGAGCGACTTACATTTTTCTAAATTCAGGGACAGTCCCCCCTGGAAGCAAATTGGGGTTAAGGGTCTTGTTCAGGGACCCAATGATGGTAGTGCCAGAGGTGGGACTTGTCCCCACAATGTCTGAATCCAGAGGCAAGCATCCTAACAACTGGACCACCAACACCCAAATGTTTCAGTGCTGTTTTTGTGCCAAACATAGGTTTTGGAATTTTGTCCAGAAAGTTCAACCTTGGTTTCATTAGGACCATAACACAATTTCCGACATGCTTTTGGGAAACTTTTTGTTTATTTTTTTGCAAAATTTAGCCCGGCCTGGATGTTTTTCCTTAGAAGAAAAACCTTCCGTCTTATGACCCTACCCCATAGTTCAGACAAATGGCGGGAGATTGCGGTCACATGCACAGAAACAGTACTTGCCAGAAATTCCTGTAGCTCCTTCAGCGTTGCTGTAGGCCTCTTGACAGCCTCCCTGACCAGTTTTCGTCTCATCTTTTCATCAATTTTGGAGGGATGTCCAGTTCTCGGTAACGTCATTGTTGTCCCATATTTTCTCCACTTCTTGATGAGTGTCTTCACTGTCTTCCATGGTATATCTAATGCCATGGAAAACATTTTGTACCCTTCTCCTGACTGATACCATTCAACAATGAGATCCCTATTCATGGTTTGCAAGCTCTCTGTGAACCACGGCTTTTGCTGTAGGATGCAACTGAATAAATGTCATGAAAACCCTGCTAGGGCAACGGGACTTTATTTGGGGTTAATCAGAGTCACTTTAACTGATGGCAGGTGTTCTTCCCAAACACCTGAATGCTGTAATTAAATTAAAAGGTGCTTCAACAAAGTATTAGTTTAAGGGTGTGCACACTTCTGCAACCAATTTATTGTTCGTTTCTAATTTTTCCCCCGTTTGTTTCGTTTGTTTTTCAGTTGAATTGTACAGGTTGTAGGTCACATTAAAGATGGGACAAGTTTTGAAATAGTTTATTGTGGTCTCATCATAAAAACTTGACATTTTAACAGGGCTGTGTACACTTTTTATATCCATTGTAGCTGTTTTTGCATTCAGTGCGTACTGCAAATGGGCAGCGGAGGACGCCTCCCTTGTAGGTGGTTTCGCTCAAATGCGTATGCGTTAACGCTGAGTACTTTACTCGGAGCTGTATGTTGGGAAATAAGTGTTCAGACTTTTCATTTTTGGTCTTCTGGGATTTTGCATTTCAATTACAAGCCTTCCGAAATGGGTTTTTTGTGTGAATTGCGGTATGTGGATGAACGTAGGATACGATGTTTACAGGCACGATTTCTTTTAGAATCAAAAGCAAATGAATTATCGTGTGGTATTTTGCAATTTTAATAAGTTTTCACGCATTTCACGCACAGCTTGAGTAATTGTAATTTGTGATTTTTGTTGTAATTTTTGCTTTTCTCCCAAGTGCAGCTCGCCACCTGGTGGCCAAATACTTACTACTACAACAACAACAACTACTACTACTACTACTACCACGCTAATAACAATAAGAACAATGGTGTTTCACGACAACGCTTTCTCTATAGAACTGACATTAACACCTTACACGATGCTCGAAAAATGAGACTTAAACCCCCATAAGAATTTATATTTTCTATAATATCTGCTCCTCGGTGAAAATTGTTCTTTTTACAGCCAAATTATTATGGTTCTTTTAAAAAAATGCATCGCGTCGCACTGTTTTATACTCCCAGATTTGCCTTATTCTCTGGTGTCTTTCCCACATGATTTTGCCTCACAATCTGCATCGGCTCCCCGGCACCGTTCCTCGCTTCCCCGCCTGCCGGCCGCGGACTCCAGTTCGGCAGATAGCAGTAGCGAGTCTGCGCCGTCCTGCCACCGGATCCAGGGAACTTGCGTCATTTCTCTTTGCGCCGCCCGGATCCTCCCCATGTGGACGGGGCCGCCTTCCTTCCGCGAAGCGTCCCCCGGATCCGGCGTCCTTTTCAGGTACCGTGCGCCGCCTGCATGTTCAGCCGCCGGACGCTGCGCGGAATCGGTGCCGACACAGCACGGCGCCCCGGCGGGGCGGGCGGAGGTCCTGCGGGTTGCGTCGCCCCCGCACCAAACGTACCTGTCCGTGTCTCTCTTGCAGTCTGAGCCCCGCAGCCTCGGCCCGGCCGGCGATGGAGTGCCCGCATCTCAGCTCCAGTGTCTGCGGCGCCCTCGATTCGTCCCGTTTCCAGAGCGGCTCGCCTTCCTCCTGGTGCTGCGGCGGTGAGTCTCGGCGCCCCCGCGGCTTGGTTGCTGAGCCCCTTCCGCGGCTTGGTTGCTGAGCCCCTTCCGCGCCCGGTGCGCCGGCTCCGCTCACTTCCGTAAAGCCCCATGCTGCCTTGCCGGCTCCGCTGCCTCATTTCCGCGATCTTCCCCAGCGGATTACCGGAGGAGCCGCTGTTTTCAGGCCGCTCCTTTATCACTCCCGCAGATTTCGCGTTTTTAAGAAATAAAACCCAGCGGTATGAAACCGCCCTGCGCGGGGCTCCCTTGGCCGATGAGCATTCTTAGTACTGTACCTAAACCCCCGCGGGGGATGGGGGAGAGGTGAAGGAGATTAGCCCCCCACCCGCTTTTTATCTGCCAGCGCAGACACCGGCTGTAACGCCCCCTGCGCATGAACCCGTCATACAGAGCAAATAGCCTTAAAATTCTAACATTTATCAATGCTTGTTCAATTGCGCCTTACCGTAAGTATAGGATGTGGAAAAATATATGAGGAAACACGAGTCCTGATGCCCATCCGCGCTATGCGGCGGTATGGCTGTGTGTGGGTGAAAGCCACAGGCTGGGGGAGTGTATACCAGCCCCCCCCGGAATGGGATACCATTGCACCTTCTTTGGTGGGAAGGGGTGTAATAAATGGGGGTTTACACAATAATTAAGGGCAAACAGATATCCTGGGGTATTACTGTCTAGCTTGGCAAAAGCAGCCCACTGGAATGTGGATTAATCTTATACCATTAAGAGTCATGAACCTCGGATCGATGTCAGAACACAGGTCTGCGAGGGGTGATGTCTGCATGTGAGGTGTGGGGCAGGCCGGCTGGAGGAATTAAAGCGGGTCACGGGTGTGAGAGAGAGGGTGTGTTGGGGACGCCTGCCGCTGACCCATGAGTGACGCACCTGGGTGTCTGTGCGCTCACCTCGTACCGCTGACAGCTTTCAGCTTTTCGAGTCTGCCAGAGCACCCACGATGTAAGGTCACGGATGACACGTGTGAATGAGTACCGCGTGCATGCCCCCGCATGCGTAGGCACCCTCCCTCGTCTCTAAGGCGGGTGCGATGTCGCCACGCTGACATTTCCCACATCTGAGCAGTGTGACAGAAGCAGGCAGTCATGATAACGATCCGTTACCTAGCAACCGCCGCTTCGGCTGCCTGCTCCGGGGGATGTGTACCCCGTGTACTCGGCCATAGACGCACTCCTCTTCCTCCCTAGATGAAGCAGGGGCTCACTGATGCAGCCTGTGGCCCCCTAGCCTGTCCTGTGGCCCTCACTCATGCATGTGTGTTCAGGCAGCCCGGCCCCCAGGTCCCCCCCGTAAGAAAAGAAGAACACCCTGTACAGGCTCTGTACCCCCCACCCGCCTCTGAAATTCTAATTAATAAATAACGCATGCTGCATGCAGACACTGTCATCCATCATTTAATTCACTTTGACCCGGTCTTTTAATTTGGGGTATAAAGATTTGGGCACATTTAGATTTTTATGTTGAAGACTTTTTAGGTGAAAGAACTTTCAAATGCATCAGTACCTGTGTAAGCGAGCAGAACTGAGTTAGAGAATAATGTAAAGCAGCTTGTTTGCGATTGTGGAGTTGAGAGACGTGTTTTGAATTTTTCTTTTCGCAGTTTGCCGGTCAAATAAAAGCCCCTGGGTGTGCCTGACCTGCCTGAATGTGCACTGTGGACGGTACGTGCAGCGTCCTGCTATGACGCTTTATCATTTGCTCCTTGGTGTTCTTAACAGAGACCCAGAGTCCCAGATTAATTTCAGGTTACTCCACTGTCGAGAGTCCAGTCGAGCTTGTGACATTCGTGGTTTACACGATTTTCCAGCCGGACTTTCTTTGAATAGCTGTTTCTCTTTCGTGTCACGTAGCTGGACTTGTCCTGTTTTATCTGAAAGGTATGTAAATGGGCACGCCAAGAAGCATTTTGAGGACTCGCAGGAGCCCGGCTGCCCACAAAAGAGGCAGTGCGAAAGGCAGGACAAGCACAAGGACAGGGACAAGGACAAGGACAGGGACAGGGCGCAGCACTCAGTTTGCATGGACTGCAGCAGCTACAGCGCCTTCTGGTGAGGATCTGATTGGCTCAGAGCAGCGTTTCCTAACCAGATCCTTGGGGACTCACAGACAGCCCATGTTTTTTCTCCCTCCCAGCTCCCTGCCAAACAGTCGACAATTTTGCCTCCTCCCACCTCCTGGCAGGAGCAAAAACGTGGATTATCTGTGGGTCCCTGAGGAGCGGATTGGGAGACACTGGCTCAGAGTGATCTGTTATCCATATATGGGCTACACCAGGGGTGGCGAACCGGATCCATGGAGGGCCGCTGTGGGTGCACGTTTTTGGGATGGCCTCTCAATCAGCCAATAACAGCGGGTCCCCAGGACTGGAATAGAGAACCACTGCTTTATTATTGGCTGATTGAGAGGTCATCCCAAAAACCTGCACCCATAGTGGCTCTAGATGGATCCGGTTCGCCACCCCTGAGCTACACTCTTACTGCAGTGTTGTCAGTCTTTATTTTGGGACCAGTTTGTTTTAAACCTGCATGATGGTGTTTTACTTTAGTAATAGATTAAATTGGTAACCTGCAGTTGTTAGGGATCAGGGGGTTTGTGCGTCTCTCACTAGAGTGAGCTCTGTGTTTACAGCTATCGGTGTGATGACTTTGTGGTGAACGACACCAAACTGGGGCTGGTGCAGAAGGTCAGGGAGCATCTTCAGAGCCTCGAGAAGTGAGTGCCGTCACGTTCGGGGCCTGGGCTTTAGGGGAGAGCCATCTCTGGTGAAAAGACAGACTGGCTTGTTGCTGGTTGTGATAACTGCTGGTTTGAATTCTGATTTAATGTATTAAATCTGTTTTGCTTCATATCAGTATGGACCTTTCGTCCACGGCACAGCTTGGTGCTGATGGGGAGAGATTCAGTAACGCAGGAAGCAGCAGGAAGGACAGGAAGCCCATGAACACACACCTGCTGCAGTTTGCCTGTTTGGCTTTATGCACAGCAGACTGTACCTCCCTGTCCTCCCTGAACGTGGCAGCAGGCTGCACGCAGTGACACTCCGAGACCCTTTAGTGTCTTTACCATACATGGGAAAGACTTCAGACCTTTACTGTATGTTTGCAAAAAGAGCAAAGAGTTGTTGAAAAACCACAGGTCCCCAGAATGATACTGAGTTTGAAAACAGCTTTTTTAGGAGGCAGTTTATTCTGAATGTTTAAAGTGCGATTTGTCACTTTCCGTGCAGCTCTGCCCTGGCACTGGATTGCCACAGGAAGAGGAAACTTCTGGAAAGCCCCTCCATCACCAGTAAACTTGTAAAAGACAGTGTGAGTGCTGCATGTTCCAGTTTATATTTTTCATTTCCTGTAAGTCCAGGAATTTAATTCACACCTGATAAAAGGGTCTGTGTGGCCGTGTCATTCTGCGGGCTGCATTGTTTACCCATAATACCCGGCTTTGTATTCATTCCATTTAAATAGCAAATCAAAAGCATCCTGTTCAGAGTGGAATGTGGCAGAGGCTCATTAATGTATAAACTGCACCCCCCCCACCCCACACACATATACTGATACAGCTACCAGCAGTTACATACACACAGCTATACACTCACAGCTACACACTGACACATAGCTACACACTGATGTACACAGTTACACCTTACCACACACATAGCTACGCACCGTTACACACACAGCTACACACACCTAACTACACAAAGTTACACACACACATAGCTCCACACAGCTACATGCAGTTACACAGATACACACCCCTATTTATTTACTATCTATATCTATTAAGGATGCTGAGTACAGTGTAGAGCAGGGTCAGGTGCTAAAAATGCTGTACGTAACTCCCAACTGACCCTAACCTGACTAATCCTAACCCTAGCTAACCTGTGATCATGTCTTGGTTTTTCCCCAAAGGGAGGGGCATCCTCTCATACCGCCACCGGCCTCCGTAACCTTGGCAACACGTGTTTCATGAACGCCATCCTGCAGTCCCTCAGGTGTGTGGCCCTTTGTTCTCTGCCAGCCCCGCCCTGCCTCTGCCTCGCCCTGCCTCTGGCCCGCCCTGCCTCAGTGATCGCGCCTGAGAGGCTGCCAGGGGAAGCAGGCAGGCTGCCGTTTTGCATACCGCCCCACGCTGATGAAACTTTGGCCTCTTTCACAGCACAGTCAGCCCAGAGTGCAAGAGTTTAGTCCCTATTCATTGGTTTCTGAATGCCGAGATGCATCTTAAAGGGCCACAGTGAAGTGCATTAATTCTTACAGATATCTTGTAATTTCCTTAAATGTCTCCTGAAGATGATTACGACAGCAGCTATAAGCCTCAGAATAACCAGGAGGATGTGATTGAGGGGCCTCGTTGGTCACGCCGCTCTGGTTAATGCCTCTGCTGTTCTCCTTGCAGTAATATCGAGCAGTTTTGCTGCTACTTCAAAGAGCTGCCTGCAGTTGAGTTACGCAGCGGTAAAACTGCTGGGAGGAGGATGTATCACACACGGAGCCAGGGGGACACCAGCGTGTAAGAACCTCATGCACCTACTATTGGGGGAGGTGAAAATGGCGGAGGTCGGGGGTGTGCGGGGGGGAGAAGGCAGCGGTGTTGGTATCCTCCTTTCCTGCATCTCATAAAATGAGTGCCCATCACCATGGCGATGAGGGGGGCACGCTGACATGGCTCTGTCCACGTTCCTGGTCCATGGAGCAGCTCGCTGGTGGAGGAGTTCCGGAAGACTCTGTGCTCGCTGTGGCAGGGCAGCCAGACGGCGTTCAGCCCGGACTCCCTGTTCTACGTCGTCTGGAAGATCATGCCAAACTTCAGGTACCGTCTGCCACATTTCCAGCTCTCTGCACAGGCGCCGCCGTGTTCTGACGGCTCAGCCCCGGTTTTCGGGCTGCTGCATCCTGGCCGCCCGCCAGCCGCGTAAACGGTGGTCTGACACCTCTCCGCAGGGGCTACCAGCAGCAAGACGCCCACGAGTTCATGCGCTACCTGCTGGATCACCTCCACCTGGAGCTTCAGGGAAACCACAGTAAGGCGGCCAGTGCGGCGCTCACCCAGGACGGGCTGCAGTCCTCCTTGGCAGGAAAATGCTGCATGTGGGTAGTGCCTTCTTGTCACCTGTCTCCGACTTTGTAACCTCGCCTGTGGATTAGTGACCGCTTCATTCGTCCAGCTACACTGTGGGTTTAGCTGATTTGTTTGGTATAAGAACTGTTCTGAGTAGAGATCCCTAGTACTATCTTCTGAGCAGATCAGCTATGATGGATGAATTTGCCCACCCATCTTTATCTCATTTATACTCCGATGCTGAACGGTGCTTTTTCCATATCGGAGTCGGAATGATGTTCTCACTGCCTCGCCAGAAACGGCACGTCGACGGTGGTGACATCTGTGTTCAGTGGGGTGCTGCAGAACGAGGTGAACTGCCTGATATGTGGCACGGAATCCAAGAAGTTCGACCCGTTTCTTGGTGAGTTGCTCCCACACCTGTGTCACCTGGGTCTCCGGCTCCTGCCGAGGTGACCTTCAGCTGATGACTAAAATGCTTTATGCTCTCCCGCCCCCAAACCCCCAGACCTCTCCTTAGACATTCCAAGTCAGTTCAGGAACAAGCGAACAAAGAATCAGGACAGTGGACCAGTCTGCACCCTGCAGGGTAAGCGGTGTCTCGCAGGCTTTCCAGAATCTTCTGTCTAGCCGGAGAGCCAGTTTGATGAGGCTGTCTGTGTCTCGCAGACTCCCTGCGCAGTTTGGTGAGGGTGTCTGTGCCTCGCAGACTGCCTGCGCAGTTTGGTGAGGGTGTCTGTGCCTCGCAGACTGCCTGCGCAGTTTGTTGAGGGTGTCTGTGCCTCGCAGACTCCCTGCACCGTGTGGTGAGGGTGTCTGTGCCTCGCAGGCTGCCTGCGCAGTTTGGTGAGGGTGTCTGTGCCTCGCAGACTGCCTGCGCAGTTTCACGGACCTGGAGGAGCTGGACGAAACGGAGCTGTACATGTGCCACAAGTGTAAAAAACGACAGAAATCCACAAAAAAGTTCTGGATCCAGAAACTGCCAAAGGTTGGAAACATTTTGGGCTTTTGTTCATATTTTCTGCAAGAAAAATGAGGGTGGGTTTTGGTGGGATTTAAAGCTGTATGGTACTTGCTTATAAATGCATTGAATGAACTATGATGGTGGCACAGACCCGAGAGGCGTCGGAATGCCCGCCGGGTTCTCTCACGCTGCCCTGTGTTCCCTCAGGTCCTCTGTCTACACCTGAAGCGATTCCATTGGACGGCGTATCTCCGGAACAAGGTGGACACTTACGTGGAGTTCCCACTGCGGGGCCTCGATATGAAGCGCTATTTACTAGAGGTGAGTGTGTCCCGGGGGGGGAGGTGTCTGGGTTCGGGTCGGGTCAGGCCGAAGCTGACCCTCTGCTCTATCCCCGATCGCAGCCTGAGAACATCGGCCCAGAGAGCTGCTTGTATGACCTGGCTGCTGTTGTCGTCCATCATGGTTCTGGGTGAGTTCAGCTATGTGTGTAGACTGGGCCAAACCACCACTTACTGATGGGATTCAAAGTCCACATCACTCACATTATGGAAATACGCACATTAAACAGGCATGCTTACCTGCCATTCACCATTAGGGGGTGCTATTGCATAATAATAAAATTAATAATAATAATAATACCTGCCTTTCTTGGAAATTATGATCTAGTCCATAGACTCTCCCCAGATACCTAATCTGGTTCTGTTATCTATGCTGGATTTTTTTTCTCTCTGTTCCATTCTGCCATTGACCATTAGGTGGCGCTGCTGTACAATAATAATAATAATAATAATAATAATAATAAATTGTGAGTTGATGTATTTGATGAATGATACCCATAAATGCTCCTGCACGTCATTGTGTTTGAACTGCTTTCTGTTCTTGGCTGTCAGGATTAATACTACAGGGTTATATTTTGGAGGGTGGGGCGGTGGCATGGTGCGCTCCCCACATTCTGCTCCCTCTGAAGGCGCACGCTGCTCCATTGGTTCCAACAGGGTCGGGTCGGGCCACTACACGGCATATGCCAGCCACGAGGGTCGCTGGTTCCACTTCAACGACGGCACGGTGACACTGGCTGACGAGGAGACTGTGGCCAAAGCCAAGGCCTACATCCTGTTCTACGCGGAGCGCCCAGGCCGGTCCGGGGCCGAGCCCAAGCTGTGACCAGCACCGCTGCCTTCTGGCAGCTTCCCCGGCCGTTCACAGCCACACACGACCCAGATGACTTACCTCCATTCCTCGTGCACTTTTATCAAGTTGCTCTTGTGATTATTGTTTTCTCCTTTTTTAAAAAATTACACACGTCTTTTAATTGGGTGAGAGCCGTCTGCTTCAGCTGAAAGATCGTTAGAAAGTACACCTTTGTAGTGGTTTGTGTTACATTCCCGTTGAAGTTCGTTAGAGGAAATCCCTGTAACATCATGAAGAATGTGTCTCATAGACAGAGACTGGCAAGGCCTGCAGAACCTATTTATAACGCCTGAACCTAGTGGCATTTTACATGATCCGTGAAACTAATTCCGACACTTTTTGTTTACCACACTTCTGAAAGTAGTTTAGATTACCCCTGCCCCCCCCCCCCCCCCCCCCCACAGGGTTTAAAAAAGGTGAAACAAACAAAAAAAAAAACAAACTGTGTTAAATTTTAA
>JAODLD010000008.1:21322043-21333280 GCA_026781065.1 Mormyrops boulengeri
TACTCGTGTTCTCTACTGTGAACACCCATGTAAAATAATCATTAAACTCATTCACTATATCCATTTCATTTTCAATTATAAGGCCCTTACTATCCTGCACTTGGTCTGCAGCAGTGCTTAGGTAGATGGTATCTGTCAAAGTAAAATCAGCATGAATACAAGGACCCAAGATTACCTAGTAGAACATTGCCCACAGCATCACACTGCCACCGCCAGCTTTCCTTCTTCCCAGAGTGCATCCTGGTGCCATCTTTTCCCCAGGTAAATGCAGCACACGTCCACATGAAGTAACAGAAAATGTGACTAATCAGACCAGGCCACCTTTTTCCATTACTCTCATGCGCCCATTGATGGCCCTTTTGGCGGTGGATAGCGGTCAGCACGGGCTCTCTGACTGGTCTGCAGCTACTCAGGCCCATATGCAGCAATCTGAGATGCACTGTGTGTTCTGACATAGTTCTATCATAGTCAGAATGGACATTTTCAGCAATTTGTGCTACAGTAGCTCTCCTGTGGGATCGGACCTGACAGGCCAACCGTTGCTCACGATGCGCACCAATGAGCCTTGGGCACCCATGAACCCATCGCTGGTTTACCAGTCGGCCTTCCTTGGCCCACTTTTGGTAGATATGGTATATTTTGGTAGATTTGGTATGACCACTGCATACCAGGAACACCGAACAGGACCTGTCATTTTGGAGATGCTCAGACCCAGTCGTCTAGCCGTCACAATTTGGCCACATGTTTTGCTGATGCCCAGGGACATGTCCCCCGCCATTTTGATGGTCAAAATGTATTAACACACATGGGGTTGATGGTGATCTTCCTTTATCTAGTTGTTTAGATAACCTATGAAGCTCAAATAATACCAGATTTCAACAGAAACTCAACGGGGCTGGTATACCGAGTCTTTTTTCGTATCTCTGCAGTGTTGCACTATGGGCGACCACAAGACTTGAAGATTTATGAAATAATCGTTAACTATCTATCATTAACTGACTAATCTAATTCGGCATTGAGTAAATCGCTTTGTCTGAGTGTATTCATCACAATTATATATTACTTTACATTTAAATTTATCTATCAAAACAAAATTGTACTAAATGTATGAAATGCATTTTTAAAACAAATGTCATTAGACTGATATATTCATAACCATTTACCCATTCGGAATAAAACATGAAAAAGCAGTGTTTTGAAATATCTGCATGAAATTTTAATATCTACACTAAGGTCACCAGAGGCACCATATTTTGAAAATGACCAAAATGTGCTTTAAAATGTAGGAAGCAAATTTGCATTACAGGGGAGGTAGTCAGACTCTGACGTCTATATATGCTCCATCACAAAGCCATGATAATAGGCCTACTGGTTTCAATGGATTTTCGTTTACCTACAGCATGTACCGAGATTGTAGAATGTAAGTGAATTGTTTTATTTTTCTTTCATTAAAGATGTTTTTAGATATCTAGGCTTGTTTGGGTTTATTCGTGGTATCCCACTGGATTCGCTCCAAGATTAAAATATTAGCATTTAAATGGACTAGAGCTGGTTAGGATGCATTGCATGTTCACACAATGAAATTTAAAAATGCGCTATTAGACGGGATTTAGTCATTTTAATAACAGACAAGACGCAGAACATTTCATACGATGCATTGTTAGCGTTTTAAGTTGTGTGTGTGCAGAGAAACATTGAGGCGGCTGTTGTAATTTTACTGTAGCGCTGAGGAGTATTACACACTATGCCGCCCCCCCCCCCCCCTTCCCCTTCCCCTCTCATTAGCATGAGAACAGCACTCAGCGGTGCCTCGAGCAAACTTTGGCTCTATTCATCTGTGCTCTTTCATAATGTCAGGTTTTGGAAGGTGTAACACTGTAAGTCGCTAGTCAGCATGTTCACTACAGACGGTACAATCAGATCTACGGAATACAGTCAAAACGACCAGGAGTGCATCGAAGAAACTGCAGACAGGTGAGAAATATTTAAAAATGTATATTCAACCCCGGTGTATTTTTGTCATGTACGACTATATATTATATAGGCTAGACGTAGATGTTCATGTATGTCATTAAACCGCACATGTAGTGTTGTAGGCTACTTTCAAAAGTAAAGTTTGTGTCAACAGTAAATCAGATTAGCCGTGACTCCAAGCTGTGTCTGTGTCATGGAGCGAACGATGGGGTAGACGAGAAGAGAAGCTCTCAACTGGGATCAATAAAGTGATATTATTATTGTGTTTATTATTCATATTATTATTCATACTATTATTATTATTATTATCATCATCATCATCATCATCATCAATAGTGATAATAATAATGTGAATAATAATAATAAGGAAGTTTTCTAAAAGCTGCCCAGTGTGCAATGAGCCTAACTGTGCCTAACTATATAACTTGAAGTACTTCTGTAAGTCAACTCTTTTTACACTTTATTGAAAATCATTTAATTTAACGGCTCGGCTTGTCGCTTAAAATGCTGCAGACCAGCCGAGTGGGTAAAAAGCGAGTCCAGAAGCATCCTGTCCAAGGCCTGGGGGGCTCTTTCTAAAACCCTTTGACTCAAAACGAAAACTGGTTACTTAGCTGGAACAGAGTGGACATTTTGGCCTTCTCTCAAGAATAGTGAATGGTGCTCTTTTTCTTTTTGGATTTGACTTAAGCTTTAAAACAAAACGTCACTTTTTTCCTGCTGCGCCAGGAGATTGTATATTGTCAGATTCATTAAAAAGAGTTTCCTCTACCACGGGGACTGAGTAGCTCTTCTGATTTAACTGGACTCTCCCCCTGAACAAAGCCGCGGGGCTTTGCCGGTGAGTCACCTAAGCCGGACATTGTGCGGAGCGAACAAATACTACGGTGTTGCAGCAGTTGCGTGTTAGCAGGAGCCGCTGATCTGTGCGTGTCAGTCCCCGCCTCACCGTCGCCGCCCTGCCTGTTACAGCCTGGGACTGTCAGCACAGGGGTTCATGCAGAGCTTGAAGAAGGACAGAGACAAGCAGGCCATCGAGTCAAGTGAGCGTCCACCGTCCACATAACTCGGCAGTTTTACGGTTACCGATGCATATTTTTAACTGGATAAAATAATGCGAAATGATCGCGATAATTAATACTGAATTCTCCTTGAAATTATTTCTTACTCCGTTGTTTGACGTACAAGAGGATCATGTTTATCAGCTGTATTTGAGTTTGACAGCCCTTTCATATCACACCCCCTTTTTGCACTAGACGTTAAAAGCATTCAAGGGATCGCTGACCATGCATCACTCGCCCCAGCCGAGTGTCTTTGGACAACGGAGGCCAGTGGTTCCGTTAAACTTAGGATTGATGAAACGTGCCTGCAGGAACCTGTCACTCTCCACCAGATGTTTAAAGCCTCAGTGGAGAGGTATGGCGACCTGTGGGCTCTGGCGACCAGGAAGCACGGTGGATGGGAGAAGATCACCTTCTCTGAGTACTACCGCTGCTGTCGAGCGGCCGCCAGAAGCTTCCTAAAGGTATCAGTTGCATGAATCACTAACGCAACTTCCTAAACTGCTGAACGGCGGAAATGGTTTCAGTGTAGCCTTTAATTCTCTTGGCATAGCCTGTATTATAATACAAAATGTGATAAAATTACGGTATTGTGCAAAAGTCTTAGGCAGTCAAGGAAAAGTTTATTGCTATTTATCTTCGTAATACGTGTATATTTGATCAGAAAAAAAATAACGGTAACATAATAAAAATGAGCAAGAATTTAGTCTATTCTCTAAAAGGTTACTGATATCTTCTGGGATGGCTAGATGAATACTGTTTTGGTTCCCAAACCTCAGCCATTCTCTGTGTTCGTTACATTTCTTCACCAGCTCAGTTAAGTAAGTAATTAATTAATTAGTTAATTAATTACTTACTTAACCTCGATGGGGGTATCTTTTAGCCAAACAAGATGAGGTAGTAGTGGAGTCAGAAAATATACCAGTGTATTGCACGGTTGCTGCAAATACCATGGTGATTTTAGGAGATGTTTTGAAATGGCTAAGCTGACACACTTTGACAGACAAAATGTCATAGTTTTACACCGACATGAAGATCATTTAAACATCACTTTCTGTGACTGCCTAGGACTTTTGCACAGTACTGTATATGATATGCAGATAGTAATGGATGTCCTGTCTTCCTGCACGCAGCTTGGCTTGGAGCGGTTTCATAGCGTGGCCATTCTTGGGTTCAACTCTGCAGAATGGTTCTTTTCAGCGGTTGGTGCCATATTTGCAGGGTGAGCTGCCATGATCAAGTTATGACAGCTCACTGTCTCTGCAATACTTCATGGACTTCCATGCACTTTTAAAACCGGTCCTTTTACACTGATAGATTTAGCTGCTACATTAATAGTGATTGTGTAGCTTTGTTTACTATTGATGTTTAAGTAACGTGCAGTAATTCGTATTATAGTAATTATAAGTGATTTAAGTATACATTGAATGAAAAGTTAACAAATGCTCAGATCCTGATTTGCTCTCTATGGACACCAGAGGAATAATGACTGGAATCTATGCCACAAACTCTCCAGAAGCATGCCACTACATCGCTAGTGACTGCGAAGCTAACGTCATTGTGGTGGAAAATTCAAGGCAGCTGGACAAGATTCTGCAGGTAAAAGGTTTCCCACACGTCTCCTTCGCTTTGAGACACATTGTACTTTACTAGGTTAGATTTCACCTAGTCTTTTTCCCCTGACACTCCAGGTTAAGGGTAGGCTGCCTCATTTGAAAGCTATCATACAATATTCTGAACCACCAGAGATGTCGCTGCCCAATTTGTACTCGGTGAGCCTGCTGTCATTTGTGCATCATTAGCACCTTGTTGACTTGGGCCATAGGTGACAGGAATTCTGTTTCAACAGTGGGAGGAGTTTATGGCCCTCGGAGAGGGTATCCCCGAGAAAGATCTGGATGATGTCATCAACAGTCAGAAAGCGAATCAGTGCTGTGTTCTCATTTATACATCTGGAACAACGGGGAAGCCCAAGGGAGTGATGCTCAGCCATGATAATGTACGTCAACTCTAGAATTTTGGTGTCAATACATCACCCACAATGTTCTTTACTTTATTAAACCCCTTAGTGTGAGTGTATCCATTTTTACCATCATTATATATAACTTTATTTTTACATTTATTCTCATTTACCAGATGCTGTTGTCCAAAACGACATACAAATGAGGCAAATAGCGCATTACAGACATATATACTGTCAAATAGTTAACTAGGCGTACTGTAAGTGAAGGTAGACCGAGGTTCCAGTGAATGCCCAGGAATATGTGTAAGCAGTATGGGAGCAGGAGCTATACCTTCCAACAAAGCGAGAACTTAATAAGACAATTTATTGACAAGAAGTGCAACATTAAGAACACTCAGAGAACATAGGGAGACGTCATTATTACATTGTCTTATGTTTTTGCAAGACGGATATTGTGACATCATGGTTTGAAGTCAGGGCAGTAGGTCCTCCTTCCACCTCCTCCCAGATCACATGGACCGCCTTCCACGCCAGCAGGGTGGGGGACATGCAGCCCGGCGACGTCCACCAGGAGGCCCTGGTCAGCTACTTGCCCCTCAGCCACATTGCCGCTCAGATCTATGACCTCTGGACTGGCATTCAATGGGGGGAGCTTGTTTACTTTGCACAGCCCGATGCTCTAAAGGTAGCTATACAGCTGAGAGAGATCGTTCCATGTGCTTGTTTCCTACGTGTTTAAGTAAATCTCTTTTTTTTTTTCCTCCAGGGAAGCTTAGTGAGAACTCTGAAAGAAGTCCATCCCACCTCTCATATGGGTGTTCCTCGCGTTTGGGAAAAAATGATGGAGAAGATCAAAGAAGGCATCACCCAGTTGGGCTACGTGAAGAAGAAACTGCTGATGTGGGCTATGTCTGTTAGCCTGGAGGCTCATCAAAGGGGCATCAGCAAGTACGGCGATTATCCCGCGTGGCCTTTCCCATGATGTCTTTGCGCATCCTGGAACATCCCTTTTTTTTTTAGGAGTGAGGAAAGGCCGTTTCTCCTGAACGTGGTGGACAGCCTCATGCTAGAGAAGCTTCGCGCCGAGCTCGGCTTCTCTGGCTGCCAGAAGTTCTTCTCGGGGGCGGCCCCCTTGGCCAGTGAGACGCTGGCCTTCTTCCTGGGCCTGGACATCAGGCTGTATGAGGCCTATGGCATGAGCGAAAGCTCTGGGCCTCACTTCATGTCCGGCCCAAATGCCTACAGGCTCTCAAGGTTTGATTTCTCCTGCAGGTGCAGCACATACATGTTTAATAGCACACATTAGGGCATTTATGCTTCATTAAGCTCAGTCGTGACTCTATATCTAGTTCAGGTTTAAGTTAACGCTAAGATCAAGCACACAGTGCACTCTGCAATTTTCGTGAATCAATGCCTATCTCACAAATCTGATTGGATGTGCCATTGAATTCTAAATTCAGCATCTGTGGTTTGGCTTTGTGGATTGGTTGAGTGTTCACTAGTTTTGCTCAAAGCATTTTCAGACCCAAGACCCCTTTGAATAGGTTAACTATAGGATTGGGGCTGGGAAATCTGATCGTGGATAAGAATAGGAACTTGATGGTTTTAAAATGTTTACATTCCCAACTTTGCCTCGTGACCCTTTCAGAATTTGGGTCACAATCCATGGGTTAAGAATTGCTGCCCTATAGAATGTTTTCTCCAGTGCTGTTGACAGCGAGCAGCAATATCTGATCATGCATTTAAGCTTGATTGGCCAATCAAACTACCCATCCATCCATCCATCCATCCAACCATCCTTCCACTCATCCATCTACCCATATATCCATCCTCCTATCTGTGTACTCATCTATCATCCATCATCCATCCATTCATCTACTCATATATCAATCCATCCATCCTTCTACTCATCCATCTACTCATCCATCCATCATCTATCCATCCATCATGTAGCGGCTTATCCTGGTCAGGGCCATGAGGCCTGTCAGGCTCAGCAATTGTAATCCTATTTGGATTTCGACGACATGCTGACCTTAATTCTGTATAGCTGTGGCAAAGTGATTCCTGGCTGCAAGTTCAAGCTGGACAAAGAAGACGCAGATGGGAACGGGGAGGTGTGTCTCTGGGGACGCAACATTTTCATGGGCTACCTAAATATGGAGGACAAGACGCGGGAGGCCTTGGACGAGGAGGGCTGGCTGCATTCCGGGGATCTTGGAAAGGCAGATGAGGACGGCTTCCTTTACATCACCGGCCGGATGAAAGGTCAGCCCTGCCACGCTGCATCGATTAAGCAGAACGATCCCATGCTGTCCCTCGCAGTACTTTTGGATTCTGTGCTGTAAGTCTGTAGTGAAATATATCCGTGTTTACACAGAGCTGATAATCACGGCAGGGGGGGAAAATATCCCGCCAGTCCCTATAGAAGATGCAGTGAAAAAGGAAATTCCCATCATCAGCAACGCCATGCTGATTGGGGACAGGAGGAAGTTCCTGTCGATGCTGCTAACCCTGAAGGTAGCCTCACAGCTGAAAGGGTGCACCCGGCACACGGCTCCTAAGACGCACTCCTTAACCGCATTCTTTTGGCGTCCCGGCTGCCTTTCAGTGCGTCTGCAATGCAGAGACGATGGAGCCCATCGATGAGCTGAGCGTGGAGGCTGTAGAATGCTGCCAGCAACTTGGAAGCCAGGCTATGAGAGTGTCTGACATCATCGGGGGGAAGGACAAGGTGGTGTACCGGCTCATCCAAGAGGGAATCGACAGGGTCAACTCACGAGCGACATCCAATGCCCAGCGCATACAGAAGTGGGTTGTGCTGCCAAAAGACTTCTCAGTCTCCGGAGGGGAACTCGGTACGAAGGCCTGTGTGAGCCCATATAACCAAAGCCGTTGCTCAGAGTTTCAAATGTGCTTACCTACCAAAATTGGGCTACATCAGGTGAAGGCGTAGATGTTTTCAAAGGATCTGTCTCATTGTAGGTCCCACGATGAAACTGCGCAGACCTGTCGTCCTGGAGTTATATCGGCACGAAATCCAGGCGTTCTACACAGAGTGAACGTGAAGCTAACCCTGCTACCCAATGGGGCGCCTCTAAACCGTAACATAATGTGGGGGCCTCCCTCCTCACCATGACCAATAGGCACAGTTCTCATCTTTTTAATGTCAACTCCATCATCGAATTGCTCATTTGAACATGATTTTCACTTTAGTTACCAAATTTCTTATTTTTAGAAAAAACTGACCAACTGACCTATTCTCGCAGGATTATACTTAAAATTTGGTTACTCTGATTCTGGGCGTCTTTGCAAATACTACCAAGGGGTCCATCCATCCTCTGACCACTTACCCTCGTCAGGGCTGATGGGGAACCTGGAACCTGTCCCAGGCATGTTACATCACAAGGCTGGGTACAGCCTGGACAGGACGCTTTTACACCAACATGACCGCAGGGCACATAGGCGCACATACAATGTGCAATATAGAGACACCAGCTCACCCAGCTCCTTGTCTTTGGACTGCAGAAGGAAACTAGCACAGCACTGTGACATCATGCAAACTCCACACAGAATATGATTGGAACTGGAAACCCCAACCTTAGAGATGTGAGGCTATAGCGCCCCCCAATGACTGCCCAGTGATATATATCAAACACAAAGAGAGCTTCCTCACATAGAAGGGACAGATTTGGATGCCAGAAATATTTTTATTTTATGCTTGAAGATGCAGTGGTCCAGATCCTTAAGAAAATAAAGGAAAGACACAAAACCCCATTGCAAACCAGAGAAACAAAATAAGGCCATACCCACCATTAACAACAGCAAATCTGCAGAGTGTGACATCAGAAAAGAAACACCAAAAGCAGGCAATAACTTACATTAAGTAATGGCTTAAAAAATACACAGTTCAGAATGGTCACAGGCTGTAAGAGTTTTCTTTTTTTGAAGCAGAAAGAAGAAAAGACATTCGTGAAGTTACAGCTTCAGGTGTTTTCCTTTGAGTACTTAATGTAGGCGAGCCGAACAGTGCAAGGGTTGAAGACCGAGGTCTCATCTCTGCAGCTTCTGGAAGCGTCCTCCATACAGACAGTGACATCATAAGGCAGCAGCATCTTCTCAGTCCATGTCCTGCACTCTGGAACAGATCTCACTCGTGAACTCGGAGCACTTGGAGTTTCCACCGAGGTCTTTGGTCAGAACCTGAGGACGGCAGGTCGAGAAATATGAGCAGCTCTCCTAATCATGCCCAGGGGGTTTCAAGCACGCCGCAGAGAGCTTAGGGAGGAAGCCCACCTTCTTGTCTCTGATTGTGTCGAAACAGGCACTCTCGATCTTCTTGGCGTGGCCATGCAGCCCCATGTGCCGCAGCATCATGACGGCGCTGAGCAGCAGAGCCGTGGGATTGGCCAGATCTTTCCCTGCGATGTCCGGAGCTGTTCCATGCACCTAAGAGAGGGGAGTGTTCGCACTGCAGTGTCACAGCATATCAGCTCAATTTTAATTCAAGTACTTTTTGGATTTGGAATGCAAATTATGATGTAATAGAAGACAACGTTTTCAAATAGACTTTAACCTACCGATTCAAATATGGCGACACCGTTAGCCCCGATGTTACCACTAGGGGTCACTCCTAGCCCTCCGATGAGACCGGCACACAGATCACTGAAACACACATAGATATCTCTGTACGGCTGTTTACCATCACTACACAGCTGCTAACTACACGCTGATGTTTTCCACTCTCATTAAAACTAATCTATTAAAGTAGTAGTAATCGTTCTTCAGTGTACCTCAAGATATCACCATACAGGTTTGGCATCACAAGTACATCGAAGTGTGTGGGATCTTGCACCATCTGAAAGAAAACGGTACTGAATTCACCAAGCAGCGGGAATGAGCAGGTAGCAGCAGTATAGGAGTCAGAGGATGTGACATACGTTAAGGCAGACTGTGTCCAGATACATCTCCGTGAATTTTATGTCCTTGAAGTTCTCCGCCACCTCTCTGCATTTCCTCAGAAAGAGGCCGTCAGACATCCGCCTTTCGTTAAGAATGAACGAGCACAAACGACAAATGGTCAGCATTGTGGCCTCTACCAAGACGCTCTCTCCTGTAACCAGGCTGACCAGCATTCAACAGTTGAGTCTATAGTGAAGGAACACACTGCAACAGAATGAAAATAGCATGCACACTCCCTGGTGTTAGTCAGTTTTAAGGCTTCATAGTTACACCATCACAATTACTTCTGACGCTTAAATATGACAGAGAGTCTCCTTACATGATGTTGGCTTTGTGGACTGCTGTGACGCTCGTCCTTTGGTTATTCCTGGCGTACTCGAAAGCGTATTCGGCTATACGCTTACTGGCTTCCTCAGTGATGAGTTTAATACTCTGTACAACTCCATCAACAATCTGAAAGCGATCAGAGGTTACGGCAAAGAGTTCACATTCAAACATGCAGTACTGCGGAAAACCCTGGGCAGTCAAAGAAAATGTCTAAATGATATTCATGTTGGTGTAAAAGTACGACGTCTGTCTAGGGGTGTTGGCTTAACTACTTCAAAACTATACCGAAAAATCATCCCAGTATTTGTAGTAACCGTCCAACACACACTGGTCGACTACTAGCACACTGCATATAGTGATTCAATATCTCACTGACTGTTTAATACTAATTTAATTAAGTGAGCCGTTGGTGAAATTGAATGAATACATGGAATGGCTAAGGTGCCTCTGATGAGAGATTTGGGATCTGAAGCGGTGTTCATCTGGTCATCCAGTAAGATATCAGGGACTCAGAGGAAATTCTTGTTCGTTTTATTGTGTTACCCTTAATCTGAATATGTTCTATTGTTAAACTTTTTTCCTGAGTAAATATACCCCTACTGCCCAGATAAATAAAAAAATAACTTTGAGCATTGTATTTGACTACCTAAGACTTTTGCGCATTAGTGTATGAACATACACATAAGAAATTACAGTTTGGGAAACGAAATTCTTTAACAGTGGACATTCAAGAGGCTCATAAATTTTACAGGAAATGTAAAAATAACATGAATAAATACAATTTAAATTGGATACAAAAAGACAAATGCACACAAGAAAATACCAGAGCTCAATATCTTTCGAAATATAAGCTCCTCCACTGTGGATTAAAAATGTGAATGTTACATGTATCATCACTAGGGCTGGAAAACCAGATTTTTGGATGAATCAGAAGATTGACGGGATGGTGGGGG
>JAODLD010000008.1:21333380-21380414 GCA_026781065.1 Mormyrops boulengeri
AGTTTTCTTTTCTCTCGCCCCCTCCTCTCCCCCTCTCCCCTTCTTCCCGCCCCGCGCCCCCCCGGCGCGGCCCGCCCCCCCCCCCCCCCCCCCCACACAGAGGCCAAACACGCCAAGCAGCGTCAGCGCAAATCTGCGTGATGGACATGGGGCAGGCGGCATGCAAGACGAGCAGCTTTTATCCTGCAGGGAGGGGGCTTCCTGTCCTGGCCGGGGTATGGTCAGGGTTCCCCTTGAGGGACCTAAGGGCTCCTCAGCCAGGAGACAGATGGAGATGCGGACACCTTGAGGGGCTCCCACTGTGCCATGCAGTTTTATGGGTCTTTTCATACTGGTTCATGAAACCAGTTTAGGTGAGGTCTTTTAAATATGAGCATCCCTCTTAGATTAACACCAAAGAGTTTCATTCCTAGATTTTTCCAAGATAAAAGTTATGCACATGCATGTGTGCACACACACACACACACACGCAGACACACACAAGCACAGACAAACATATGTGCAGAGATGACAGATCTATCCGTGATTATCTCTGCAGTGTAGGAACCTCTCACCACATGCTCGATCCCGCTGTACTCCCCTTCCGTGTTTTCTCGGATGGTGACTAGGTTCACGTCGGTGTAAGGCGTCTTGTAGCCCTCGATGGACACACAGGGACGCACGTTGGCATACAGGTCAAAGGTCTTCCTCAGCAGCAGGTTCATGGAAGGGTGGCCGGCAGCGATGGGAGTCTTCAGAGGTCCTGCACGATAACACAAGCGGTATGCTTAAACAGCACAGCGCCCCCCCCATGGCGGTACGTTCTGATAAGAGCGTCGTTCATGTGAAGCACCTTTCAGGCCGATTTTGTTCGTGTCCATGGAGTCTTTGGCCTCAGGGGGAATCATCCACTTCCCTCCGGGCCCTTTGATTGCTGTTACGTTCCGCTCTTCCCACTGAACAGGAGCCTGGGAGAACATGACAAAACCATACTGGGCTCCACCAAAACACAGACCATAGCTGACATACAACATCAAAGATAAAAGCATTATAAAACGCAACAATGAGGGACTGTCAACAGACATGGCTCGTCCCAACTTGAAGGCAAAAGAGGAGTCGACTACATCTCACAGAACATGTGCAGACTAGGGAGGTATTTTGTGAGAGACTGACCTTAGCCGCCTCAAAGATTTTCATAACTGCAGTGGAAATCTCTGGGCCGATTCCATCACCAGGGATTAACGTGACAGTCTGCACCTTTAAAGAAACAGCACACTAGGTAAAGTGCCAACCTTACGAAAATGTCACATTTCTAATTTTAAACATTAAGTGCACATCCTGAATCTATATTAACAGTTTGCACAAATTCATTTTATGGGTTTATTCTGCAACAATAAAAATGTACAGTGATGTGATTCAAGGTCATTAATGGCTGTACTAAACAGCATGCAGGGTGAGCCAGTCCCTGGTAAACGCCTTGCTCAAGGGCCCAGCAGTGACGTCACTGTCACCTGCAGGATCTGAACCGGTGACCTTCCGATCAGTGGCGCAGAGAGCTAACCCTACCCCACAGAATGGGAAATGAGTAGAAACGAGTAGTGATTAAACTTTCATTTAAAATCATTTCGTTTTTAACCACCAATATGCACTTACACTTTGCGTAAAACTTCTTGCGTACTGGCTCTTGCTCTTTAAACCTCCCATAACCAGAGACAGCTGCAAAACAGAACATATTTCAGAAAAACAAAACGTTTCATTTAAAAACAGACGCATTCACTTAAGTAAAGACAACTTACGGACACACGTTATTTGATTAAAGAGGAACAATTACCTTAATGTAACAATCTTCAATGACTTAGCATAATCTCGGTCAACATTACATACACAGCGTGGAAAATGTGGTGTATCTCTAACGTCTCTAAAAGAAAGTTACTGCAAGAAATGAAACGATCCTGTTCAGTTTAGCCAAATGGTTCAGAACACGATGTTCACATCGCCTGGGATCGACGGGTTATTTCCGGAGAAAGAGCTGAAACTCCGCATAAGACCATAAACGGTTAATTAACCCGAACGGGTTGAGCTATAAACGCCATCGCAGCAGCACCAGCGGCTTTCCGGGGCCTCGATCCGTCGGCCGTCTCCTCGGCACTAAAGCCGCCGCGACCTTGCCCGGATACGGGCCGGCCAGGGGAAATCAGGCGCTCTCCGTTTTTACACATCTCTGGAGTGAGCTTAATACCCACCATTTTCCAGCCTTACTTCAGATGGCCCGGGTCCCTAACCAAAGCGGCGGGGTAACACGTGTCCTTCTCGGGGACTCCGCGTCCCGACCTTCATCCTCACTCACTAAGCGGAGTTAGCAGTCAGGCAAGCGGGCAAGGTTAGCTCGGTAACGTGCCGAGTTAGCACACCAGGATGCCCAGAACAACACTAACCCAAACTCCCTAACAATAATGTTAACCCTTCCTGCTAGTATATAAATACGCATGATCAGCAGCGTTTCCTCCGGCTTGTCTTCGCGTTTTATAGAGGCTGATCACCAACATCCCCGCTCCGCCCTGGCGCCCGGCTGCTTGCAGACGAAGGACACGCCAGGCCTCCTCGGGTCTCCACGGGTCTCCACATCCAGCATCGCCGCGTCCGACAGCCCGCGTTCAGAACGCCGTGCGGGACGTCTGAGAGCCTGCCGCCGCTTACCGTGGACCTCCAGGAGCGCCCGGCCATGTTCACGGCTCCCTGCCGAACTCCGTGCTCGCAGCCGCCGAGGAGGATCAGTGCGCCACAGGCGTTTAACGCTGTGTTTGCCGGACGGGTGCTACCCGGTCCCCTAATTCCCGCCTACACATTTCATCCCTTTGCATAACCACGCTTTAAGAATGGCTGTCAACGTTATAAAATGTCTGGGACAGCATTCTGTAATATATGGATATTTCAATAGTTTAAATAGGACAGGTTAGCATTTATCTATAGGATGATAATTATATCAGATAAGACAGGAAGACACGCCAAATCATCTACAGCCCCACATCTTGTGGTCTCACTCACATTATTTGTTGGAGGTTAAGCGAGTATAGAAATTTGATGGATGTGTTTATCTATTAAAAGCACATTTTCATATTCTCTATATCTTTCTTAATCATAGTTATATTGTTTGGTTTTGTGTATTTTCGTCTTGACAGTATGTCTTATTTGTATATGTGTACTCATGCAACCACCAAATCAAATTCCTTTAACTTTTGTACATGTGGAATAAAAATTATTCTGAATCTGAGATGAAAGTCACAAACGGCCAAAAATTTATGCCCATGTATACTCTATTTAAACACTTGTTGATGAAGTACAATAACAAAAGAAATGCGATCAAGGCTGTTTAGACATCACTGTTGGAGGGATGATTCTGGGCGGGCATTTTGGAGATCTCTGCTAAAGATATGATTTAATATGCAAAGAGCCAGAATATGCAATTTTGAGTTCCCCAGACAGTGATGTATTCCTCGACCTAAGTTCTTCTATTTTTGTTGACAACTGAGTTAAAACAGCATTTCAGATTATGTCTCCGACAAAACTGTCACTTGATATGAAAATTTAAGACGACAATAATTCTGATTTTACTCGAATCTCTTTTCCCACAGTAAAGCATGGTTACTGGCTGTACTTCCGTATTTTTGGTCACGTGGTACTAAGCTAGTCCAAAATGCATAATATCGAATACAGGGTTACCAAATTTGTATGCAAACGACTCACTAGCGTTTACATAGTGCTGTATGAACGAAACAAAGTTAATAAAACTCGACATAATAGTGAACATTGATAGGCCTCAATAGTACTAGGCAATATGTCAAAGCAATATTCTATTTCGGTATTTAGAATTGGTATCATCCGTAAAGGTACCGTTAAATGCTGTACATTTTTAAGTTTGTGAATTACGAGTTTATGCCGTTCAGTAGTTTGAGAGGCAATGTATCTGTTTAGCCCACACCCCCGACATTTTTCTGTATTATAAGCGGTTGTCAGTGAAAACGTCGAAATCTTTATTATTATGAAATCGGCATTCAAATCAATGGGATTTCCAGCAGGTGTGAAAGTACGTAACGCCGCGAGGAACAAACTTTACAAAAAACGAAAATCGACCGATGCCAGGACTTCTTTCTATTCCGGTGTCGGAGGACGTGCAAACTAATATAAGTTTTTAAACCCTGCAACTGTTACTTCTGCCCATGAAATAAAAAATGTAAAAATAATTGTAATTACAAGGGCGTGTGGGATGAGACGAATCTGTCCAATTAAAAATGCAATATAATAAATCTGGCAATTTAGAAATACAATGATGTGCTGTAATGCTTCCAAGTGACTAATCTAATCAAAACTGTGTACGTATACATGCAGCCAAGTCCCCGCTACATTATAATACAGGGATGTAAGAAAATATTGATGATATTGAGAATCACGATATTGCATTTTGTGATATTGTATCGATTCTCAAAAACACTGTATCGATTTTAAAGTATTATTTTACCTGCAAAGAAATGTGAGGCGTGGTCAGATAATTTGCCAAGAACAAGTTTTAATTGTTTGATATAGCACCACCTTGTGGTACATTTGCAACATGCTGCGTTATGCAGTAGAACCAAAACCATGTTCAATATTGGTTATAGCTTAAGGGTGTTACAGGTAGGTATTTAATTAGCAGCACTATATGTTACTTTTTTACTGATTTGTCCACATATAGGTGGATAAATTATACATGTTAGTTTAACTAAATGTTCTGTCCATGTAGCAGCATTTCTTAGACTTTGTGTGTAAAACGAGCTTCAAGTCCACTGGACCCCATAAGCAGGTCAGCAACTCAGTAGAGAAACATATTGCAAGCCACAAGGATAAGGAAACAACTTTAAGCAGAAATACAATGTTAAACATAGGGACATTTTCAAAAATTACACATTTATCAGACACATTTGTCTGAAGTGACATACAAGTGAGGCAAATAGCACATTACAGTCATATGTGCTGTCATGGAGTCAGCTAGGCTGCACTTCCAATGAATGCCCAGGTGAGCAGTACTGGGGCAGCAGCTACCAGCACTACAACAGGCTAGTAGAGGAATTCATGGAACAGATGGGTGTTGAGATGCTTCTTGAAGGTGGAGAGGTAATCTAATGACCGGATGTGTTTCAGCAGCTCGTCGCGCTGATTTGTTTGCCAAGCTCCCGTCTGCCTCAGTGCCCTGTCAGGCTCTGCGTGGGGCTTTGCCACCCTTTTCAAACCGTGTACTCCTTGGGCATGCTCTTGATGCTCAAAGCCCTCTCGGTCTGACCAATCACATGAGCTGCTCTGTTGTTCAGCAGCCTGCATTCATGAAGGATGTCTATGGAAGGAAAGGGACAGAAACACATAACGTTTGTCGGGGTCAAAATGAATCCATGTTTTGCACAGTTCCCGTGAATCCTGTTCCTGATAGACACCTTCCACTTGTCACCCTATTGTGAGTGTAATACGGTGCTGTACGATTTCCATCAACTTACCACTGAACTGTTTATAAGCTTCCTCAATAATTGCACTATTTGAGGTCTTTATTTCTGGAAATCCATCCTCGACCCAGGGCTTGCAGTCTGGCAGTTCTGGCAGGGGTCCATTTCTATATATACCAGCTGATAAAGGGAGACAATTTTTTGATGCAGTTTTACTTTCACATGCACTCCAATTTGATAAAACAGTTTATAGTAAGGATGCGTGACCTTTATAATAAGTACTGCCTTTATGTTGCTTTCAATACCTTTTATGATGTCATCGATGTCTTTGCAGAGCTGGTACAAATCACTCCCCCGTCCAACCACTCGTTCACCTGAAAAATAAGATGAAATGGATACATTTTGAAAGAGAAGGTAGTCAGAACTATACACCTACAAAGCATCTGCACCTGACTAAATGCGAGTACAGTAGAGCCTCGCTTATCCGACATAAACGGGCCTGCAGAACGTAAGATAAGCGAAAATGTCGGATAATGGGAGGCGTTATGACAAAGCCTATTAAACCTCAAACTATGATATAATTTTACACGTTACGAACCTAATAATCATGTCTTAGTGTAGACGGGCGCCACTGTACAGTCGGAGTAACTAATTAGCTGTGGTAGAGTCAGGAGCAATAAAAAATAGACGAAGCTCACGCAACATGCAGTTCTTGTTGCCGATTGATGCGTTTTGTTTTGGGGTTTTCTTGCGGTGGGACACAGGTAATACGGAATGTCAGCTAGGCGAAGGTCGGATAAGCGAGACTCTACTGTATATTCAAGAAATGCCTCAACACCTGTCTGTTTCAGGAATACCTCTACTAGCCTGATCCCACTCCACGTTCCCTGAATGCTCTTAATGTTGCACGTTCTGATGATTTGAAAAGCAGTTTTATTATGTTCTTGCTCTGTCTGGTAGATGTTGTGTAGCTCCTACTCCTGCTCACACTTGTACCTGGACGTTCACTGGAAGCTCAGCCTAGCTGCACTTATGCCCAGTCTACTCCGTGACAGCCGTATGCTTGCAAAATGCTATTTGCCTCACTTGAACGTCGCTTTGGACAAAAGCACCTGCTAAATAAAAATAAATATAAATATACTATCCTGTCTTTATTAGAAGCATAAACAAATATATATTCATGATTCTCCTATGGAAAATCAGGGACGTATAAACATATTCTGAGCCCACCTTAAGCTCTCATTCATCAGCCATCACGTTCTATAATGATTATATAACAGAAACTTGCCTAGACGGCCCCAAGAACACGCATTTATATAAACCAGCACATCTTTGAGGAAAAAATGCTTACCATCCAGCACTTTGATATTTGGAAACATTTCAAGGAGCGTGTTTCGGTATGAGGAGTTCTTACAGACTTTAAAAAAAGAAACATACTTCAGTGGGTGGTCATTTGATATGTTTTGTCACACATTAATACATACATATAGAGCTTTAATACTGCTCACCTGGATTGGTATAATCGTAAGTATTGTCCTTCAGTCTAATATTTTCAAGTTTTCTTAATGACTTAAGCGAGTGGAGATTTTCCACACTGAGAACACAAGTCACACAACATAAACAGAACATTTCATGTCAGTCTGTACAAAACAATGATTTGCTTGCAGTGGGAACCAAAGAAGAATTATGTGTTACAAACATTTATCCAAAATGACATATGACCTTGTAAAGACTTGTAAAGAATGAAACAGTTTTAGAGATAAGCTCTTCCACCAACAAATCAAGTTAAAATATTAAAGGTTATTTTATAGAAACATGTACACGATTAATTATAGAACACATTCCATGTCAAATTGTGAAAATACCTCAAGAACCAAGGAGCTATCTTTATCCTGAGGAGTGTGGAAAGAACATGCAATATTTAAGGCTCCTTTGTCAGGGCTGGCGATGCGAAAGGCATGAGTGTGTAGTGTGCGGCAAATAACAGGTCATATGAGAAGATCATCAAAGATGATGTTCACAAGATAATTTTCTAGCCAAAGACTTGTTAACATTGTAAGACTTAGGAATAACATTTAATATTAATATACTTAGGAATGAATCCATCACAATTACCTGCTAATAAGGTTTCCAGCCAAATTTAGGCTCTGTAGACTGTCACAAGTGCAAATGGCTTCTGAAATGATATGCAGAGGAACGTTTGACAGCCTTACAACATGAACTCTTAAAACGAAAATATTTAGTAAACTGTCTGAATTCATCTAATGAAGGAAAAGCTCATCTGAATGTAAAATATCTGGTTTTCTCAATAGGAATTCTTGTCAATCATATCAAGTTCCATCTTAAATATTTATGCAAATAAATTATAATCCATGTGTGTTTACCCACAGAAATGCCTACAGGTATATTAAGGACATTCGCATGTGCTATCACACAATTACATGTTACAACAAGACACTGTAGGAGTAAATGTGCCCAATTTTCAGTTTGAATATAAGAATATTAGTCCTTTTGATATGACACTATGAAATGCTCTTGCCTATACTTGCGATCCGATTCACCGACAAGTTGAGTACTAGAAGTCGCCGAAGAGATGTCAGAGGTACCAGATTTGCAATGTTGTTTCCAGAAAGGTCCAGCCTCTCCAGGTTCATGCATTCTCCTATGCATCCCAGATCAATGATACCTGTGAACATAATCAGTGATAGATAGCATGTTTAACTAAAGATGAACACATGTGGAACCACAATCAATTCAATTCTGTTTTTATTACTGTCATTGCACAACAACAATGATTTAGCAACTTCCTGCACGGTGCGAATATGTACACAAGACATGTAATAAGTCAACAATATGTATCAAACCGCCAATAAATATGTGCAAAGGTACAAATGAGATAAACAGTATCTGGTGCTGTGGTACAGTCATGCAATAATTACTTAAAGAAAATCTTACCCAAATTTCGGAGTTTAAGGAACAAAATCGATTCCAAATCAAACTCTCCTGTCCTTGACTTAAGCAACACGGGTGTAATTTTAGCAACGTCTGTTTCTGAAAAGCAGTAAAATGTAATTAGAATTTTCTTGCAGGCTTATCCAGACAGCTGTAATTGTACAGATTTAGGAATACAGTTTTGTATAGCAAGCTGGCGAAAATCAGGGAGAATAATGTAGAATGACTTCAGAAGTGGGTCATTTGTCATATATCATTAGATATATAAATGCAGTATATATTAGATGCTTATATTCGACAATAAATAACCATCCATCTGCGTTACAGCAGATCACTAAAGACTACTTAAAAGTACTGTCAACTCACTAACATTCCTATAGTCTTCCTGTCTGAAAAGTACCGCGGCAGTTAAGCAGTTAAGGACGACACTGGCAGCGCAAATATACAATAGTTATGATTATATACTGCCATTGCTCAGTAACCGTTATTTAACACTGTGTTTTATATCAGTTATTTAATATGTTTGAATCTGCTCTGCGCGACCGATGCTTTATTACTTAAGAAATAACCCAAACGGTTCATTTTACGCTTCTTAAAGAAGACCAATTAAGGTAAATAAGGGATAATGAAATGTAATGGATGGACCTTCCGCTTGTCACGTTACCGGGAGAAGCGCTTTACCTCCGGGACCTTTAACCCATCTACAGATAAATCAGGCATCGTCCTCATGATCAGCGGACGATGTCCCGACGGCGACCCATACTCACCCTGCTCCTTCTCTCTCTTGACATCCATCCTTAAAATTCACTTGCTTATGTTTTTATTCCTTCGGTTATTTAATTAACTGCGGATCTGTCAAACGTCTTATCACTATTAACCACTATACATCTTCGTGGAAATCGTAGTAAGTTGGGTCGATTTTAATGCCGTTTTCGGCGAATCCAGAGAATCTGTGCGCTGTATTATGCTTGCAGCAGTATGTGGAAAAACATTCGTGACGACACGCTTTCAACAGACCCAATTAGCACACATTAAAGTAAATTATCATCATTTTAAGTCAAGAGATTTAAAATATACACTACTTCTCTACCAAATTTTGCAAACGTGAAACAGACCGCATTATTTTCGATTCCGTAGAGACGCGATCGTTAGCATGTCGTCAAGGATACAGGTCAGTTTGCCGGAAATAAAGATACTGTAGCGTGGCGCTTTGCAGCCATGCTGTTCAAAAGACGGCAAGACGTGGTGCATCGGCGGTATCTAGGATACCACGTTGGTACGCAACTGACCCTCTGATTTATGATCCGATTAACCTTCGCCAGTCCCCCCGTTAAACATTATGAGATAAATGCACGATCTGGGCCAAGATCGGTTTGTACGGGCACGAAACATGCACTGGAACGGCAGTGTTCGGTATCGGGAATTGCAATTTCACTGTTATTAGTCAATCATTGTAAACATTAGTATGCTGCGTCTTGCTTGCCTGACTTGCAAAAGACTTTCCGCTGCTCAGTTGAAGAGTTATTTCCGCGTATCCTCTGACGTTGCATTCTTGCGTATAAGTAGGTCATTCATGTCGAGGCACAGGGGAAGATTCAGAAACAGCAGTCCACGTAAAAGTCACGTGTCCTTTGGTGATAACCTATGAAAACATGAGGAGAAATAGGCATATTTATAAAGTTCTATGCAAAGCTGAATGTGTAACAACTTAATTTTTCAAATCATACTTTGAACAGTGGCATGCTGGTCTCACCTCGAAGTTTGAGAGTTTGAATCCCACCTGTTTGTGTGAAATTTGCATGTTATGTGTGTTTTCTAACTGACATCTCTAAATTGCCCAGAGTGTGTGCCCAGTGATGAACTGGCATCCCAACCAGAATGTCTTGTGCTCTATGCTGCTTAGGATGGGCTATGGGTGACTCTGGCCAGTATAGTGGTAGGAAGATGAATGGGCGAGTACCACAGTACAGATTTAGCGTTAAAAAAATGCAAGTCCAGTTATTCATTTCATATATCAATCCATCCATCCATCTTCCAACCAGTTATTCTGGTGAGTGTTGCCTGGAGCCTCATGCAGGAGCACAGGGCATGATGCTGGGTTACATTCTGCACTGGATGTCACAATCACAATTATTAACGAGTATTATTTGAGAAATACTCTTAAAATGCATGTGTAGCAAATGCTTGTTCTGGAAGATGCCAGAAAGCTGGATGAACTGCATGTATGGTTTCCGTTCACCCAACTATATAAAGGAGGTAACAAGTGACTGTCAGCAATCAGCACAGTGCTAAGAAATCTCTGAAAAACAAACAGATAAAGGGTTAAAGGCTGCTAGATGCTCCACTCTTCCAAGCTGAGTACGTCACTAAAAAATAGATCTGAGCCTGATCTTGCATGTATAAGGAGTAAGTTTATGTTGTTCATGTGTGCGCCTACTTGGATGGACGGTTCCAGACCGAAAAGGAATTCCTAAAGGGTTATTTCAATGTTAGCTGGTGGGTAATTCCAGCTTTATGGATGTGACGTTTAGACTCAGAAAATAAAGAATACAGCTTATTATAAATGTGTCAATTTGCATATCTTTTCATGTAACCTCTTTGGCAGAACATAGACAAATCCTCAAAATGTCTATGTTTGTACATTAGAAATACGTAGCATATTGTATTGTTAGCACTATGGATGTGACGGCAAAACCTTTGTATGGAATTGGCCTGGTATCTTGGGATCCAAAAAATGTTTATAAAAAACAAACATTCAAAATCCCAACTTGAATTTCAACTAAAAAGTATAGTATCGTCAGATTAGACATGTGAGGTTTGTGGGCAAAAAATGAAAGATACTAAAATTCATTTTTGTTGTAGATTTTTTGGCAGAATTTTGGTATTTTTGTTAGAAGCTTCTCAATGTAGATCCTGGCAGAATTCCTCATCTTCCTTTAATTTGTGTTGGGAAATTCTCTGAATTTTTTTTGTCGTCTTTCTTTCTTTTTCAGAAGGCAGCTTTGTTTAAGGTTGGTCTTGCACGCAACATATTAACAAAATTTGCGCATCGGTTTTGGGTGCCATTATTGATCTTCGCTTGCTGCTGTAGATTAGAATAATTACGCAGCCATTCCATCTGTTATATTGGTTATCAGTTTGCTTTGTAATTTTTGTTTCGAGCTTTAAAAATATGCAGCATATTATATATGCAATATATATCATTGCGACCTTGAAGTGTTCTGATGCAACTAGGCTATAAATCATGACATTGTATATTGATGGTCCAATTATACATTATATATAACTGGAACATTCCATAACATGAGCTTATCATATTGTGATACAGAATCTGCTCCGAAATTTCAATAACATTGGATATCTAAAGCAATTTTCTCAACCATTACAACCTAATACTTTCTGTCGCGATATTCTAGCAAATATCTTACAATTAACTGTCTATTGAAACGAAACTTTTACCACATTATTGCTTAGTTATGTATGATGAAGTTTGTAACCGCCATTTCATTACTGTTGGCTTGTAGATCTATGTAATTTCTTGTAAACAGAAAACCGTTGTATAATGTTCCCTCTCTGCCCCCTGGCTGTGCTCCATAGCGCCGCCGTGCGGTCACTTATGCATTCTTTAAAGTCTCCGTCTCCGCTGGGAAAGGGGTGTAGCGCCTGCGGACAGCATTCAGTACTGAAGTGCGGCTCAGAAGCCGGCCTCCGCGAACTACCTGCGTTATATCAGTACTTTACTCTGTAGTTATAAAGTGCGCTTTCCCCGCTTCACTGTGATTGTGTGCAGGCTGTAGAAGGACGTGCGGTGTCTGTTTCCGACCGATGCAGAAAGCAGCAACTGATCCAACGCACCGGAGAAGCCGGCAATTCAATACGGGGTTTTAATTTTCTCCAGTCAAACAAGGCCGTATAAATGCCATAAATGCCTAGAATAGAAGAGATTCCGCAAACGTCCAATGTGATGCATCTGTATAAGAAGAAAATTAGTCGATTAAGATGGGTAATAAGCAAACGATATTTACTGATGAACAGCTAGACGCCTATCAGGTGAGAACGGCATATTTTTTCTAGTTTCTATAGGTAATTTGTTTTTGTAGTTATCGTAACGAATGTTATTTTACACAAATGGGTTTCAACAAAGTGTGTTGTTTTGTAATACTTTGATGTATATAATTAGTGTTTGGGACATGCGTATTATACATTACCGATGAATGAATGTAGGCTGAGCGCGCTTCATTCATATAGGATGTTGGGCTTTACGCTAAATTAGAACAGATTACCGTCAGTAGGAATAAGGGTGGGAATGCATGCAATCATGTCCCTTAAATGGACGCAGAGCCCTGAATGACTAAACTACATATATAATCGTCGTTTACATAATACAGTTTGCTGATCATTGCATCTCTGCTTTCTATATTCATATGTAACAGTGAGTTGATTGAAGCATTTAAAATGAACGTTTTACGATTTAGATTTATGACGTTTTTTAACATAAACGTTAATCCATGCCGAGGCGACATGCATAATATTGTAGGTGCCTTAGATATCTTTTGGACTGTGTGCAGCCAGTTGGGAGGTTATAAAAGCAGGCGAGCAAAATAACGCTGAAGGTACATGATGTCCCCACCTTGTAGAAGCGCAACAACGTGACTTACAGGCAGTTTATTGTGTAAAAAAACAACAATTTGTCTACGTGCAAATATACACCAGTTACTTTTGAGAAACAACTTTCTAAACTGAAATGGCTTTTGATACATGAACGATAAGGAAGCATAATTGCATTATAATCTTACTGTACTGTCTTCCTTGCATGATAAACAAGTCCAGGTTGTTTAATTAATGTCAGATTTTTGAAGACGGGTTCCACGTTTGCCTTGAATACCTACACCAAGGTTACGAATATTAAATAACAGCAAATAAAATTAAAATATGCTGCACGGAATGCAAGCTATACAGATAAAAAACAAAACAACAACAAAAAATACAGACAAACAAGTCACACCCATACACAGGTGTCGTTTTTTGAGGCTGGAAATTCACCCTTAGTGTACGTCCCGTCGGTTCCGCTTGCATATAAAAACATAAAAATGCATTTTCCAACAGCCAGCCCTGCTCAGGGTCGCATTTAACACGTCCAGTGGAATGGTGATGCTCACGTTGTTATTAAGATGTGGATACATTGCCTAAATACTTTGATACCAAATCCAATCAGCACAGTTTATTGCATGTGAAAGGAGCCGCTATCTCTTTCTTCTTAAGCTTTTGAGGTTATAAATGATATTGCTGATTTATGAAATCAGGGCTGCTCTATTGACTTGGAAACAAATCACAGGCAGAAAACTCATACCGTAGTGATGCTACAGGCTGCTTTAACGTGTACGGCCCTGGAAATGTACCTGCCTCTGCTCATAAAGCATTCCGACATAATTTAAGCATTTTCTTCAAATTAAAATTGATATATAATAAGTAGATACTTGTTTATTTTTTATTTGAATTACTTATTGATTTACTAGTATCATGTTGATTAAATTTTACGCACCATGCAGCTTGGGGTGAAGATGGTCCTTCCCTGTATCCACGGCGGTCTTTGCGGATGTGGTCCATGTGACCCCACTCTAAATGTTCCCCTCAGGTCTTCATCTGTCCATCTTCTGACCACATATCCTGATCAGGGTTGCGAGATTCCTCCAAATCGTGTTTATTTAATGATACGACAGTGTTTTTTCGGGAATGCAGCTGACATAGATGAAAGTCATTTCTCAGGTATACTTTCAGATTAAATTACTTTAAAAGGTTTAGGTTGTGCTGATTGGAGTTAATCCAGATCACGGATTTGCTGTAAAGCCCACGGAAAACCTACAACTTTCATATTAGTGGCTGTACAAATGAGTCAGCAAGGCAAAGCGCATCAGTAACCAAACTTTTAAGGTAATTTTGCTGCACATTTTGTCTCTAAAACCTTTATTCAATTTCAGTTAAAGTATCAAAATTGTTACTTGTATTGCTTTGTCATTTTGTTTATTACTTTCAGGATCATTTTGAATCATTTCAGACATTTTTTTTGTGTCTCGGCAATTACAGGTTATTCACCGAAGTAAAACATTTATGATTTAGGATTTCCATGTGTTAAATAATGCAAGTCAATTAGTAATTAAGTGGCAAAGGAGAGTAAATTAGTACTTTGCCAGCGAATAGCATGGGGCTGATTATTGCTCTGAGCTTGGTGGTCATGGGGATGGCTTTTAAAATGATTAATCATTGTGATTAGTAAGGCTGCCCTGTGACCTGAACACTGGTGTGCAAAGCACCGTAGGGTGTTCAGTGCGGCTTGTTGTGGCGGAGTCGTATCCTGATCTGATTCCTCCGGCTATCCAGGTGAATCCGGTTTCTCTGTCAGGGCATCCCCCCTTATCAGAAAAAGGTAAACATGTGATCAGGTCCCCCGGTTCACCGTACGTGCAGCCTGCGATGGACGTGTCAACCGTTCAATGCCACCCTTTCTCCAGAGGAAGCTAAGACAGACCTTGAGTGTCAGGTGACAGGAAGAGGCAGATAGGATGGGCAGTGTACCGCCAGTCAGGTAAACAGAGCTGTGGCTGTAGACTGTCCGAGGCCTGTCTGGCTGTAACTGCATATATACAAAGATCACTATCGTCAAAAGGAGGGAAATTAACATTACTCTCTGCCCTATTATATGGTTTAATGCAGTGTTTCCCAATCCGGTCCTTGGGGACTCACAGACAGTTCACATTTTTGCTCCGTCCCAGGTCCCTGTAGGAGGAAAAATGTGGATTGTCTCTCGGTCCCAGAGGACCGGGTTGGGCTTAGAGCATAAGAAAAAAGCATCCCATATGAAATGGAGTATTGACATTGCAGATGGATCAGGAAATGTAGTATGTATAGCAAGAAAAGGTTACTGACTTCATACATTATTCTATACCTATTAAAATCCACAAATCGGATTGGGCATGAACATTACAGTTGTTGCTGCAGTCCGTTTATCTGCCCTGTTTTCGCTGTTATTTAATACTTTGGGGGTTATGAATTTGTTTATTTGTTCTCTTTCGTTACAGGACTGCACCTTCTTCACACGCAAAGAGATCTTGAGGTGAGTGAAAGTCTTTCCATGTCCTGTGTGCTGGCTGCTGTGTGGTGGAATGTGATCGTGTACAGAGGATGTGCTCGTACCACCATAGGCAGAGCAGGATTTGTGCAGGAGTGTGATGCTGATTCTAGAAAAAAATCATGTCCCCAGCATTGAACACATAGGCACCCTGGGGGCAGTGGTGGCCTAATGCTTAAGGAAGCATGCATGTGGTCGAAAGATAGCTCGTTCGAATCCCCGACCAGCAAGGTACCAAGCTGCGCTCCCTGGACGCTGAATTAGCTGCTCACTGCTATGTCGTAATGTCACATATGGGTTAAACACAGAGAACACATTTTGTTGTTTTGTACTGTGTGCCGTGGTGTGTCAACAATGACAATTAATCACTTTCACATTGAACAGACTCCTTCCTCTTAGCTAATACACTCTAAAGTCCCCTGTTCTTGGCTGATCTGGGGCAAGGGGGGTGCTTTCTGCTATTTGATTATGTGGGCGACCTCTCTTAGAAACAGCACCCTGCCAGGATAGTTCCCAGTGTGCAGAGTCCTACAAACAGCAGTGCTGTGATATCATACATGCACTGCAGTGATGGTCCGGACGCTGCCAGCGTCCAAATCAGCCTAATCTTGGCTGCATATTCAACCATGAGTCCATGTCCATGGTCTCAATCTGAGAGGGCAGATTAAATCCATGTGCTCGTGGAGCAAACTTACATGAAATAAAACGCAGCTAGCCTGTCAGTCCTGAATTTGTCTAAGTGTAATTCTGTTGCATTTAATTGTAATTGATGAAAAGTCCAGGAGGAAACTAAGACAAGATTCCACAGACATAATTGAAGAAAGTAGAGTTGTCATCCCTTATTGCCCCCCCCCCCCATGAGGTGCGGGTAATGGATGGGGTGTGAGGGTAACAGTGACGTATGCGTCAGGCGTGTAAATCACGCCCCCCGGAGCGAGGGGCAGCGGGCTCGTCATCTGCGGCCACTAAATCAGCCCCGTGAAGAGGAAACACCCCGGCTCACGTGACTTGGTCCAGCATCTCCGTTTGTGATCCGCTGTCCTGCACCATCACTCTCCCGCTGCCTCTTGCTAAAAGGCGATATATCTCCCCCCCTCACCTCGGATCGCCCTGAGTGACTTGGATGGCCTCAGCACACTTACTCCAGGCTTATGGAGACTCTCAGACAGACAGCACTCCTAAGCTTTCGGCTCTCCGCGTCCCGGCTGTGTTTTGTTTTCGATCCCATGATATTTCAGGTGGTTTTATTTTTCCGCTCTGCCGCATAACACACTTTGGCTGCACACGTACACACTGTCTGGGAGGTCACCTTCTGTTTTGTCACAGCTTATCTGCAACATTTTCTGCATTATTAACACCCGTCACTTGTCGCCTGGAAGGCTCTCATATACAGTAAAGTCGGCTGTTATGTTCACCCTCTGGCTCGTATTTCATCTCCGAATCTCTGCCCTTCCAGTTATAAAAGCGTAAATGTGTCTGCTTCGGCTGAAATATGGCACAAATATAGTGAGGATATCTGTACCCCGTTCCGCTTTGCACCCGGATCGATACCGTGCCGCTAATCAGGCCCATACGTGACCCCGGACAGTTCATGGGGTCGACTCCTTCATCTATCAGGGTGTTTATCTTCCAGCCGTGCACCCTGGCCCCCCAACGTGTGCGGGCAACTGCTGCTCAGAAACTGAGCAAAGGCGGGTGCCGGTGGGGCTGCTGGCTGTGGGGAGATTAGATCCCAGGCGGGCATGATTCACGGCGCGCCTCCCTCCGTTAGGATGTGATTTGTTTTTTTTTTTCTTTCCCATGGCCCTACCGAAACCTCCAGTGCAGTCGGAGCTGGCGGACAGCGCGCAACAAACCATGAAATTGGCTGGGCGGTCAGCGTGGCTCTGTGTCTGTAGGATGAGCATCGCTGGAGAGGCTCCTGTGCGCGTGTGTGATATGTGTGTGTGTGCATTCATGCAGGCATGCACATGTGTGTCTCTGTGTCCACGCGTGTTTTTGTGTATGCATGCATCCACTTGTATGTGTGTGCATACATGCATGTGTGCGTGCGTGTGTGTGTGTGTGTGTATGGATGCATGCACATGTGTGACTGTGTACGTGCGTGTGTGTTTTTGTATGTGTGTGTGTGTGTGCATGTGTGTGTGTATGGATGCATGCACATGTGTGTCTGTGTACATGCGTGTGTGTTTTTGTATATGTGTGTGTGTGTGTGTGTTTGCATGTGTGTATGGATGCATGCACATGTGTGTCTGTGTACATGTGTGTGTTTTTGTGTATGTGTGTATGTGCGTGTGTTTGCATGCGTGCATGTGTGTGTATGGATGCATGCACGTGTGTGTGTGTGTGCGCGTGTGTTTTTTGTATATGTGTGTATGTGTGCGTGCATGTGTGTGTGTACGCCCTGTCACCAATGCTTGCTCACTGGCCGCATCGTGTTTCTCTTCTGTAATGCTCTGTTCTAACAGACGGCAGACCTGTGCCGGCTGATACTTTATTCAGGTGTGTTGTTATACAAATGAGAGGTAGATACCGTTTTGTGCATGAGGGTAACACAGCCACGCCATGCAGATTGTCCATCTCCCTGCGCACTGCTGCCCTTAGTCTGAACCACATGCTGGTGCTCAAGCAAAGCAATGAGAAGCCACACTTTGGATCTGTTTCTTTTCCTCTACAACATTACAACTCAACAGGGGAGCCCATTCTTGTGACCTGTACAATTTTTAAGTTCGTGGATTGTCAAAGAGATGGCCATACTGTGTGCTTTGTTGTAGCAGTTAATCAATTAATTTAAAAATAAGCTAGTTTCTGGGACATGTCTATGTTATTATGCTGTGACATATTAACATTAACATATAAATATTTTAAAATTGGAGTGCAGAGGTTGCGACGAGAGACAACAGTACCGGCTGAATGGCATTTCTGGGGAAAATGCCTGTTTTCAGATATACACAGTTCTTCTGGATTTGTGTTTGTAAGGAGTCATAGACGGCCGATGATTTCCTCACATCTGTTAGAAAAAGGCTGAAAAACTAATCAAATACAATTTTCACATGCATCCATGCAACTCCTAATGTTTTTTTTTAAAGAGCTTGCATGATTAATGAAAGGAGAGTTTCTAGAACTGTTGTAGAAAGTTCTAGAAAGTTGCAGAAAGTTCTTCATTTATATATTCAAGGGCATTTCCATTATTCATGGCCATCTCTCCTTACCGTCTCTCTCCTGTCACCAGATTACTTTCCAAGCTCCTGTTATTCCCCCAAAGATCTTCTAACGTTATTGCTTTCTTAAAAATGAAGGCAGCCTTTTATATGAATTGCTCTCAGTTGAGCAGAAATTGCCTTATGCATTACATTCATGCATTTTTAGATTGATCACTGACTTCAGGAGCGATGAAACTCTAGTCACAGTCCTTGGAGTCGAGATAAAATCCATTGTGATTTTAAAGAAGAAATAAATGGACAGAATTAGCTCTGCCTTTGGTTTTTAAATAATTTAAAAGGTTGCATTATGTATTTGTGAGTTTACGGCTTGAACTTGACACAGCAGATTCTGTATCGTTATAATGTTTAATGGTGTTTGATGTTTGTACTTTCGCGTGCTGCGAGAGTGATTTGCAGCCTTGTTTGTGTGCTCGCCTCATCGAGCTCAGCCTTGGGCTGTCACGCCACAGGTTCGTCTCCTCCTCCAGCCTAATAAGCCACGTGGCCCTACAGAGTCACCCTCTGGGGTTTTTGGAGCCAGTCACCCTGTCTACGGTATATTAGCCTGCCACCACTGCTAAGCGTTGCATGATTTGGCTAGTTGGTTACATCATATACATGCATCATAATATTCACGCCTCAATACAATAACAGCGTTGAACAGCTTTTAAGGCTGGGCCCACGACTCAGGGGCCCAGGCGGCTTGTGATCCCCGTCCCTATTCGCGTTTTGCTAGTTCGCAGCTTGTGTGGCATGATGATCCATCTACAGAGTTTCTAAAGGTAAGGTCATCCCTCTCTGAGATAATCAGAGATGCCGTCATATCAATTTCGGCTCGTTAAGTAATAAACGATGTTATTTTCTGAAGAAAATTGCTGCTCGGAACGTACTCCGCTTGCCGAACCAAATCATCTTGGGCTGCAGAAAATTACATTTTCCGCTTTGTAGGAAAACGGAGGTGTGTCAGCAAAAAATATTATGGTTTAAGAGGAGCCCCCCAAAACTGCCCCCCCATACTCAATGACACTAGTGTCTGCCATGGAAACCTTCTTATTTCTGGGATCTACAGTCTCCCAGGACCTGAAATGGGAGACCAACATAATCTCCATCACAGAACAAGCCCAGCATAGGATGTACTTTCTGTGCCAACCTAGGTAGCTGAAAAAAGACAAGAACAGGCTACAGTGAACAGTCACGTCTGTGGAAAACCTCACTGACGTTAGTAGCTGTACCCCCTGCAGTTTATACCCGGTAATCCATGTGAAGCTAAGCAGGTTTTGTGCCTTTGTGTTCGGTATGTACCTCGGTTTTTGAAGTCACGGTTCGGTACGTTTTCCGTACAGCAGGGGGGAAGTGAAACAAAACATAAATTGTTTCTTTTTTTTCTTTATTAAACGCTGGTTTACTGAACAAAGTATGACTGTCTTTCTTAAATAAAATGTCTCATTCAGTACTGCTGCAACCTACTAATGAAAAAGTAAAATCAAAATAAATATTCTGTCAAGTAAGTAAAAATAAAATAAATATCCATTAAAGTGCACATTTAGAAAATTAGCTGTACCTGATCTGTGCTGCATTAACATTAGCAGCTTTCAGCTTCATATTTGAACTGTGCAACAAAAATATTATCTCAAAAAATGCAAAGCATAACAAAATAAATATCCATTATGGTGCAGCCTTTAAAAAAATACCTGTGTTGCACTTGTATTCACATTAACATCCAACTTCAGGTAAGGACTTTCGCGTGCGTGTGTAGCGGCGCAGCTTCATCTGCCCCTCACTCAATGGTCCTCACGGGAAACACACAATCTCTAACCGAACCAAAATACCCGAACCAAAAATGTTCGGTGCGAATACGTGTAATGTTACACTCCTACTGCTGAGGTATCAGAGCCACTAACGACCTTGTGTGTGTGAACACACTCGAGCAAAAATCCTGATTCTGATTCTAGAGAGAAACGTTGTAGTACCTTGATTTAGCTAAATCTGGGTTTCCGGACAGGTAAGTAAAGACGCCCCCCCGGCCAATGAAATCTGGTGAGGCCCGTAAACCTGCCCCAAGATCCCCTCACCTCAGGCCAAGTGGTTGGAATGTTTGGGACTCTGAACCTGAGTTAAATGAATGAAATAAACGGATTTTCTATAGGTGCTATACTTCTATAGGTAAATAAATGAAATACAGGCATCTGCAATTGCCAGCCTCATGTGGGACTTTACCTTAAACCTGAGGTGTGTAGGGCTCAGCTTTGCCTTTTTGTGGGATAGCCTGTTCAGGATGCTCTACACTGTTTCCTGTTTGTGTCTATAGCCTGTTCAGGATGCTCTACACTGTTTCCTGTTTGTGTCTATAGCCTGTTCAGGATGCTCTACACTGTTTCCTGTTTGTGTCTATAGCCTGTTCAGGATGCTCTAATTCATGGCACTGTTTCCTGTCTGTGTCTATAGCCTGTGCAGAACCTTCTAAATGAAGCCACCATGTGATGCGCTGTATACCTGAGTGGTTATGAGGGTAAATGGCTGTTTTATGTCCAAACTGCTGAGGTAGAATGATTGCTTGTGTAATTTATTACTTGGTCCCGAATGTTTTCTTAAATGTCACATGCAGATCTCGCCGGGTCTTGGTACTGCTGAATATTTCAATATTTCCTATTTGCTTCAGATCTTTGCTGTGCTGAGATGGATTCTGTTGCTTGTGCTGTCAAGCCTGGCCTGGTCTTCTTCTCCTTAACCCCATTACCAGAATCTAATGTTGTTTTGTTCATTTACCACGATGTACTCACCAGGATCAGACAAAATACAAAAAAGCAGGACCATAAGAAACATACCTGAACCGTGAGCTTCATAATCACCCTCGATGTTGCTAAGGATCCTGGGTACCGCGTGAAATTTCCAGGCCGAACTGCAGTTGCTCCTCTGGCGTCCAGCCTGGCTTTTGAAGAGAACAGCGACATTCATCGCTGGGCGATTTGAGAGTTAATGAGATGTTTCATATATTAGGCTCTAATGACCCCTGAATCCCAGCTCCTTCTTCACTGCGGAGCTGTTGCTGGCTTTTATCTCCCTCTGCGGTGTCAGCGCAGTGCTTTATTGTCACTGAAATATGCCCACACGTGGAGCGCCGCTAGGAACCCACATTAGTGTAAATTAGCTGCAGCGGGTCAAGGAGACGCCCGCAGCTGGGTCCTCATTTTACGGGCCGCTGGGCCTCCGGGACGTTCCCTCTCCTACAATGCGGCCAGCAGGGCGCGGCGAGCGACACCGTGCACCTGCCGCCTAAACCACGGCACGGCACACCCCCGATTAGCCCGAGCTGGCATGCTGGCGTCCGCGGGGTTAACCAGAGGATGACGGCGCTGAGAAACGTCGGGGCTTCCGGCTCAGATTAATTTTTCAAATTAGATTTGCTGTGAGGCCCAGACTCCTGTGGGCTGCGCTTTGAGCTCCATCCGTACTGAATGGAGAACATCTGGTCTCTCTCTGCATCCAGAAGTGACAGTGTAAGGCTCGTCCTGCAGTCCTTGTTCATGCCGGTTTGCCGCATCGGCTGATCTATGTCAGGCACCACCTGGACCATAATTCAGTTTGCGTTGTATTCACAACTGACGTTTCTAAAGGGACTTACCTTGGGGCCCAAGGTAGACATCAGTAGGGAGATTCTGTATGGGGCTTAGATGTTTGCTGGGGTCCTCAACTGTAGGCAACCTGCACAAATTTATCTGACAGTTTGCCGGATACAAACAGCAGTCGAGCTACAATGCAATAGTCCGTACATATATTATCTGTGATTTGACATGTTCGCTTTAACGTGAGTGTTACATTAGGGAAAATGATGTGGAACTGCTAAAATTGTATAACCTTAGCTGTCTTAGTAATACATATGAAATGAGGATTTTCACAGATTTGCATCTGGACTGATTATATAGTTTCCCTAATTATCAATATTATCAGTGGCTTTCAGGACCCTAGGAAACCGCATGCATGATGGTTCTCTAAAATCATTTTGTTCATCACACTAAACTGCCCAAACAAAACTGAAAATTCAAGCGTCAGACCAAATCCCAGTGACGGTTCTGGGTTATAATCAAATATTTTTTCTTTGGCTATTCTGGATTTGCCTCATTCAGGTCAGACAAGGGAAACAGGCGAACGTTTGCCAGAGGCTGCCGTATAGCTGCCGTTTCAGTGGTGAATAGAGAGCAGTAGAGAAGCCGTGTGCATTTCAGCGGCCGGTGATTCCAGGTCACTGGCACAACAAAGGATGAGGGCAGCCACTTGTGGCAGGAAATGCTGAAGGGTCCAGTGGAACCAACGGATATAGACAATGAGTCACCTGATACTGGAGCAGCTGGTGGAAACCCATACAACACGGGAAACATGAAAAGCCCGACTTGAAACCCTGAACCCTGGAGGTGTGAGGCAACAGTTATAGATATACAGATATACAAATATATATAAAGTATATATAAAACACATAACATGAATATAATCTGCCTTCACTTATGAGGTAAAATGAAGTTAGAAAAAGGTTGTTCCTGATGCTTATGATTAAAAACATATGTTTGATGCCTTGTGAGTTTATACTAAATGCATATATTAAAAATGTATGATAATTTGGGGTCTAACCTTTGGAAAGTGAGCCATCGTTTGTGTCTTGTGTCTTTTTTAGGTTACATGGACGATACCACGAACTGGCCCCGCATTTAGTTCCGATGGACTATACCAACGACCCTGACGTCAAGGTCCCCTTAGCCCTGATAGTCAACATGCCCGAACTGAAGGTGACCTTTACGCTTTTTTTCTGGAAATATACGGCATCACTGATTATGTAGAACCAAAGCGTGTCAGATTATGTGGGTTTGCGAGATTCAGCGTGTGATGCCATATATGTTATTGTCACGCCGGGCTCAAACTGTAAGTAGCGGTTTCCCATGATACACTGGGGCTCTGTGTAACAGCAGGGGAATGACTGCCCGCTCGTTAGAGCTTTAACGAGCCTGCCCCTGGCAGCCAGCCGCAGCCGACACGGTGCTGAATCAGCTGGGCTGTGCTTCAGATTAGTCAGCCTCAGTCTGCCACCTGCCTGCCGGGAGCCAAACACCGGCGAAGGCCCTCCATAACCCCCGGCAACCTGCCCGCCCGGGTGCCCCTCCCCTGCTCACTCATGTGCAAATACAGATATTTAAGAAGGGCTGTTTGCTGACATTGTAGTCAGGGTATAGGCTGACTGAGTCGGGCGTAGCGAGATGGTGGTAAGTGACGGAAACTACAGGGTTTGTTAAACCGTTCAGTGCCAATTATAATGTTATATGCTTATAATGTCATTTATAAGTTATTAAATCAGCATCAACAAATAAAATAACATAAACAGCCATGTAGGCGTGTAAGAGCACATTTTACGGGCAGTTGGCCAGGCAGCTATTACGAATGAGCCATGTGCTCATGTGGCCAGACAGAGCCACAGACTGTAGTCACGGGCGCTTAGGCCCTCCTGCCGCCTCCAGATAAGGCCGCTGCACAGAAGAGCGCTTTCCAGCATCACGCTGAGAATGTTTAGAGAAGCGAGTCATTTTTAATGAATACGATATTTTTTTGCTATTTAGGGGAATGAAGGTAGTCTGTGGAGCTAATTGCTGTGGATCTCAGCACCATTACCCAGGGGCTGTAGGGCTCATTCCCATAGCAGGAGTCATTATGCTTTGATATTATTCAGTGTAGGGATGTCTGATTGTCTTCTGGGGGCGGTGCCCCTAAATAAAGCACCAGGTGTCACAGGCAGATGCCAGGTAATTCCTGTCCTATCAGGACCTTCTTGAGTCACCATAAAGAACAACTGTGCAGTGATCAAGGAGCAGTACTGCTCAAATATTCAGCCATATTTGTCCCCCTGTTACAGGCATCGCAACGACTCAGAATGCAAAGGTCACTTAGGGACACACTGTGAAGCTTTAAGCTCATGGTATGCTCAGATCAATTATAATGCCACGTCTGTATGGACTACAGCATGTCACTCCATGGCGGGGTCTGCAGGTGTGAAAACATACCAGCAAATCGTGGACACAAAACAGAGCTCGTCCGTCACCGCTGTCCAGAACACACACTGCTGCACAGTGACTTCAGATAGGGCGAGAATTGAATTGAGTCAATTCTTTTTCGGGTCGTGTCCTTGCAGGGTTTTCTGTTGGGTTCAAATCCCAGGGAGCATAAAATGTGGCCCGTTGGATAAAAGCGTAAGTGCAGTGATGTAAAAATACAGATTCAAACTAAGTTATAGAGCAATGTTTACAGCTGGTTTGCCTGAACATGTGTGTGTACGTGTGTGTGTGTAGTATATGTTACTTTGTGTATCTTGTATTAATTGTTAGAAACATGAAATAGAACTGAAGCCAGTAAGTAGTCTCCATGTAAAGGCAAAGACACATATTTGTTCAGTTTCTTGGTTTGGTTCTTACTTCTGTGTGAGTTATTCTCCTGAATTTGTGTGCTGCCCTTGTTCATTTCATCTTTTCTCCTGAACTTTTGTCGGACCCCTAACCCAGCCTAGTAATTACACTCTTGAGATTCATCACGTCTGATTGGATTTCCTCTCTGGCCATTCTGAGAGAGGTTTTAATTCCTCACTTTGTTAGTTAAATAAAAACGTCCCTGACTGACTGGATGGCTGCTTGCCTGCCTCACCTCCTTCTCTCACTTTGCAGGAAAACCCCTTCAGAAACCGTATCGTGGAATCCTTCTCCGAGGATGGGGAGGGCAATCTCAGCTTTAACGAATTCGTGGACATGTTCTCCGTCCTCAGCGAAACAGCCCCCAGGGAACTCAAGGCTATTTACGCGTTCAAAATATACGGTCAGTCGCTTCTCTCATCGATACCTTGCTTGTTTACGTCTTCGGTCTTCCAAATTAAGAACGATGCAGTGAGGAGATTCTCCTTAGAGAGGCCGGTTTTAACCTCACCGTTTTCTGCCACCGCCGACAGATTTCAACACGGACAATTTCATATGCATGGAGGACCTGGAGAAGACTTTGAACAGGCTGACCAAGGAGGAACTGACACCTGAGGAGGTGAAGCTGGTGTGTGAGAAGTCCATCGAGGAAGCGGATCTGGATGGTGACAGCAAGCTTTCTTTTGCCGACTTTGAAAACATGATTTCAAGGGCTCCAGACTTTTTAAGGTATCTTGTGTTGACCTTGCCTTCAGCAGATGATTATAATGTGGTGCTCTCTTTTGGTGTATTTCGGAATCATAGCTTCATTCTTTCTTATTGGAAAAGCAAAAAAATCTCCCATGAGATCGCCAGTGACTCAACGCTTTAAAGGGTTCTGAAGAACAAAATGTCCGATCGGTAACTGTGAGAACGTCTGTCTGGGCAGCTAACAGAGCTACATACATGACAGACCATCAGCAGCGAGGGAAAGGTTCACCAACTGTATTTTTCCAATTAATCAGGAAACGGAAATGCTGATATGGCCGATGAAGGGTTTTGTGTGTGTGTGTGTGTGTGTGTGTGAGAGAGAGAGAGAGAGAGAGAGAGATGCAATGAGTGTATGATCCAAGTGGATCAGCACATTAGCGTAACTGACCAGGTCATCCTGCAGGTATAAACGGCATTCAGCCAAAGTGCTGAGTGCCTGCTTCAGACTGAATGGGATTTTCCTCGTAAATCTTCATGCCACAGGCTTGAACTTCGCTGCAGGCTTCAGACTAATTAGGTTACTTCTCCCTGTTCACATTTACCTAAAGCTACAGGATAGGCAACTGCTGCAAATATATTTGGGAAATATATTTGAGTAAGATAATGGTGTAGGAGATAGTTTGAGACTGGGGAGCACAAACTAGTAATTTAAATACAATGGTCTGTTTACTGGAGGGATGAATGAAGCCAAACTAAATACTGGGGGGGCACTGACTCCCCGCCCCTCAGGTTCTACACCCTGGGATAAGATGATGTGAAACATGCATTTTGCATTAAACTCGTTTTGTATGAAACCCTGGTTTCTGCTGTTCCTGAGAGCGGTGACCATGCCGGCACACTCCGCCCGCTCGCAGCTCTTCGTGTTTCGGGGAGGATGACGCTTGGCGTCCAGCTCAGTCAGCTGCAGGTCACTGAGGTGCAGCAGCCTGGGAGCCGCATTTATCTTCGACGGAGTCGCCATTAGCCGCCAGCCCCGAGTCTAACAGTGGTATTCGCGCGCGGTTCTGGTGGAGGCCGAGCGCTCTGCTCCCCAAACCGGGCCACATTTTTCTTGTAGGAAATTGCTTTGTAAATCATTATAAAAAGACTGCGCTCTGGGGCCAGAGTGGCACGTAATGGTTTCGGTCGAAAAACTGGAGACGGATCAACTGTCCAAGGTGGGGATAAATCTGCCGAAAGGCCATAAAGAGGACAAAGCTGGAGACGAGCAGAGCAGCAGCCACAGCGTGAGACACCCCCCCCTCCCCCCCATCTGTAAATCCATCCCGTGGTGACAGCAGGATGGGCCCAGATGGGACACGGAAACGATGATCTTTTCACCACGGGTATAGGAGGAGGAGGGGACCTTTAGCTGGAAAGCCTTTTCTCTTGGCTTCTGGGATGTTTCACCATGTTATTCTAGCTGTCGTGTTTCCCACGAAAGTTAAAAACTGTTAAAAACTATTTATGAAATAAAAACATATTCAGGTCAACTTAGGTAGCTGGGTAATATTTTTTACTTAAATTTGTACAGAGATGGCGCCTTCCTTCTGTCATCTTGACACAAATTTCTGAGTCAGCGATATCCGTTGTTTCTGATTGCGGCTCCAGCGGCCTTGTGGGATAGCATAGCGTCCATCAGTTGCATACTTTGGAATTTCACAGAATGTAGTATGTCATCTGGGTACTGATCATATACTGTCTGTTCCATACTGAGGATTCAGGCACACTGCTTACTTTGCATACTATATTCCACCTACTACTCAGCAAACAAGTATGCAATTTCAGACACATCCTGTGCTTGGTTTCATTTTCTGTTTCAGAAGATTAGAGGCACAGGTGTTCAGTGCTGGGAGAAGCTTCAGCGTCTAGTGTAGCATTAAATGTGTCCTTTGTGTGATACAGGCCTTCTGCAGGCTTTCAGTAAATCTGTCAAAATCCAATATATGAATTGTTATAAGTTCACAAGCCATCTGCTCTTTTTTGGTACCTTAATTTATGTTTGAATATTATTTGTATGGCTCTGCGGGTTAGGACTCTGTGCTCATCATCAGAGGGTTGCTGGTTTGAATCCCTTCACTGTGTACATATCATTGAGGAGGGCGCTTAACCCAGAAAGCTTCTGTCAGGGGTAAAGGGCCGGCTCTGCGCTCTGAACCCAAGCGAAAGACAGGCTTTGGCGTAGAGATGGCGTGCTGCCTTCGCCGTAAACCTCACCCCTGTGTCTCTGTTTCCAGCACCTTCCACATACGAATCTGAGAGGGGCCAGCAGGGAAGACGTGCTGTTGGAAGGCGACAGTGCGCCTGGGTGCCCCTCGTCCATGCTGCCCAGGACACTCGCTGACATTGCAGCAGCCGTGCAGTTAGGGCTTTCTGGGGGGGAGGCGGCATGCCCGATCCCCCCCGAGTGGCTGATATACCGCAGTAGAGTGCCTATCTACACATGAGCAAAAACCGGAGTCCCTGGTCATGCTGGTCACCAAGGAGACGCAGAAACTCTCGACTGGCGTGGCGGGATTCCGCATTCCTCTTCCTGATTTCCAAGGAATCACAGGCACCTGCTCTATCTCCGTTTTTTTTACCGATGCTCCCGACAGCTGATGCATGCTCCTCTCCCCTGGAAACTCCTGTGACTCGTAAACGGAAGAAACTCCTTGGCTTCTCACACCTTTGGGTCCTGCCTGCAGCTTAAGTGTCAGACTTAATATACATATTTATAATGTGGGAAGGTTACATTTTGGAAGTACAGCGTGTGCGACCCGCCTCACCTGGACATCTTTCCCCGGCACGGACACCGAAGCCAGAGGAAAACCAAGCACAGCACTGTCACCAAGGACACAGACACAGTTGTTTAACAGCTATGCAATCTTTCTCTATGACATGCATGAACGCAACTGTAAATTGCAAATCGCTTTATTGTTCTAATTCCGGTATTGAGCTACTGGACCATGATGACAATCAGACCTAACTGTTCTCCAGTTGAAGGAAGGGCTTTTTCATTTCCAATCCAACTGTCTTTTTATTACGCTTTAATATCTGTGTCTCTATTTAAATTAGGACGTCATCCTCAACAGAACCCAATTCAATTTCCTTCTATATTTGATGTGATACAGAACATTTGGCTATATTCTGAATAAATGGTTTTTTTTTTTGCTTGTTAAATTACTGAATCAATCTTTTGCTATCTCTAGTGGCTTATTTCTGGATTATAATCACTGAAATACATTATAATAATCACAAAATGAAATCGTGTAATGATTAAAAAGAAATGACTTATACCGTATACCTCAATTATGAATTGTTTTATTTTTCCTTAAATCGGTGTCTGTAGTGTGGTGGGAGCCGCGTTTGTCATCTCAGCCACCCACTTCTGGGAAAGGCATCTGTGTTCTTTCAATATACCATAAAAGTTATTTGCAAAATTACTACATTCTCTATGCATGCATGCCAAACTTAACAGACATCTGATGCTAATATAAGGAAGTAAATATTATTTGAGCATTAAATTGTTGGTAAAATTGGTAAAACATGTGGCTTTTTCCTCATTCATAAAAAATGAGCCCACGAGCTTTGTTTTAGTGGGCTGATGCAGTAGTGTTTTAATCACATTTAAAACCAGTGCTATCTTCTTACATTTGATTGTATTGCATATCACGATTGTATTGCAACTAGCACCAGGCTACTGATGTGTACAATTTTGAGAATCTGTTGTCATTTCACATTTTATTTGTGGTGGAGAAGATGGTTTATGTTCACATTTGTGAGGCCTGATCTATAGACACATGCAGTATGTGGAGTATCGATGTGATCAGCCATGTAAGGGAGTATACAAATGATCAGCTATGTATTAAGGAGTATCGAAATGATCTGCCATGCAAGGGAGTATTGAAATGATCAGCGGTGTGAGGGAGTATTAAAACAATAAGGCAGTAAGGGAGTATAAATGATCAGCCATGTATTGAGGAGTATTGAAATGATCAGCCATGTAGGAAAGTTTAGAAACGATCGGCTGGTTAGGTAGTATTGAAATGATCTGCCATGTGAGGAAGTATAGAAACGATCAGCTGGTTAGGTAGTATTGAAATGATCTGCCATGTGAGGAAGTTGTGAAATGATCGGCTGGTTAGGTAGTATTGAAATGATCAGCTATGTAAGGATGGAAATGATCAGTCGTGTGTGTGTGTGGTTGGAATGTCATTAAACATGCACATGCCTGTTTCCCTTTGCTCGGAATTGGGCATTTGACTGTTTCAGCACCTTCTCTGGAGGAAGATGAAATGCCTACTGCAGACCTTGATGTCAGAGAAGGTTCCGGGGCCTGCTGCAGGTAAAGGCCGTTCTTCTGCAGTCAAAGCCCATCCCCTCCCCCAGACTCAAGCTTATAAACAATATTGATGAACAACAAGAACAAGCCTGCTGCTGTGCCTGTCGCTTTACGACAATGTTCAGTGGAGAGCAGATCATCTCCGCGATTCAACACCAGCCGCGTTTGCTCCTCTGCTCGGTAATGGCCTTTTAAGCAGAGCGGAATGAAGACGCCTTCGCTGACCGAGCGCCCCGCGCGCACCGGGCTGTATAAATCTGCCCCGCGGAAAGTTCGTCCTTGACCACATTTGTTGAGAGATGATTTATCAGCAGAGATGATATATCAGTGGACAGGGGTTTGCACATTCTTAGCTATGTGTATGTTTCTGTGACTTTTATCAAAGCTAAAGACGATGAAGAAAAATTCTAGGGTATATTACATCATATCCCTTCCAGGGTGACCCCTGGCCTGTTCCCTGTGGCCCCTCCAGGCCCTGTCTTGATATGCAATTTGAAGATGGTTCTGGAAGCCTTTTAATATTCGTGCTTAAGGCACAGTTAATGGTTGAGAAATGCATGTGGATGATATGTACAGAAGATCCCTAGTGATATAAAATATCGGCGTGCCCACACTTCTATATGCATGAGTCAGTCATTTGGGGGGGCAGTGAATAACAGGTGAAATTTGGGCGTCTATAAAACCTCAATGGGACGGCATGGTGCAGTAAGATGCAGACGGTCCTTAGTGGGACCGTGACTTTGGATTGAACGAGAATGTAAAAGTTTTGTGGGGAAAAAGAATCACTGTTATATAACTGCGAAATCTGGTTATAAATAAGGGGGGGGTGGGGGGAGGGCCATCACACTTCCCCGAACGGTATATGACCATTAGGGTGGGGGCCGTGCTAATATGCACCTCATCCTACTGCCTTCTGCTCGCTTTACGACAGCAGTGCTAAAATCCAGGGGAATTTCATGCTGACAGAGCGACTTGGTTAATTACAGGCACCGTGGAGAACATCTGCTGATTAAGATTCTAATAGCGCTGCCTCTGTTTGCCCCTGATACTGCCTGTAGGTCAGCTGTGCCGTAAACCGGCCATAAAAACATTGATTCTCATTATTCAGCTTGGCCTCGTATACTCCCAGTGTCCGCGGCACACCGGGGGGACTCAGGAAACGGCCTTGGCTCCGCACAAAGACCCCGCGCTGAGGTAACGCGGCTGCAAACCCCCCTTTGCCATATTGATATTATAAAGGCGCCAGGTATCGATGAAGCCGTGTCTCCTGGTCGCATTAGGCAGAAGGACAGGAAAAAACAGTCAATGATGAAAGTATCGCATTCCGCATCTATAAAGGCCTTTGAGTGACCTTCCCTATAAAATTGCCTTAAAATGCATCAATATCTGCTTAATGTGGCATATTTTTACCTTTAACCATAAAATAATGCAAATATGATTTTGCACAGTAGGAAAAAGAGGCATGTGAAACCTGTGCTTAAACATCCAGTGGTTAAATGCTCACCAGAAGCTTCTTTTTCTACACTATCTACAATGTCTAAAGTGTGTCTCCAATGTCTACATTATATCTACAGTATGTATAGTGTATCTGCAGTGCCTCTTGTACGACTCCGGTGTCTGCAGTGTTTCTGGGACCTACAGACTGTCCACATTTACCAGGAACTTAGAGGACATTCACCAGGAGAAAACATGTAGACTGTCTGGCAGGGAGCTCAGAGGAAGCAAAAAAGTGGACGGCCTGTGGGTTCCCGAGGACCGGATTGAGAAACACTGGTCTACAGGATTCACAGTGTGTCTACAGTGTATCTACAGTGCTAATACATTGCATCTACAATATTCATACAGTTATTACAGCATGTCTATAGTGTGTCTACCGGTTTTTTCAATGCATCTATAATGTCTCCAGAGTGTCTACAGTGCATCACTGCGTCTGCGTCCACAATGTCTGCACTGTTTACAGTGACTCTAAAATGCCTACAATATCTACAGTATCTGAAGTGCATCTACAAAGCATCCATAGTGTCTGCAGTGCGTTCTTCAGAGTCTATAATGTCTATAGTGCACCTGCTGTATCTTCAATGTAACTACAGTCACTACAGGATGTCTACAGTGTGACTACAGTGTCTGCAGTATCTCTGCAGTGTGTCTACAGTGTGTCTACAGTGTGACTACAGTACCTACTGTATATCTGCAGTGTGTCTACGGTGTGCGCAAGATCTACAAAATGAATTGTGGCTAAAAAAGTGAAAATGTGAAAACACAATTAAGAAAAGAGGGCTTAAAGAATTTAAGTGGAATTTGCATTTCCTGCTTTTATGAAGGTATTTTTGAAAAATGTCCACAAGTGCCCCTTTTGCAGCTGGAAATCTTTGCTGATGACACCTGGTCATGTGCTTCAGCTTCTTCAGTCCCCCCCCCCCCCACCTTGCAGCTGTGGCCTCTGATTGGTGGGAAGGAAGCCCCCAGAGCCTCTTTCCATACGCACTATACGTCATATGGTCACATGGTATTATCACAGTCCACACGCTGTGACACATATGCACATGCACTAGGGCAGTTGGCTTAGTTAGCATGATGCTAATGACAGTGTGGCCCTATGGGTTAGGATGCTGTTCAAATGATCGGAAGAATGTAGGCTCAGATCCCATGGACGGTGGAGTCGCTATTGTTACCTTTGAGTAAGGCCTTTTACCCCCAGTTGCTGAGGGTACTGGCAGAGCCCGCTTTCTCAAAAAAGGCATCTGCTAAATAAAATGTAAGTGCAGAGTCTGCTCTTAGTGGGTGTAATAACAATAATAATGCACATGGGAGCCAGTGAGTGCAGCTGTACTGTGGCCTACAGCTGCTGTGTACAGTGCTTCACATCACCACCTCTCCCTGATGCCGTCATCTCATAAATACTCAGCTGTGATCAAATACTGATCTAGTCGCCAGTGACATCTTGATAACCCCCCTCAGATGAAAAAGACTTTGTCCAACATCATTTTAATTCTTAGCGTCTTAGTGCTTAAGTGTGCAGATCATGAAGTGCCATATCACTGGAGAGCTATATAACTGCCGGCCTCGGGGACGATTTACGTGCCACCGTCGCGACAAGCACGGCACATTTGCTCTCACTCAAGTCATTCACATGGAGTTCAGCTTCACATTCATGGTATCAAAAACTGAGAGCTTCCAGTCACAGTGGAATGTCTTACTCTGCCACTCAAACAAACAGGGGGAAGAAGGAATAAGTATAGAATTTTAACCTTTGATTAATGAAAGAATAAAAGATGGGCATATTCTCACATCCATTTTAGACTTCTGAAACCTCATGTGAGATTATCTGCATCGGGGCAGGGATGAGGCTAAAACATTGATGTGCTCACAGCAGCATGAATACAAATCTCACCTCATTCCTCACTTCACTCCTTACCTCACTCCTCACCTCACTCCTTACCTTACACCTCACATCACTCCTCATCTCACTCCTCACCTCACTCCTTACCTCACTCCTCACTTCACTCCTCACCTTACACCTCACATCACTCCTCACCTCATTCCTCACTTCACTCCTCACCTTACACCTCACATCACTCCTCACCTTACATATCACCTCACTCCTCACCTCACTACTTATCTCACTCCTCACCTTACTCCTCACCTCACACCTTACCTCACTCCTTCCAGCCCTGCTGGGAGTTTCATAGCAGTGTGCATTTTACAGTTGCTTATAATTTACTGCTTTCATTATTCATCCCGCATCGCTTGGTGCTACGCAGACCTTGGAGCCACACTGCGCAGAGGCCTGTCGGGGTACAGAGTTACATGCAGACACAAACAGGCACACTGCACATAGACCTTTCAGGGTACCGAGTTACATGCAGACACAAACAGATACACTGCGCAGATACTTGCCAGGATATGGAGTTATGCGCAGACACAAACAGACATACTGCACAGAGGCCTATCGAGGTACAGAGTTACATGCAGACACAATACACACATTGCGCAGAGACCTCTCAGGGTACAGAGTTTTGCGCAGAGACCTGCCGGGGTCTCTGCACAGATACAAACAGACACAATTTTTCAGTGAATAAGGGTTCTCTCATCACCAAATAGCCAGAAAGTTAAGTCTTTCTACCCAAGATGGGAAACTGGTATCTCTTAATACAGTCAAGCGAAGACTGAGAGCAGCTGGACTGCATGACTGAGTTACTGCCAGAAAACCTTTTCTTCATGGTGTTAATAAGAAAAAGAGACTATAGGCTAAACAACTCAAACACTGGAGTATTCAGGACAGGCAGCGGGTCTGGTGGATGGACAAATTGCACCAGCAAGTTTGAAATGAGTATCTAGCAAATGAGACAGAACTGACTGCATGCTTGAAAAAGTGCTGGCAGGGTTTGGACACAAGTTATTTCCAAAAATTGCTGGAAAGGATGATGTGAATCTGTGCTGCTTGTGATAAAGGCAAGGGGTGTTTATTTTGATGAATCTTGTACTTAGACACTCGCATTCATTAAATTGCACTTAAAATGCACAGTAAATTGTTACATTATACTTTAAAACCAGTCTGTTGCATTTGTTTTAAGTAATTCTAATATTTTAAAAGTTTGAAAAAACAGTGGATAATTTATTTTTAAAAAATCAGAGGGTGGGTCCAGACTTCTGGTTTGTAATGTAGATGCCATGTTGAGGCTTGTAGACAAAATTCCAAAACATTTCACTTATTAATGTTACGATTACCTGCGACCCTGAGCAGGAAGAGCAAATGGAAGAGATGGATGGATGGAATATCATGATTAGTAATAGCCAAAATTTTGAAACGTGAGAAGTCTCGCATAAATTTGGATGTTATATGCAACAGTTAACATCATATATGAAAAAAAAACCGAGCTGCATATCCTTACCGGGCCCCCACCCCCCAAGCATGAAGGGGGAACAGAGCCGCCCTCAGAGCGTGAGAGTATCTGCTCAACCACACGTGACATCCATCATTACATCAGCAGACAAACCACCAAACGCAGGAAATGAGGTCATGTATCATGAGCTGTGCTATAAATACGCAATAACAGTGCATGTCACAGAATGCCACCAAGTGGCAAATGATTACAGCCTCAGTACCTCCACGCCAGTGCGAATATTTAGGGCCCTTTAGAGGAGTGAAATCGAAAGAGCCAAACCCACATTAGGCTCCCCAAGAACTTCTTCAGATAAAGTGGATGTGTAGAAAATTTCCGGTGTACGTTTTATGCAAATTTGCTTCTTCAATTTACACTCATGAGGTCACTGGGCTAATTTTCAGCACAGTGACTAAATAATATGAGCAGCTGCGTTACAGTAAGGTCTGCTTATTCAGAGTCACAATCTCATCATTGACAAGCAGTCAACGCACTAGCTAACTGATGTGTAAAGAGAGTCATATTCATAGATCACTTCCCATCTGTGAGGTGCTGATGTATTCCTGCTCCCCACAGAGAAACACGTCATCACCTTCGCAACAGTTTTAAACGGGAATATTTATATTGGCGAGGTAGCTAAACTACAGCGTGAATGATTGCAATGGGATTTCTGAAAGACTACTTACACAGCAGCTCATACAAATTGCCTTTATTTGAAGTGAAATAAAAGTTTCACTGTAAAATGAGGAATCCGTTCATCATCCAGGAGACAAGCAGAAATCAAATAAAATTATAACTGCCATCCGCTGCACATTCATTACTGGTAGCTCAATATCTTCGTGTCTGAGAAAAGATTAAGTGTGCTGTACTTCGTGGTCACTGCTCCGTTAAAAATGGAAAGGATGAGTTTTTCACAAGAAGGCTGCAGGTTTAACCGTATAGAAAAAAAGCATGAAAGCACTTTTACTGCTGTCCGTGATGATAATCGCTTTTCTCCGGAAGAGACCGACGCCACTCCCGTCCCTTTGCCCCGGCTTGCAGTACCATCTGCCTTGACAATTTATAGACCTTCCCATTGCAATTAGCGGTGAGGACATTCAGCAATACAGCTGTTTGGGTTGAAGCAGTACACCGTGCACATCTCTGAGAAACGATGATTTTATAGTTTATGTCCATTGTTTCACTGCAGAGATGCGCGCGTGTTGTAAAATATGTAAATGTTACGTTTAAAGTTTATGAAAATTTCAAAAATCCAAAAAAGGAAGAAATAACTTAGGCCCCACATTATTTTAATAAACTCCAGGGAATAACATTATGTCTTTTACCACAGTTATATCAAGCTTGCATTCAGGAAATGATGGAAAATGCCATGATGGAAAATGCCATAACCTTTGAAAAACAGTACCTCTATATTCAAAGAGATAGGAATAAATTATATATAAACAACAATTTTAACATATGTCATTTCTAAGGCGACAGAAGTGAATATATGACAAATATTGACAGGCAAACTATAACTTCATTAGACAATGAAATCAATACAATACACACAGAGTGCTGTGAAAATGACTCTAAAACCAGAATTACAAAAAAAAAAAAAGAAAGTTTTTTGTCATACTGTAAGTTGTAAATTTTAAATATATTGGTTCCCGTGAGCTTTTGGACAGGTCAGGTGGGCGGATGGCTCCGGGGAATCACGCCCCGTAATATTAATTTGCGGTTCTTTCGGTAAAGTTGACGCTTTTCTTCATACACCATTCAGTGTTTCTTATGGTCTGGGAAAAATCTTCGCCATTTATCATTCTGCCGAAAGAAACACAATAAAATGTATCGCCACCATGTAATTTAAGGTCCATCATATTATTTATAATCAATAATTGATTTGCTTTTAACTGGAAATGCACTTACCTTTTTGGCCCCTTTCTGTTTTACGTCCTCCAAGGTCTCGTAGGTGTTGTTGTGGGAGGGGGGAGTGCAGCCCATCTCCATAAATCCCGAGTCAGGAATCTGCTCGTAAAGTTTGTCAGGCATCACGTGACCAGCTTCGGCAGGGACCTGGGCGTATATGTTCTCCTCCTGCTGCCTTATGGGCGCCTCATGCAGTTCTGCTTGAGTCCACTGGGTGGCGCCGGCCAGTTGGTACAGTGAGCCATGGGAGAGTCTGTCCATGTTGTCACTGCTGGACTGGGCCAAAGGAGCCGGCTCTCGGAGGCACTCCGTTGCATCCAGAGACATCGTGTGGCAGGTGGCTTTTTTGACAGGTTTCGGCGACAGATTCGGGGGGGTGCAGGAAGTGGCGTGCTGCACAGTGCTGTCGTCCAGAATGGGCAGCGACTTGCTGCGGCAGTCCGACAGGCTCAGCTCTGAGTGCACCATGCCCTGCCTGCTGGTAAGATGTGCTTCAGCAGCTCTAGGGAAATTCCAGGTGAGGCTGTAAGGATCCTCCCACTTGGGGGCGTTGTGCCCCTTCCTGGATTCTGCTGAACTCCTGAGGCTCCCTTTGCTGGTTAGGGGGGACTCAGCTTTTTCTTGCAGTCTGGTCTCCTCTAGGCTGGAGTACATCATCCGGTCAGGCAGGGGGCTCTTATCGACCGGGGACTTCCGTCTCGGCACCGGGGGGACTGCCTATGATGTATGAAAAGGTAAGTGAAATTCGCCAGGAGCACCTTAATCAGGAAATAACAGGGACATTTATTATTCCGGTTTCCGTTTACCAGCGGAGGAGGATTCTTGTCGAGGGAGGAGCTGGCTGTGAGTTTCCTGGCAGTTTTGGGGGGCAGGGCTGGGGGCTTCCCGGCCGTCAGTCCATCCTGCTGGTCCCAAAAACTCTTCACGGCCTGGACACTGACGGTCGATATCTCTTTCTGGTTGGACTGGACCACATCGTAGATGTCACTGTCGGAGGACTGTGTGGACACAGCAGCGAGTGTCAGATGGTGACCGGAAGCATATCCCAGCGTGGACACCGCGCCGCCGGTACCTCACCTCACAGCAGGACGATGTGAGGAACTCTCCGAAGGGCTCGATGGGGCTGACCCGGTAGTACTCGATGAGATCCATCAGGTTGTTGTGCCGCTCTGTGTCACCTGAAACAAGGAACTGTCCGGCCTTGGTCTGGTTGATGACAAAGTGTCGACATCGGTCACGGCCCCTGGAAGGGAAAAAAAACTGTGTGGATGAAATCTATCCATCCATCCATCCATCCATGTGGTAACCGCATTTCACTGCACTCATGTTTGCTGTATGTTTGAGTATCTTATAGAGCAGCTTGAATCGCAAACATAAAATCCTGTAGTATTTCAGATACTCCATATACATATATGTATGCAAACACATCCTCGAATACTGTCTTCAAGGACACCCTGGGTGGCGCTGCAGCACCTGTAAGGGCTTAATGAGTCTGTCTTATGGTGAGTTATCTCGAGCAGAGCAGTGAAGGCAAGGCTCACTTATAGGAGAGGATGTATCCGGTGGCCTTGTCACTGAGACGAATGAGAAAACTGCCCAGGTGTTTATCACGCAGCCGATCTTCAGCATCCCTGTCAAAAAACAAGAAGTCAATATGGCATTAAAATATCAGTCAAATTAGATGAAAATATTGTGCTTTAAAAGTTCTTTTTCAGTTTTCCAGAAACGTCACACATTTCGCCCACATGTAACAACAGCAGCACACTGGTACAGGTGCGTTAAGGATAATCCAAGCAGACACCTTGAACGATGCACCCCCCCCTTCCCCGAGGACACATCTTTCCGGAGGTCCGCTCACAGCTTACTTTCTTGCGATGCATCCTTGGAACCAGGCAGGGAAGCTGCCCTCTTGGAGGAAGAATGGGGCCTGGGTCTCTGTAAACCAGTGGAGAGCCCGCTCCCTCGCTGCCCTGTCCCCAGTCGCCGTATTCTCTCCCAGCGAGAGCCGCTCCATCTTCCTACTTCCCTCACCGCCGAATGAATGGCGACGCTCAGCCGGTTGGCAGTATTTTCACCGGCATGCTGCCTGTTTTGCCTATTTTCCTAACAACATCATCCAGCGCATACGAACAGCTGAATGCTACCATTGTCTGTGGTTATCATCACTGACATCACCTGCCGCAGCCGACTGTCTCCAGTCCGTATATTTTACTATCACTGTTCCTATTTCTTCTTCATGATGTGAGACTTGTACTGCATGTAAATTAAAGTGCATTTAAAGTGTCTATCTTCATAAAGGGAATTATAAATGGCAAGAAATTAATGTTAGATGTTTTAGTAATACGAACAGTGTTAGGCCTATATATTGTCAGTATAAAGTTCTGTACATTCGATTTTTTCATTGTTGCTTTTAATTGCTCTCACCTGCCAGAATGGCTCTGTTTGACCTGTCAAATTGCAGAATCAGAAGTGAAGAGCAGAGGGAATTATGGTTATGGCACTGCATTGTAACCAAATATTTGAAATGACACACTGTTGTCTCGTGCTTGAACATTCCATTTAATTCATTGATTAGTCCTTCTTTGGTGAGCAAAAGCTCCATATAGATTGTGACTCCATCTCTACATCTGAGTGTGGCAACCACTGAAGCTGTATAATAACTGTATAATTTATACAAACGTAACCCCTGCGAAATTAAATTTCTGTGATATGTTTTAAAAATTGTTTTTAATGTGTGCTTCTTCAGGTATAAAGACAAAAACACAAAGAGTGTTTTTTTTTTACAAATTTACCTGTTACCTTTCCTTATTTTCCCTTTGAAATAAAGAATGCGGAATAAACCCTAGGTAATTGCACATCACTTATTGTCACGCTCCGCATGCCCTTTTCCCCTGTGTTCTCTGTGGTGTGGCACTAACGAGCCTCACCTGTTCCTCGTTTAACCCTACCTCTCGTTTCAGCCCTCGTGTGGATGATCCCAGGTGCCTCTGGTTTCAGCCCTCGTGTGGATGATCCCCAGGTGCCTCTCGTTTCAGCCCCCGTGTGGATGATCCCAGGTGCCTCTCGTTTCAGCCCCCGTGTGGATGATCCCAGGTGCCTCTGGTTTCAGCCCTCGTGTGGATGATCCCAGGTGCCTCTGGTTTCAGCCCCCTGTGGATGATCCCAGGTGCCTCTCGTTTCAGCCCTCGTGTGGATGATCCCAGGTACCTCCCATTTCAGCCCTCGTCTGGATGATCCCAGATGCCTCTTGTTTCAGCCCCGTGTGGATGATCCCAGGTGTCTCCCGTTTCAGCCCCGTGTGGATGATCCCAGGTGTTATATAAGGACAACAGTATGGGACACACCTTTTAATTGAATTCAGGTATTTCATTCAGACTCATTCATTCTGAAGGTGTATAAAATTAAGCACTTAGCCATGCAATCAGGTTTACTGATTTGTGAAAGAATGGGTCATTCTGAAGAGCTCAGTTAATTCAACCGTGGTACTGTCAGAGCATGCCATCTTTGCAATAAGTCAGCTCGTGAAATTTCTTCCCTGCTAGATCAGCTGTAAGTGGTATTATTGCAAAGTGGAAGTGTTTAGGAACAACAGAAGCCCAGCCATGAAGTGGCTGACAATATAAAGTAAGAGTGTGGACGCCGAGTGCTGAGGCACATAGTGCACAAAAGTCACCAACATTCTGTTGACTCAATAACTGCAGAGTTCCAAACTTCCTCTGGCATTAACCTCAGCACTAAAACTGTGCACCAGGAGCTTCATGGAATGGGCTTCCATGGCCGAGCAGCTGCATGCAAGGCTCACATCACCAAGCCCAATGCCAAGCGGGATGGAGTGGTGTAAAGCACACTGCCACTGGACTCTGGAGCAGTGGAAATGTGTTCTGTGGAGTGACGCATCAGACTTCTCTGTGTGGCAGTTTGATTGGTCTGGGTTTGGTCTGGGTTTGGCAGATGTCAGGAGAACGTTACCTGCCTGACTGCATTATACCAACTGTAAAGTTTGGTGGAGGAGGGATAATGGTATGGGGTTGTTTTTCAGGGGTTGGGCTAGGCGCATTAGTTCCAGTGAAGGGAACTCTTAAGGCTTCAGCATATCAATACATTTTGGACAATTCTATGCTTCCAACTTTGTGGTAACAGTTTGGGGAAGGCCCTCTTCTGTTCCAGTATGACTGTGCTCCAGTGCACAAAGCAAGGTCCATAAAGACATGGTTGGGTGAGTTTGGTGTGGAAAAGCTTGACTGTCCCACAGAGCCTGGATCTCAACCCCATCAAGCACCTTTGGGATAAACTAGAATGGAGACCGCAAGCCAGGCCTTCACCAGCAACATCAGTGCCCGACCTCACAAATGCTGTTTTGGATGAATGGGCAAAAATTCCCACAGAGAAACTCCAAAATCTTGTGAGCAAACTCCACACTGATGCCTATGAATTTAGAATGGGATGTCATAAAAGTTCTTATAGGTGTAACGGCCAGGTGTCCCAATATTTTTGACCATATAGTATATACTCTAGTAATAAGGCTAGACAAGGGTCAGGTGTGGGTCAGTTACTAATTACACAAGAGGGACTCAGGGCTAAACAGGTGAAGGTTATTATCAAACACTATGGACTCAAACACTAGGAGAGACTGGGAACAAAGATTACATGTCATTACTACAAAACTAACCACAGATAGACGTGAATAGAAATGAGGATACAAAAACCAGGACCTGTACTAAAATTACAAGAACATTAACAAGGGGGAAACAAAATTAATTAACAGCTCAACCTGTCTTGATTGTGCACCCTGTCTTTTTAGGAATAAAAATTGAATACAGAATTACACCCAATATATTGCATGGGGGGAGGGGGGCAGTGATTAGTACTATTGCCTCGCACCTCTGGGACTGACTGGGTTCCAGTCTCCTCTCTGGCTCCATGTGTGTGGTGTTTGGGGCTACAGCACTGAGGAAGGAACAGGATGACCAGTGACACCTGTTGGCCAAAATGGAAAACGACAGAACGGGACCATGCATGGACTGAGAAGACGATTTGTAATTTTTTTTACGTGTCTTGAATGTGCACTTCACTTTTTAAAAATGAATCCACTCCTCCTGGTTCATTTGCCGAAACAAAATTAAGTCTTAGGATCTTAAACTTAAACTTTATGTTGAATTTTCTAAATATCTCTTATCAAATAAACGCAGATGCTGCTTGCTCACTGTATGCCAGTGGCTTTGTCAGCTGAAAGCCGCATTACTTACCATTATACCGATCATTTAATTCAGCTCCATGCTATGGAAGAAGGATCTGTGATGAGATAGCGTTAGCCTTCCCAGAAATGTCAATATCGGGTAATTCAATTTTGCAGCATTTTCTAAATAGGACACCAGTTTTTGTTGCTGATCTATCATTTCTGATAACGTATGCACTTGGTCATTTTCTGCCCTGCTTTCGACTGGGAATGAAAGTCTAATTCATTTAGCCTTCCTTTTTTCTGCGTATTCCTTGCTTTTCACACTGACAAGGTATGCATCAGGTTTCCTGTTCGGGCTTATTAAACACAAGTGCAAATGCACCAAGCCATTTGTGATGTAGTCTTCTTCAGATGTCCATCATAAAACAGTGATCACCGTTACTCTGGGCCTGTGTAGGCCTATGTGAAACCGTCCAGTTTCTGCATGATTTAGGTTCACAGGAGTCTGGAGCCTGTACCAGAAACTACGGGCGCAAGGCAGGGCGAGTATGCACACACACATGCACGCACACACACACACACAGACACATACACCATCCGCGCACATAGTCACTCTTATGGACAATTTGGTAACTCCAGTACACCTGTGGCGTAAAACCAGGGAACCCAAACTCCACACAGCCAGGGGGAACTCGAACCCAGTCAGTCCCAGAGGTGTGAGGCAACAGTGCTAATCACTGCCCCCCCGCCCCACATGCATTATATCGGATGTAATTCTGTATTCAGTTTTTATTCCTAAACAGAGAGGAAATCATGCCCGGTGTATTTATTTTACTTTTTCTACTTACACCCACACCAAAATTAAAAATCTCTAGGTTATAGGTATAGGCTAATTGCTAAACATATCTGAATTTATCAGTTATACCTATAATCTAGAGATTTGTCATTTTGATGCGGGTTTAAATGCCTCCAGCGGATACGAGTAACCAGCAGTGCAGCTACCCAACGCCTAACAAGCGAGGGAGACCTACTACAATCATGACACAATCCGAAACCAACAAATACAACTGTGAAAATTCTTCTTGTTAGTTACCCAGATTATGTCTATACATATAAAAAATGTCATGGTACTACATGGTACTCCGGTTAAAGATACTGTTACTTATTTAGGATTGGTAGTATGTAAAAATGTGAAACAAAGCCAATTGAACCCAATTATTGAAAAAAACAAACAAAAAGAAGCTTAATATGTGGTTAATGAGTGAGAATTATACTCTCAAAAGTTGAAGGAATATCTCACTCAGTGTATAATTCTCTTTCACTTGATATACCTTTAAATGGGATTAAGGGTTTGAATCAGGTTCTCCACAAATTTATTTGGAGGAATATGCCTTGTTATTTAAAAAATGAAGTTATTTGTAATACTGGGGAAAATGGGGGACTTGAGGTTTTAGATTTTGAAACCCTGAATCATTTATTTGGCATGGTTTCAGGCAGTCAATTCCTGCTCAAAAGTAATTTTCAATGAACAAACTCGCTTTAAAATTAGCCAATTTTTATAAACAGGCACTTTTAGCCTGGAATTTAGTATACTAACACATACCGTATAGGTGTTTTATTTGGAATAACAATGATATGTTATTTAAAAACAAATCGCTTTTTTATCATTCATGGTTTGAACACAGGATCCTTCTGGTCATGCAGCTGTTGAATTCAGACGGTCAGTTGTTGGCATACAGCGAATTTCTTGAAAAATTTCAAATACCCATTAAGATAAATTTCAAATACCCATTAAGATAAATTTCAAATACCCATAAGGAATATGCGGTGGTGTTTGATGCAGTCACAAAGAATTTACACAGTGAAACAGGTTTTAAAAAGGTTTAACTTAGACATTGTAAACACATGTGACTGTTGTGGGACCGAAGGGAAAGATATCACGCATCGTTTTTAGTGTATTTATTCACGATTGTTTTGGACAGACATGAAAAACTTTACTAAAGACAAATTGAGTAACTTTGTAATAATTGCCTTATTTGATTTGATTTTTTTTTTATTTTAGACGAACTGACATATAGCAAAACAAATGATATGTTATTCAATTACTATTAGTACTAGGGTCGATTCATTTCCATAAATCAAAATGGATTAATACTAAACATAACTTTTTATGTTTTTTGTTTAAAACAATATATACATGTTATTTAAATGTCCAAAAACAATAAAGCATAGAAGACATATAGGATTATTCTAGACTTATTCTATAATTCTATAATCTTTTTTCTTGTTTTTCTTTGAAGCATCTGTGTATATAACCCCCGGCAAGGTTCTACATTTTGCATGTAATATATGGATTATGTTCCTTGTACCTCATTTATCTTTATCAATAAAAGTGATTTTGGAGGGAAAAAACCTGAAAACATCGGCAAGTGTTTTTCACTACTGTTTCACTCTGGGAAAAACCCGGTAAGCGGTGACAGTGCCGCCACCTAGCGGCGCTTCGCCGTTTGTTTATTCGGTAGACGCCCTTTTTCAGCGCTACGCTACCGAGCCAGAAAGCAAGGCTCTTCTTGTAGATAAAACACAACAGACACATCTACATAATGCTGTTCTATTCTCTTTAATGACCATATGCCAAAATGACAATGTTAAATGAAACGATCACATCTACGACTGAAATCTTAGAAACAAATATGCAGATTGGTAAAGCCATTTAAAACCGCTCGACGACTAAAATTAGACAAAGCGGGAGTGTGCAAATTGCACGATTTGGACGAATGTATAGTTAAACTACTAAAAGATAAGCTTAAACCTGTCTTTACGGCTGCGCACGTTGCCTGCAAACTACATTTCCCATGATGCTTCGCAGCGCCGACGAGTGACTAAGTCATGCGGATTGAAAAGAAGACGGTGGTGTAGTCGCAGGCAGAGGAAGAAAAGTTTACGGAAAATGCATGGAGGGAATGGGAGAGAGGAGAACAGTCAGCGGAACTGCCGGATCCCGGCCAGCAAATCTGTCGAGGTGGTTGACTTTGAGGGCACAAAAGAACAGGGCTCAAAATTGTGCGGCTATCTAAATAAACTTACGGGCAAAGGACCACTGAGGGGATTCAAGCCGCTGTGGTTCGTCTACGACCCCAGAAAATGCTACTTGTATTATTTCAAGTCCCCCCAGGACGCCCTGCCCATGGGGCACATAGACATCGGCGACGCCTGCATGAGGTATGATGTGGAAGGCGAAGAGGGGCAGTTTGAGATCCTGACGGCTGGAAAGCAGATCCTGCTCAAGGTAAGAGGGGGATGAAGGTGAGGATGATGATGATGATGCACGGCTCGGGAGCCGGTCACTAAGACACCGGACAGACTCTGATAGAAACCCAACGTATTTCTATTTTATGCATTTTTAGCCACCGATTTGGCTTTATTTTACCACCAGAAACGCGTAAGGGGACATTAAGCTGTTGGGTAATATGTTGGGGACGAGGGATGGGAAGATATTTAATGACACTAAGTTAAAAGGCGTGTATTATTAGTAATATGAAAGGCACTAAAATGCAGTGCAATACAGTTTTTGACTTCGTGTTCGTGGCGTATTAATGTTGTGGTGCCATCTTGCAGGGTTTTGGGAAGTACCTCCTAATAAACTCCTGGGAATTTGTCCTCTTTTTGTTTTCATTTTCTCATTGACTGTGCGCTGCCCTCACAGCAGAAAGCTGCTGCACTTCTCTTTACTTCTTTATAGTATGCCAACGGCAGCTTCCTTCCTCTATCAAACCCTACATTTCCTAAAATACTTTTTGTCCGTTTTTAAATATATCCGCCACTGTCAGCCGTGTGCTGGTAATTCGTTAGGACTCGCGGACAGGGATTGCAGACTTGGCACGCTTGGCTTTTTATTCGCAAATGCACGATGTGAAGTCTGCTGTGGCTTGAAGGCCAGGCCGGGGTTGTGCTTCCCTCCCCCGCATGACAGTTTCATAAGGTGTAGATGTTTTCCTCTCCCAGCTGGGAATGTATAAGGGTCCCAGCAGTGTAAGGGAAACAATGGCAGGCTGTCTGACTGGACTCTCATGATAGACAGTGTTACTTTTCCTGTGCATTTAATGCCCGCAGAGAGGCCGTTACTGCAAGAAGTCCATCTGACATAAGTCTCTCACTGACAGCCGCCTATGTCTCTATGCCTCATTCAGCTATGTAGGTTAAATATTAATGATTGGCGAGGATGTGACGTGACAGAAGCAGGACTTTTAAAACTCACCTGTGTGACTTGGTGCATCTTAGACTGAAAATAGGAGGTAAAGACAACATCTGGTTGATGTTGCGATTAAAATCTCAGTGTAGGGGCCTTTACTGTCATTTATGTGGGTTGTTAGTCATGAATGTTTGAAGGACATGGCTACTTTATATGCTGTGTATGGTTAAAGTACACCGAGAGAGTCAGGGTTTATAAGAAGCACTGGCACTCTCCTCTGGCTCTGGACTGTGATATTCCAGTTGCTTTGAGCTTTGTACTCATTGGGGATTCTGTGCTGTTTACACTGTCACCACCTGGCTGCTTAAACTTCACGCCGTGTGAGTTTAGTAAGGCGTGTCAGTTTGTGAGTCCAAGGTGTGCGGGGCCGGGGTCAGGTGACCAGGCCATTCCCTCTCTTCTCGTGAACGTCGTTCCACCCGTGCTGGACGGAGCCATGGTTTCCTCAGCTCCCGCGACTGCACCCTGGCCCCAATCCCTGATGTAGTATTAGGGGCTGTGTTGCCTGTCACTTAGTCGTCTGGGGGGGGGGGGGGGGGGGGGGCCGCGCCCGGGCGCCACCACGGCGCCCCCCGGCCGCCGGCGCGGCCC
>JAODLD010000008.1:21390936-21422455 GCA_026781065.1 Mormyrops boulengeri
TGTAATAAAATTTTCTTTTAAATACTTGCTTTGTTTTTTTCTTTAAATTTACCCCCCCCCCCCCCCCCCCCCCCAAAAAATGTCCGTTTCATACAGAACAAACCTGTTAAAGGCAGAGTAAAAGAATTAAACAAGGGTAAAACAGTACATGAATTCCTTCTAAAAAAACAACTCCGACTTAATGCGACCAATAAGAATTAAACACTATAGTATAACCATTTCCTTTTAGCATTTCACCCAGTTTTTAAATACATCCTTCTTTTACTACACAATCTTTAAAAAACTACAAAATGTTTATGAAATATTTTCATTTATGCATTTTTAAAAAGTGTGTTGCAGTCAATAACGCACTCATACGTTATATCGGTATCGGCTCCTTTTTCTGCAATTTCCGAGAGATGAAAACAACAGCTCTTTATTAACATAATGCGTGAATGAGATGAATAAAAGTACTGATGCCCTATTACATCAATATATTTGACATAATAAATACAGCTACACGTTGCAAAATCAAGACAGCATCTATAAGTTGTACAAACATCAATGATCAGTGCAACGATAAAACACATCATAAATCACTACAATTGCTTGTAAAAAGAAAAGGAGCTGGCAAAATTACGAAACCCGGAGAACCACTAGTGCTACTCGAGGCGTGTATTTGCATCACTTCCTGTTAGGCATTACCGATCGAATTCTGCCAGTGGTCAATCAGCGGAGGCAGGGCCAATTATTCTGCGAGCTCTGCCGGCGGTCTCTACGCACATAGCAGCTTGCAGTGTGTGTGTCGGTGTGGCCTGTGGAGTTGCGAGCTGCCGAGCGCCGGAGGTCTGCTGCAAAGGGAGGTAACGCCGCTCGTTGGAGGCGCTAGGGTGTCACAGGTAAAGATGACTTTTTGGCTCGCGTTGTTTGCACAGATAGACGGAACGTGCGGGTTTTAAGGGACGGGAAGCTAACGGGCTCGCTGGGGTTTCCAAGAAATGCAGGTACTGCGCGCGACATCGCGAGCCTGGAGCGGCGGTGCGAAGGGGTGAGGGGACCCCCGCCGGCTCTGCCATACGGCTCCCTGCTTCCGTGTCACCGGGGAGGTGCGTCAGCCTTCGTCTGTTTCTGCGCTACAGTTAGGTTAGTCGGGTTAGTAAGTAGACAGGTGCACGTTAACCAGGTTTATGAACCTCGGCTGACTTGATTAACCGAACTAATACTTATTTAACATATGTGCAGCGCTGGCTAGTTAAAACAACCGCTAATTCCCTAAATTGCGCTTTTATATACTTTTCCATGGGTAAATTCTTAAAAGTTACGTTCCTTTTTTTGGTGGAGTCTACGTGTGCGGAGCTGCCGCAGACTTCGCTTATGTTTCCCTGGCTGTCGCTTCAAACTAACGGTCTGAGCCTCCGCTTTAGTTGTTGCCTAGCCGAATAACCAACAGTAGCTGTTGTTTAGATACGGTAATAACGCGCGGGCAGCCGGGTTAATGGCTCCGGATTAAGCGTGCCGCGAGCGGGGATCGGAGCGCTCGCGGCTGCAGCCCGCCCGCGCGGCGTAGCTCTGCCCAGAAAAGGCAGCTCCGCAGGCTCCAGTAAATGTGAGATCACTTGGCAACCGCAGTACTGCAAACTCCGGGCTTTCCCTTAACCGATATCTTGGTATGCAACCCCCCTGGTCATGCATAAAACTCAGGATAATGCAGTGTGCTCACTTTCTCCTCGCTTTTTGGAAGTATTCAGGGTGGAAGGGTGTACATGCACTTAAGCGAAATAGGGCCTGGATTCATGCGAAACTATTATTCTGTAGTAGCGGTTCGCTCAGCGGAGCAGTTTCGGGAGCGAGAAGTAGTTTTTGAAAACCTCCTACTTCGAGTCAGATTTGGCCTTTTGTCAGGCAGTAGTTTCCGATGTGCTTTTCGATTAGATGAAATTTTAGCTATTTATTGGGAGTACTTAAAGCTTAAATTGTGGTTTACCGTAACGTGTCAGAAGAGTTGGTTTCTCCAAAAAACTAACATGAGCGCCCACATAGAAATCTTGTAAGTTGTGTGTGTGTTTTAATTTGACACATTAGATTGCTAAACTGGTGCACAATGAAGTCCCTGTCTGTCGGATTATAAGTAAACTAATGTGAATTCTTGGGGCAGTTTTGTTTAGGTTTGGCGGGGAGCTATGCTACTTCCTGTCCAGCGGTAGTTCCTGTAGTTTAAGCCCCGCCATGGCACAGATGCATAGCGCCCTCATTTGGGCCTGTGGCCTCTGCAGTTAAGGTCTCGATGTTGCCACCGAGCTTCCGATTTTAGAGTCGAGCACTGATTGTCTCTTGGAAAGTAGTTTCATCCACAGTATAAAAGGAACGAGCCCCTATTCTACATAAATATGATTTATAAGTGCTGGTCAGACTGATTATGCATGCAGTCCAGCGGTTTGTTAACAGACGTGCTTGTGTACGCAAGCCTGGGATACCGTGTTGAATGTCTCCATAATAAAGTAAATGTCTAGTGCTGTTGGATTTTGAGCCCTGGCATGGGCTGGGCATTGGTGCCCCATAGCTGGGATCGCTGCCATTTTTGAGGTTCCCACGGCTGTCGCCTTGGCAGCAGTATTTCGTGCTACACAACTGCTGCATTGAGCAGGGATGCTGCTGTGATGGTGCTGAGTTACCTGCAAGCCTCTGTGTTGAGCAGGGAGGACACGGGAGCCTAGCTATCATGAACCCTCCAGAATCACATGGCTTTTTAGCCTGGCCCGGTTCTCCGTGTGATGGATTTGAGTGTGGTCTGTGATGTCAGATTGTCTAAGTGTGTAAACAGAAAAGGCATGAGATGGCGATGGGGATGTTATCACTGTCGCTCTCAGTTGGGGTTATCTGTAATTGGCACAGATTGGTTTGAGATTGTTAATGATTCACCAGATCAGATAGAGCTGCTTTGCTGGTGACAAGTGGCTGTTAGTGACTCATTGCAGTGTTGAGTCGATCTCTTTTGGTTGTGCTCATTTTGAGGCTCTGTATAAAAACTCTGTGTTCATGCTGCAGTGGCGACTCCTTTTTCGGACCTGTGCTCTGCGTTCAGGTCGTCTCCCAGGAGGCCTTTTCTGTTGGCCCACGCTCTTAGCCTCCTCTGATAACCGTGTGCGTTCCATCTTGCAGGGGACCATCTGCAAAGGGCTACTGTCGTCGTCATGGCCACCATTCCAGAGTACTATGCTGGCAAGACTGTGCTCATCACAGGGGCGACCGGCTTTATGGGCAAAGTCTTGCTGGAGAAGCTGCTGCGCTCCTGCCCTGATGTTAAGGCTGTCTATGTGCTGGTCCGGCAGAAGGCAGGCCAGGCCCCCGGGGCACGCATCGCCGACATGGTGAACTGCAAGGTGTGACTCTGCGCTGGTGCCCTCCCCAGGTTCGGTGGCGTGGCTTGTCTATCGCGCCCCTGCAGAGTCCCTGGGCCTCACGGGCTCGTGCGGCACCTAAGAGCTGTTCTGTCTTTTCTTTGTGTTCAGCCTGGGGTCTTAATCCAACCCCCCCCCCCCCCCCCCCATTTAGCTTTTTGACAGACTAAAAGAGGAGCAGCCGTGTTTTTCCAAGAAAATCGTGGCCGTAAGCAGTGACCTGACACAACCAGAGCTGGGTTTGAACAAAGACGACCAGAAGATGCTGGAGGGCAGCGTCAACATCGTATTCCACTGTGCCGCGACCGTGAGATTCAACGAGCCGCTCAAGTGAGCAAGGCACCCGAAAGCACGGTCACTCCTCACTGCCGCTCGCATTAAGGCCCTTGGGAGGCTGCTTTAGAGCAATAAAGGCTCGTCTCTGGGGTCTCGTTTTCCTGCCGCTCTCCTCTCTGGTTGTAACCAATGCTTTGTGCCATCCTTGTTTTTGTCACACTGGCAGTCCCTGGGTTAAGAATGTCTGACTTACAGGCAACTCGTACTTATGAACGCACTGCCATAAAGTCTATTATATTAAATATTCTGGTTAACTACAATGGTTTGTAATAGACACACGCATTACTTTGCAGTGTTTGTGAAAACATTTGTGCAGCTTCAGCAGTTTGGCTTGAGGTGCAGTACTGTATGTCGTTACTTTTATTATGTTACTTTATATTACTTTTATTATTACTGTGTAATTTATTATGATGCACTGTATTTTTCTGGCTCTCGTTCGTAACCTGCGGACTGCTGGTACTCACAAATCCAACCCTAACGTAAGATTTCTGTCGCAGGGAAGCCATGCTACTGAATGTGCTAGCCACGCAGAAGATCGTGGCTCTGGCTCACAGGATGAAACATCTGGAGGTGTTCATCCACGTGTCCACAGCTTATGCCAACTGTGACCGCGCAGTCATTGAGGAGATAGTGTATCCCCCACCCGTCGACTACAAGAAGCTCATAGACTCTCTGGAGTAAGACGCAAGCTCTCAGCTCTTTTGTATAATCACTTTGTTGGAGTGCTGAATGGCGTGTGAACTTCACTGTTTGGTAAATGCAACAAATCAGAAGAGCCAGGTGAATGTGTACTTTATATGTGGTGCACAGGTCCAGTCCTCGCTTGGAATACATTCTAATCTGCATGAACATGCTGGGGTCTGTTACCTAGCACTGTGTAACTTATCTCTGATGTCATGCCTGCAAGGTTTTTGCTGATAACCTGAGGCATGTTGGGTAATGTATCGCCAGTGAGGTTTCGAGTGGCAGGTACGATTGCATTCTCCGTTCACTTACAGAGGTGGCAATTTCAGGTCCAGAAAGTAAAAATCCAGACCAGGACTTTGTTTCAACCAACCAGCTGAGCATAAAGAGTCACAGTCAAATAGTACTCAAGTGGCTGGTTGAAACAAAATCCTGGTCTGGATTTTTACTTTCTGGACCTGAAATTGCCACCTCTGCTCAGAAGGCTTTTCAACGCGTGTGTTTATGGAAGTAATGGCGTTCATTAGGAGCATAAAAGCGGCTGTGTGCTCCTGCTCCGTTGGGGAGCCGTGCCAGAGGGCCCGCCAAATGAGGAGAGGCACACAGACTCGCACTTTCTCTCCTGAGTGGAGCATTGCACTGTTTAGCCAATTGCCTTTTCAAGCCCGGTCAGTACGTCAGACTGATTGGACGGTTTGCTTTCAAATTTAATTTGTTTAATTGTTGATTTGTTAAGTTGGAAGTTAGAAAGAAAAAAATTTATAAAAAAGAGCAAACTTTGTACATAAACCCTACGGATAAATGATTTCTCATCATCTGTACAAACCCTTAAATCCCTCTGTGTGCGATGCGATGAATTCTGTAGGTGTGCTCTGCCAATTGTGTTCCTGCATTAAATGCCTGAATCTGCTTTATTGCTGATCCTAGGATGGCCTACAGGCCTACAAAACCCAGAACAAGTTTCTGAACAAGGAGATCCTGGAGCTGACGGTCCTGCGTAGGAATGCAGAGAGCAGAGAGAAGGCTCTGGAAGCGAAGGTGACTGTGAGATGACTGCGTGAATGTTTGCCGGACAGGGGACAAGAGCCCTCAGCTGCATGGTCTAAGGCTCCTCAGGCACAACTCACCTACCTGTCATTGTATCGAGCCATAAACTAACACTGCGATTCACAGAGTGAATTAATGCTGGTGGTGGTACCATGTGGGCATGATCCAGCCCAACCTGCTCAGTCTAAACATCGCCTGGGCCATTTTATTCTGACAGTACACAGCCCTGGAGGCCAAGCTGTGCCAGGTGGAGAGCAAGTACCTGGTCCTCCTGCAGGAGGTGAAGAGCCCAGTGTGCTCACCCTCCGAGGAGAACCCAGCGCAGGAGGTCATCTCCAGGCTGCTGGAGGACGCTCTGCAGGTCGAGAGCTCCGATCAGCAAGAGCACCCGATCTTCAAGCCGCACCCCGTCAGGTACTGCCAGGCTGGCGGCTCGAGCCCACATCCGACCTGCTGCCATGGCAACTCCATGACCCCTCATCCAGAGGATCGGTCGTCCATTATAGTTGTGTCTTCTGCATGGTGTAACTCCTAGTTCCTCTTGTCCCACAGTGAGTATGACGTGTATGGGTTCAAGACGGTACCTGAGGACGACGAGGAGGAGATGCTGGTGGCCAGGGTCAGGGCACTTAACCTGAAGAAGCTGTCGCTGGGAGAGCAGGAGATGTCTGTGGGTGTGAAGTGGGATAACTACTTGGCGGGGATGATGAACAGGGAGATGACGCGCTCGCCGGAGCTCAAAGCCCTGGTGCGCAGCGGGGTCCCCCACGAGCACCGCTCTAAGGTGTGGCGCTGCTGCGTCGGCTTCCACGTGAAGAAACTGCGGGAGGCGCTGCCGCAGAACTACTTTGAGAGTCAGCTGCGCGCCGCCCTGGAGAAGTCAAACCCAGCCTCCAAGCAGATCGAGCTGGACCTCCTGCGGACCCTACCCAACAACAAGCACTACGCCTCGCCCACCGCCGAGGGCATCCAGAAGCTCAGGAACGTGCTCCTGGCCTATTCCTGGAGGAACCCTGACATTGGCTACTGCCAGGGTCTCAACAGGTGGGGTGAGCTGAGCAGGCGGGGCCGGGGGGGGGCAAAGCGGCTCCTAGGCCTAACAGGGCTCCCTACTGACTGTCTTTCAGATTGGCTGCCATTGCGCTCCTGTACCTAGACCAGGAAGATGCGTTCTGGTGCCTTGTCACAATTGTAGAGGTGTTCATGCCACGGGACTATTACACAAAGACGCTGCTGGGGTCACAGGTAACAAGGCATCTGTTACATTTGGAGTCTCGCTAAAACGGACCGTAGCTTAGTCTTAGTCTTATTAGGCTATGTTTTATGATTTTTTTTCTAAACCGTTGGGTTTATTTTATTTCTGCTCCTGTTCCTGTAGGTGGACCAGCGGGTCTTTAAGGACCTGCTGAGCGAGAAGCTGCCCCGCCTTCACGCTCACTTTGAGGCGTATAAGGTGGATTTCTCCCTCATCACCTTCAACTGGTTTCTCGTGGTGTTCGTGGACAGCGTCGTCAGCGACATCCTCTTCAAGATCTGGGATGCATTTTTGTATGAGGGGCCAAAGGTAAGAGGATAGCGACTCTGTTTCGAGACTGCAAGGTGCTACACTGTCTGCAGGAGGCGCTTTAACTGCTGGGGCTGCACTAACTACAGGGGGTGCTCCTACTGGCAAAGCCTAGCTGACTGCAGGGGGCGCTCTGACTGCTCTCTTCTCTCCCGGCAGATCATGTTCCGCTTTGCTCTCGCCCTCTTCAAATTCAAAGAGGATGAGTTCCTCAAGCTGCAGGACTCCATGGCCATTTTCAAGTACCTGCGCTACTTCACACGCACCATCCTGGATGCGAGGTATGGGATCCCCCATTACACACACGCTGTGTCTTTTGTCTTTTCCTGTCACTGCACCAGACCGGGAGCTTTTGAAGGACTGTTTTATGACGGTAGCTCTGAGGCTAGGGATCTCTGCCAGCAATCGGAAGGTTGCTGGCTCATATCCCATGAATACCAGGAGTGATTCTCTTTAACAAGGCCTTTTAACCTGCAATCCTGGGACATTAACCTACATCCATCCCCTGCAAGCAGGCCCTCCAACTTTCAGGGAAAATTTGGGGGTTGGTGGTAGAATTGGGACTCCAGCCAACAGAAAAAATTGGACACTGTTCCGCACCATTAGAACTATTTTGGTGCTGAGGTCTCACCTGCCACACAACAGCACTTGGGATCTCATCCCTGAGGTGGTTTGTCATGTGGTGGGCGCACTGTATTAGAATGCGCTTCTTACCTTACCCCTCTCTCTTTATTTAAACTCTTGTTCATTTTTTTTCACCTAAAGATACATATAAAACAAACAACCAAATTGAAAATGATAGACTGCAGCGATGACATGCTGCTTTTGTAATGTCCTGACCCCCAGATGCTGGTTAATTTAGAAATTTCCACCCTCTCCAATCTTTCTGAGATCTTAAACATACGGTTGTGGCTGTGGGAGACTGGGGCGCTTTCGACTTCTGCGATTGGCCAATGTCGGCTCCTGTGACACTCCGTGTCCCCACAGGAAGCTCATGAACATGGCCTTCGTAGACATGAACCCCTTCCCGCTGCGGCAGATCCAGAACCGGCGCACTTTCCACCTGGAGAAGGTGCGTCTGGAGCTCACGGAGCTGGAGGCAATCAGGCAGACTTTCCTGCGGGAGCGGGAGACCACAGCCGACGGGAGGACTCTGATCAGCGACGACGAAGAAGACAATTAACAATCAGCCAACGAGAACCAACCTGTGTAGCCCAACATTCGATTAAGATTCATTATTTTCTTAATTGCAATCAGAACCTGCATTCCGCATTGAGATGCTGGACCCATTTGCAACCCAACTGCGTCTGAGGAGAACTGACGAGCCTTTTTGGTGACCCTCTTAGATGAAGACCAAACAGAGCTGTGTGGTTGTTGTGTTGATGGGTATTTCTGTGTGGGACAGGCCCCTGCAGTGATCAGGTTGTCTTTGTAGGTCAAAAAGGGCACAGTATTGAAAAGGAAATAGATCATAAATAATGTGTTTAAGTTAATTCTGTGGTCACGGTGATATCCGGCATTTCAAATATTCAAATATCTGGCTTTGACTCTTCACAGTCCAGCCCTCCGTGTTCAGGTTCTATTCGTGCCACATTCAGTTATGGGGATGAAAAATGAGTTTGACAGCTCGCATGCACACAGGGCTCGCAGCCAGTTAGGCTCCTTATGCTAAGTGGATCCTTCTCAGGAGTATGTTTGTTTACAGTCCCAGTTTGTCTTGTATTTCATTTTATGATCTATTGATGTTTTTAGGTATTTTTAGACACCTTATGTTCATTATCTTTTTTGCTTAGTTGTCAAGCTATGTCAGTGTACATTTCTCTGTCACGTGGCTCCAGTCTGGCAGACATTCCTCACTCATATTCCCAGTGCCATCCGCATGGTCCCAGTCTGGCAGACATTCCTCACTCATATTCCCAGTGCCATTCGCATGGTCCCAGTCTGGCAGACATTCCTCTCTCTCACCCCCCCCCAACCTCCAAAGGATTCATTTAGATAGCAGTGTGTCACTCGTTAATTTTATTTATTGTTCCATGCTCACTGACCTTCATCAGGCATGTGTGGATCCGTGTCTAATGTTCTTTGACTCTTGACGCTCATTGTGTCTGCAGTATCACTTCCCTCCCATGATATCTCTCTCGGTATGACAGGATTTACTTGGATCACACTTGATCTTTTCTGCAGTGAAGTACGTCCTCTCTGTTTATGCATGCCCACTGAGTGTTACTCAGACTTTTCTGCACTCGTCACTGTGTACTTCATCCTTAGGGTCAATTCATTTACTGTGTGGTACTTTGTCATGTTGATATTTCCCATGCAATCCTAATATGGACTTAGCAGGCTGACTATTATACGGTCACGTTAATACAGATGTAGCTTAATAGCATCATTTTAGAATACGTCAGTATGTCATCTAATGTATCTCCAAATGTAATTGGGTTTAAAAAAACTGTGAAACCATTTTTGAGAGCAGGTCTCTCTAGCTGCCATATCGTTCTCTCTTTATTCTCTTGTTACTGAATATTCCTTTGCTTTTTCAGGTATATTTCTGTCTTTTTTTTTTTTTTTTTACACAATTTCATTTCAATTGCAAAAACATGTTGCTAATGGCCAACTAATTTTCCTTTTTTTAAACAATGGAAATACTTCAGAAGAATCCATGTAGCATACAGAACGGGGAGAGAGGGGAGCATTCCCTGTTTAAGGTGGACCGGTTGGTTTTTACTTTTGTATTGTATGAGTGTAGTGCCGCATTTGTAAAAATGGCCTTTATCAGAGCTTGGCACCTTAGAAAATAGGCACTTTCTTTTGTATCATAAATACGTATTTTCTAAGTACTCTGAATGCAGTGATGTTCAGAATGCGAAAAAGGCAAGTTTACATGCGTAAAAGTATTATCACAGTAATAAGCACACCCGAATGCAGTTTTTTTTGTATCAATAGCATTAATACTCAATAAATAATGTACCTATCCTTTGTCTTTGGTCTTCTGTATTATATGCATTTCCATGTGTATATGGTATGATTTTTACATTTATTTTTCTAACAGCTGTGGTTTCTTTCAGCTGTGTTAATTGCATAAACCTAACATCTTATTTAAATTTTAAGAGCGTCAGTCGAGTCACAGGCCGCTGAGACCCATGGATTTCACGCTGCTTCGGGTTAAAGTTGTTGAGAAACAACACCTATGAGGTGTGTCCCATCTGTGTCTTTGAGATATGGGATCTGCCCATCCTGTTTTAACATCACACTCATAGCATTAAGCAACGCCTCACACTAAAGGAGTAGCACCCCCACCACCACCATTTTGTAGAATTACGAATTGCAATAGTAATTCCATCATTGTCAACTATCTAGATCACATCATGTATCCATACACGTGTGAGAAGTGTAAAACTTTTAAAAGTTTAGATGCATACAAGTATTTTCTGGATGGTCATGTACACAGGACTGGTGTATGGGAAATTCCTGGAAAAGGTTCCTAATTGTATCAAAGGTGAGAGTTTTTATCCTTGTCTTATTAATGCTGCAAAGCCTAATGTCAGACAGACAGTACATAAAACAACTGTGTGCAAAACAATTTTGATATTTTGGAATATTATTTAGCACTATATAACGTAGAACATAATCATTGTAGTATCAAAAAGTATGCCAAATACTTATGATGTAATGATTACAATGTAATCATCATAATGTAATCAACACAATGTAATCAAATGAGTATGTATCTGCCTTTGATTTGGGAAGGAAAAACCACAATATCAGCCTGTCTGGGCAATATGGTAGCGATGTAGTTAGGACCACCTAAACTGAGACCAAGTCATTACCAAGACCAAAGTATTGAGACTGAGACAAGACCGAGACCAAGACAAGATCAGAAATAGACTAATGTTTCAGAGAACACACTGACTGTGCAGCATATGTGTACATTCTCTGGAAGGTGGACACAGTCACGCGGTGTATCTTACTGGGCAAAGAAATGTGGGATGAAGAAGAGATAGAGTGGCGATTTGGGTGGAGGTGGTAGGCCACTGAAGACTCCACCGCTGGGGGTTTGGCCACCCCCAGCTCCTCCATGCCCTGGATCTCCAGCTTAGAGTAGCCCTTGGTGGCAAGCTTGCTCTTAAAAGGGCTGGACCAGTAGCGACTAATCTCCTTCATGCAAGCCGGAACTGCAGGAAGGAGTTGACGTGCTGAGGGCTGCACAGGTGGGAGCCTTTTCCCATCGTTCAGGTCCCTCTCTGCTCCCCCGGCATCCTGAGCTGCAGGCCAGGGTATACCCAGCTTAACTGCTGCCCGCTTGCAGACCTCATACAGGTTACAGTCTGCCTGAGAACCTGCATCTGTCGTGCTCAGGCGTCGGGACTGATGGGCAGGGAAGGTGGAGTCATCCTCCTCCTACTCCTCTATATCACCCATATCGAGGAGGTCAGAGTTGGCCTCGCCCTCTGCATCCTCGTCACCCGGTTCTCCGGCCTCTAGGGAGGGCAAACCCTCAAACAGAGAAGGCAAGTCTGGGGATTCAGTCTCTATCATATCCGCCCAGCTCGTAGTAGCTCACGGGAGATGGGTAATAGTGGCCTGGGGAGTGGCTTTGTACAGGCCCGGGGCCTGTATGTTAGCCATGGCCACTCAGCCTCTGCTCCCGGATTTTCTCCAGCATCAAGGTACAGTGGACGCAAGTCTGTGGGTCCACTAGCGATGCCTGAGCATGACTAGCACCCATGCACACTATGCAAAGAGGGTGTGGATCCCTGCCTGAGATAGTGGCGCCACATGACGCGGGACACGGGTGGGATGTGGTTTCACCCTCTTTCGGCTCATGCCCTTTGGCGGGGGTAATATATTAATTAATCACAAGCAAAAATGTAACTAACTTAGGAAAAAACAATGTCACCATGCGCTGTCCCCTCAGTCTAACATTACATTACATTTTTCCGTATTAACTTAATTCAATAAATTAAGTAGATGACGCTTGTTAACTCTGGCTGCTTCTGCAGTGCCTCCAGCAAACGTTAACCTTAGATGGCAAACGTTAGAAAAACGCTATGTAAATGTAGTCCATTTACTATTTATAGATGTGTGGTCTTGGCTGGTCTTGAAATAAAATCTCAAATCCTCTACAGGTGACATCGAGATGACAAAAATCAAGTCGATTCCTAGAGGAGACCAAGACTGCAAAAAAGTGGTCTCAAGACAGGTCTGGAGTACTACGACTCTACGATACGGTAAAATATTTTATCATGATTTCATATCAAATGATGTCAGTAACTATCCGGATTGAATTCAAGTCCTTATATGGTTCCTCGTGTGCTCAATTTTTTTTACTTAAAATCCCTTAGTATTGCAATAACACAGGTGCAGAACATGAAATAAGGTGACAAATTGTCACGCTCTACCTTCGTCTGGACAGCAGATGTCACTGTTGTGCCATTTCATGGCGTCTACCCCAGCTGTTCCTAATCCCTCGTTAGGTATTTATTGTTTTCTCTGGGTTTTTTACTCCTCCTCGCCACTATGGACATGACACAAATTGAACTGACTGCAAACTGAAATCTAGTTTTAATTAATCATTCAAGAAACACAGGCCTACATAAATGAAACAACTAAATAATACACAAACGCATGTATTCAGTGAGCTCCCAGTTCTCTCGTCTGACCACTGCAATCTACTTTTTGCATGTTTCTCGGTGTGCAGGAAATCTATGAAATATTAAACCAGGTTTGTCACCTCTCTGATATCTCAGGCATTTTTAACTATAACCTGCTCGAAAACTAAATACATTGCTATTGATTATTCTGCTTTGCAAGGTGTTGCTTTTGTGTAGACAGCGAGTTTGTTTCACTGGCACATGAAGTGCAGACCATCATTTTTTTGTGTTATAGGGTCGGAAAGTGAAAGTGTTTTTGACCATTATGCCAAGGAAAATTGGGTGGGAGGAATTATTAAAGTTAAATTATTCAAAGGTTCGAGAGCCCTTTTAGACTCCCCTTGATCCAGGTCCCCGGGACAACTGACCTGGTTCTAAACTTCACATGAGTATAACTCGAGAGAAAAACAAATGAGGGGAGGGACAGAATATTGAGAGAAGTGCTGTGTTGTTAAAAATGGAAAGAAATATCCAGGGTTGCCAGCTGCTATGCATCTGGCAAGCACTCGATGCTTTCTGACTCTCACACTCACACAAGAAATCTTACAGCAAATCTATATTATTCCATTATAAACATAAAATTAGCTACATCAAAAGCGTCGGGGTACTTTGCAATCCCTACAGACTATTTACAAGGTAATTAAACTGTTACATACATGTAAATATGTGTGCAGACTTGTCTTGAATTGAAAATCTCACACCAGAATTTCAGACAAGAAACGCCTCAAGACCCGTCTGTTCTATGAATTCCTTTACTGGCCTGATACCTCCTTACATTCCTCAAATGTTCTTCTGTTGCACATTTGGTCCTTGAATAGTCGTATTAGTTCTTGCTTTGTCTGGTAGATGTTGTGTAGCTCCGACTCCAGTTCTGCTTACATTTATACCTGGATGTTCACTGGAAGCTCAGCCCAGCTGAATTTATGCCTACAGTTGACTTCTTCCACGGCACGTATGTTTGCAGTGTGATATTTGACGTACGTTGATTTTGGCAAAATTGTCTGCTCAGTACATAAAATGCAATGTAAATATGCAGAAATAAGAACATAAGAAATTTATAAACAAGAGGAGGCCATTTGACCCATCAAGCTTATTTGGGGAGAATCTGATCTATAGCTCTGATTTAAAGGTTTTAGCTCGCACTACACTAACAGGAAGACTATTCCATGCTCTCACTGTATGCTGTGTAAACAAGTACTTCCTCATGTAACAGTTTATCACTGAAGAAGCTACCAAATATAAATCACCTAATAAAATTGATTTCACACTAATGCATACGCAAGCAGTATTTTTAGCGTGTATGTTTTCAACTTTCCTGTAGGTGGCAGCAGGGCCACGTCGCAGTAGAAACAAAACCTGTACAGAACATTTCTTAGAAAAAACCTTTGGCTTTATTGGCGTCTCGCCCATGGTGTCCCCCTGGCTATGCTGACCGGGACAGGCTCCTTAGGCCCGGTCAACCCTGAACAGGATAAATGGTTAGAGGATGGATGGAATATATTTTTGACACTCGCAAAGAATATTTGGAAAGCCAAAAACTAATTTTAAACAAAAAAGGCAAAGTTGTAGTTACTTTATAAGTATATTTTTTCGTTCGATGACTACAGATAGATATTTCACATTTCTGTTATTTCTACACTTCAGATTTGAGATAAGGATTAAAGATATTTCCCGTTATTAGATTTGTTTGATCGGAGTGGGGGGGCAATGAAAGTTCGTATTTAAATAAATGCGCATTTATAACCTTTATGTTGTTAAGTTAACTTTTAGGTTATGCAGACTACATATTACTGTACTTACTCAGCACAATACGAAATGGATACTTTTTCAAGTGTTGATCTCTGACCAGGACATGTTTTATGTGTGATATATGACCGAAATAATAGTTTTTGATCTATCGCTATTGTCTTGGTATGACAGGAGAAAGGCGTGTGTGGCGCAGCTTGGCGATGACGGAGCCCGGGGCGGCGGTTAATAAACGCGCTGCCGTCAAGGCGTCGCACCGCCGGGGACAGGCAGCGCAAAGCAGCCTGGGAGCGTCCAACAGGTCGCGGAGTGCTGAGACTGTCCGGGACGGCCGCTGTCACTCGGCCGGGCGGCTGCTAGGGAGCGGTTGACGGAATTCCTTCGATGCGGTGAGCGCTCCGGGTAGCACTGTGTGGGGGAGCTGGAGGCTAATTAAATTAACTAATAATGTTATGATAACGTTATTACAGGCGCTCCGCTGCCTTAGGCGCCTATCTCCGACCCTAACGGACTGTCGTGCGCGTTCGCGCCTACTAAAAAGACTAACATCTGCTTTGGGTTTATACTTTTCAAAAGCCGTTCATTAGTGGCACCGCCAGTTATTGTCTTAAGTAAATCGTTATGTAGCGGCACTTGACGGATTAACCTAGAGAAGTAACAGGAACCATGTAATGTTACATTGTAACCATATAATGTTCCATTAATGTAACCATGTAATGTTACATTGTAACCATGTAATGTTACATTGTTATTTATGTTGAGTATCGTAGCTTTTGATTATTTTTTTCATTAACGGACAAGTTTAAGCATATGCGAAATAAATTTAGACAGATGTCTATTTCTTTAGCGCTATCTATCTATCTATCTATCTATCTATCTATCTAGCCTATTTAAACGCTAGCACTGTCCCCCGACAGAGGTACTTTTAGCCAACTCGATCCCCTCTTTCCGGAATGCGGGGCGGCGTGCCGGGGCATGTGCTCCGGGGGCCGGTCTCCGTGTCTCCGTGCGGGGCCGTCACTCACAGCTTCCCGTGTGCTGACAGGCCTGGGCGGAGGACACAGATGCCTGCCGTAACAGTCCGAGCTTCATGAGGATACAACATCAATGAGGACAGAAACTATGGCCGTGTTTAAGCAACAGCAAGTGGAGGACTTCTATAAAATTGGAGAACAGCTGGGAAGGTGAGCCTGTCATGCTGTAACGCTGCACTTTTCACTGTCCTGCACCATGAACTGCATAAAACGATTAAGTACGGTGTGTACTACTATGTGAGCTTCTCATTTTTGTGTTGTGGAACTCGTTGCTTAACCTGGTATGTTCACTTCCCGTTCATAAAACTAAACTGTCTCCAACAATAGGCGAGAGAATTCAGATTTATTGCAGGTCTACTGAACAACAAACACCCAATGTAAGAACATGCATTTCTGCTGAGTTTTTCAATCTGAATATTACAATATAACGTGCCTTGGGGGGAGGGTGCCTGGTGTGTGATGTGCACAGTATTATTCACCATAAGATTCCCAGTGCATGGGGGTTATGTTAAATTCAGGTAGTATTTGTCCATGACACAAAACCTCTCCAGATACTTTTTGCTTATTTTTGTGAGTCTTAAAATAGAGCTTTTATTTTTCTCAAAAATCTTTAATTGGCCTTTGTCTGAAAAACATCTACTTTTATTAAGAGGTCTAGATTCAAGGAACCATTTGTGATTAAAAAGGTGTATAGGAAATGAGGTTTTTACTGTAAAAGTCTGCCAAGGAGGGGGTAAGATGGTGATCTGTGGTTTTTTTCTTTTCTCCATTTGGTGATTATTTACAATTTTATTCATCCGGTGGGTTATATTCTCGTTTCATGCTCTGGCTTCTGCTTTGTTTATCTGCCTCTAATAAATGAGTCGCTGCTAAATGTTTTAGTGCAGATTGGGTGCAGAAGCAGTGTCTTATTTAGAAACTGGATGAGCTGAAGATTTGGTAGAAGGTGGTCCTGAATGCTCACTCTTTGTGGCTGTGCCATCGGTGGCGCGAGTCCTACGTGTATTAGAGCTGACCGCTGAAGGGCTTTCAGCTCTGTGCTGAGATGCTGAGTGTCATGGAGCCCAGATGAGTAAGATGGTGAGGCTGCCTTCTGGCCCATGGGGGGGGGGCTGGGATTTTGATCAGGTGTCCCTCAGTTTTCTTCCCTGTACGACTGACATGGTTCCTCTCCTGGACACTTGACTCGCGATCAGAAGCTGTGGATCTTAACATGCCGTCACTGTGTAGTTCACCAGTGGCGGCCATTTCTACCCAGTCAAATCACCACACTGGCATTTTAATTAGTGAAACTTCCTGTCTCAGGATCACAGCCGTGGGACATGTGGAATGGTGGTAGTCTTATGGAAGACTCACTGGGAAGCTGGGAGAAGGCCTCCACACTTTACTTCACTATTGCTGTACCAGGATGCCCCCCAAAGTACTATACATCCCCCATAAGGCTTTCTTGTGATACCGAGTTCTATATGGACAGGTCTCTGAATGTATAGCTTTCTTTATCTGAACATACCATAGTGAAACCCTATTTGACAGACTATTAAAAAAAAACCCTTTGACTGACTGTGTGTGACATGTTTCAGCAAAGAGCAGTGGGAAGGAAGCAGAAAATGTGTAAATAGCGCGGCGCTCGCGAATGAGGAAGCAGCCGCGAATGCTGCGCCTTTACAGAGGCGCCGCTCTGCCGTGTTATTCTAATGAAGGTGCATTGTCTAATCATGGTTTATGGTTAGTATTTTGTAGGTCAGTCGGAAAAATAAGAATTCAGTACATAATGTAAAAATAATTTTTTGGGTGGGGGGGAATTATTAAAGTTAAATTATTTAAAGGTTCGAGAGCCCTATTAGACCCCCCTTGACCCAGAAAATAATTCAAGATTAACCACATAAAGACAAACCACTGAAGCCAAGCAATGTTTTCACAAGCGTCACAAAGTAGTGTGTTTGTTCGTTATTACGAACCATTGTATTTAACCTGAATATTTAATATAAGGGGCTTTTTGTCAGTGAATTGGTAACGACGAGCTGTCCGTAAGTCGGATGTTCTTTACCAGGGGACTGCCTGTATTTGCTTGTGAGCATGTTCTCTTTCCCGGTGGTTTCTCTTATGTAAATTGACAGGCAAGAGCCTTGACACAGATGTGAGGGGCGCCTAAGGCTGTGTGGCATGTAACACAGGTGCTTTGAGTCCCTTAGCTGCCCGCCGCCACCTTGGTTTGTTTGGTATATAAATAGCGGGGTGGTACAGTGCCACGGCATGTGGGCAGCAGGCCTCCGGGGAATCGCCGTTGGCTCTTGCTGTGCCACTCTTTTGGGGCGCCTAAAAATGGCCAAGCGCGTCATTTGCGACCGACTTGGGAGCTGCAGACCCCAAAGGTCGCCTCCGCTCCGCAGACTGCGTTCTTGCACTCTGTGGCACACCGGTAGGTCTTCAGTTCGCTGCCGCCTCTTGTAAGTCAAGCCTATAAAGCACATGGAATTGCGTTAAATATGTGAAGGATGTGGGGTCATCTGTGAAGAATCTACCACTTCGGGCCTGTGGTGCCGGGTAGCTGGGGGTTCATTCCATTTGTTCACCTGTGATGAGAGCGTAGAGGCCGAATGGGGGTGGCCGCAGTGGGAAGGAGGCGTGTGGGTAACGCGTGCTGTCACGTCAGCCCAGTCAGAGCTGCCGTGAGCTTTTGTTGAATCTGTACGCCAGGTATAACACACCTAAACACACAATACATGCTGCGTAGAAAAGAGACGTAAACAGTTCACACCCTTATTATGACTTGCTGACTGGTTTATTGGACTCCTAGTTTCTGTGGGGAGGGAGGGCGTGAGCCCTGGCTGCTATGCCGCGTCAGGTGACCTGGATCAGCAGTAGCGCCTTATTCCTCCGCTCCCTCTTCCTCGCCTGTTTCCTTATATTGTTGCGTTTTGGTCTGTGTTTCCTGCTCTAACCTGGCTCCCAGTATCTGCCACTGCTCACAGAATTGCATTGTTACTGTGATTCCTTCATTCGAGCATGAAGTCGCATGTTTTTATTCTAACCTCGGGTGAGTTGTTGTGTTTGTTTGTGTCATGCTGGCCCCACCCCCAATTCTCCCAGCATGCTCTGTGAAAGAGGAAAAAGCTGCTTCAGCAGTGTCCCTGAGTCACATGGCCACTTCGGTCCCGGCTTGGACAATTCTGCGGTCACTAACAGTCACACATTGCGGGGAAGCCTCCCAGGACCTGTGACCTACGTGCAAAAAATTTGGCCATTAAATTCAGTTTTAATCCTCTGCGCCCTACACTGGCTTTCACAGCAGCCTTTGTCTGAGTGTCACAAAAGGACTTATAGCATGCAGTTTCAGCGTCATTTTCGGTTTGTAAGTGATTGAGAGTGATTGGCAGGTAGGGCCTGCTTCCCCCCCATTTTCACATCATCAGTGATGAGAGATGTCATTGCTGGATATTCTGCCTGCACTGTTATTCCTGTGCTGCTCTCTCTGCCTGTGCAGCTCTGCCTGTGCTTTTCTGCCTGCGCTGCCCTGTCTGCTTGTGCTGCTCTGCCTGTCAATGGGATCTGTTTGAGGGTTGTCCGGCGATGGAAGTCATAAGACCAGAGCTAGACCCAGAGGAGCCCCCTGGCGAAGGAATGGGCTGACTGTGCCTTACCTTTATTAGCTCCTAATTCTAGCATTGATAAAGAACTTGATCACAGCCTGGTGGGGTTAGAACCTGACCAGCTCCGCCACGTAAGCAGCCTGCTTTCCCACGCCAGGTCTTTCCTGTGTGAACGTGTTGTATTTGTCAACTACAAACCACCACTTTAACGCAGCTGTCACTGGTGAAACTCCACTTCCGGGCCGCTTCTCTTATGTGAAGAGCAGCAGCTCAGCGCGCGCTGATAGAGAGGCGCACACAGCTGGACGCGACGCCCAAATCCTGCAGCCAGATCCTTGGACGTTTGTCCATCAGGCTGAAGTAGAGTCCAGTCCTTCGCATTATCACTACATGATAATGTACATATACACCTACATGTTCGTTTTCTTTTCATGGTATGGACAGCAGGTGGGTATTTATCATGCTGGTGGTCTTGATTAAAGTCTTGGCTTTAGTAGTCGTGGGCCCTGTGGCGCTCTCTGCCTGTGCCCTTAAATAAACTCGCACCCACTGCCCGGTGGCCCAGTCTCAGATGGCAGCTGTGCTGCTTGTTAACTTATATCTTTAGGGCTGCATCTCTCTATTGAGTTGGGGAACCATACGGGTTAAGCTGACCCCCCCCCCCCCCCCAAGCCCCTGAGTCACTTAAAAGGCACATGGCAGACATCTGCTCACCCCCTCCATTCCTTCCCAGAAGCGACCATTTATGGTGGGTGATGCTGGAGCTGAGGTCCCTCTGTGGTCAGCCTGGAAAGGCGTACGTCTCAGTGCTGCCCCCTATGGCTTGTGCTGCATAAGGCAGCCAACGGGACCCATGCTTAAGGCGCTTTATTTTAGAGCCACGTCGCTGCTTTCAGCCAGGCTATAAGGGTCTCTGTCTGCCTGAAGAGCCTCCAAGCGAAAGTGCGGGTATAAAGCTCCCAGTTAGGCTCTAATCCATTCCATGCTTATTGCAGTACAGCAGGTGCTTTTTTTCAGGGTGAGGACAGTTTATTTGCTTTAGATCAGAGGTGGATGTATGTACCACGGTGGTGAGGTCCTCACAGTCGGGGCTGATGCTGGAAGCCGCAGCTGTAACATTACAGTTATCTAGCAGATGCTTTTATCCAAAGTGATGTACATCTTTCAGAAAGTAGGGTCAGACGGTCCCGGGAGCAATTGCAGGTTAAGAGCCTTGCTCAGGGGCCCAGTGGTGACATCATTCTGCTGAGCCTGGGATTTGAAATACTGACCGTCCACTTACAGGCACACCAACCTGAGCCACTGAGCCACGCGCCCACCGCACTGTAATGCCGTCTGGGGCTGTGCTGCCAGCCAGTTCCCTGCATTGCACTGCTTTCAGGCTGCGTGTTCATTTTCCTTATGCTCCCTGCGTTCATTTACATGCGTTTTTTTCCACCCGCAGCGGACAGTTTGCCGTCGTGCAGCGCTGCACGGAGAGGAGCACTGGCAACGATTATGCCGGAAAATTCATCAAGAAGCGGCAGAGCCGGGTGAGCCGGCGCGGGGTGCGGCGCGAAGAGATCGAGCGGGAAGTCGGCATCCTGCAGCACATGCAGCACCCCAACATCATCACGCTGCATGACGTCTACGAGAACCGCACCGACGTCGTGCTCATCCTTGAGCTGTGAGTTTCGGCCACACTAGGGGGCTGGGGGCTGGGGGCTGGGGGCTAGGGACTGGGGGGGGGAGCTGGGACTGGGGAACGGGGGCCCAGAGCCCACTCACTGACTGCAGATGCGCCACAATCTGTGGCTTAGGGTCAGTTTCCAGAACATTCTGTACACCCCTCATGACATGGGATTGGACAGGTTCGGGAAATAGTCATGTTTGTTCTGTGTGGTGCTCACCTTTGCCAGCAGTAGACCGGAGTGACTGACCCACATGCCAGCCAGTGGTGTGTTGAGGGCAGACAGGGGGTGGTGGGGCTATCCCGGTTTGGATGTTTGTACAGGCCACAGTGAGCAGACAAGTGTAAACATCCAGTGAACACTAAGGTCAGGGTCTGTTCAGTCAGCGTGCAGAAAATGAGAGCCCCTCCTGCTATTACTATGTGAATTAACAAATGAACACTGTGATACTGGAGGCTCTGGGTCAGACAGCCTGATTTTGCTGAGCTCGACGTGTCCCTGGGTCAACAAGGGAGAGGCTTGCGTTTCACTGCTTTAACCAATCACAGTCTTCATTGTGTGACATCACCATATTGGTCCGTTTTCTTTTTTTTTTTCTCATTTGCAAACTCAAGGCTTCCAGCCATCCACTCACCCGGCATGGGGCGGCGTGTGGCTCAGCAGGCTAAGCCTGCTTCTCGCCAGAAGGCTGCCGCTTTAAGCCTCTTCATTATTAATATTATTTTTGTTGTTGATGTTGTTGTTGTTATCATCATCATGATGACATAAAGATGCACCCTTACATTGCTCTGTACAGCCTTTTGCAGGTTCAGGCTCTGGGTCAGGCTCAGGCTCTGGCTCTGGGTCAGGTTCAGGCTCTGTGTCAGGCTCTGGGTCAGGTTCAGGCTCTGGGTCAGGCTCTCCGTCAGGTTCAGGTTCCTGACACAGGTTCAGGCGTGTGGTGTCTCCATCTTCTCTCTCTCTTGCTCTCTCTCTCTTTCTCTCTCTCTCTCGGTGCCATGGCACATAGACAAGCATCTCAGCTGCTTTGATGGCTCTGACTTCCCCTCCCGGGGCGGTAATGTGTGTGAATGTGCGCCGTCCTGCCCAGGATGTCTCCCCCCCCGCCCTGTGATTCCCCGCAGGGGCTCTGCAGCCCTGCCCAGGATAAGTGTTTGGATGGATAGGTGCTGAGTAATTAAGAAAACTTGCTTCTTTAAAGCTCTTAAATAAAAGTAAGTATACACAGCAGAGAAGCACATGTTCCCCCCCCCCAAATGAAGCTCCAAAAAGGGGATGTGGCTGCATTTGGAAACACTGTTGTCCGCTGTCAGACTTGGCGGTGAGAAGGCTGCCCCTTGTTTACGGGGAAGCTGCTCTCTGCATCACTGCATGTGACGGATAAACGTTCCCATAAGCGGCCCCTGCTCCCCTCCTGGGGTCTGACTGCTGCCGTGCCCCCCCCCCCCCCCCCCACCCCTGCCGGGTGTCCGGGGGCGAGCGCTTCGACTTTCTGGCCCAGAAGGAGTCGCTGAGTGAAGAGGAGGCCACGCAGTTCATAAAGCAGATCCTTGATGGGGTTCACTATCTCCACACCAGGAAGATCGCCCACTTCGATCTGAAGGTAGCTCCCCGCCCTCCCTCCACTCTCTCCACCAATCCTGTCCTCTCCTGTCTCCCTCCCTGTCACATTATGTCACACATGTGTTCAGGAAGGCCTGGATGATGACTGGCGCCCCCAGCTGGTGGTCAGGACCGGCCTGATGAATTCATAGCATGATGAATTTACAGATTCATTCATTCTGTTAAATAACACAAAGTACTATTCTGAGAATTGGATAATTGAACGTGTCCATTTGAGTGCAGTGTGTAGCTCAGCGGGTCAGGACGATGTGTCTGTGATCAGAAGGTTGCTGGTTCAAATCCCACTGGTGAATGTTTTTCCCATTGGGCCCCTGAGCAAGGCCTGTAACTCCCAACCACTCCAGGGACTGACCTGCTCTCTGAAAAATGTATGTCACTTTAGATAAAAGAGTCTGTTAAATAAATGTGTGTGAAGCACAGAGTGATTCCACTGTGAAGATTGCTCTGTTTGTGGTCCTGGCTGGCATACATGGGCCTTTTTGGAGTGGTGTTACAGAGGCGTGTGCTGGGTGCCCAGGCATGTCGGGGTTAAAGGGGGTCCGTCGCACCTTTCCCTGTGCGTCTGGGACGGAAGCGTGGGGGTCAGGAGCGCTATGCGGGGTCCATCCTAGGGGGCGGGGGGGGGTTCCTGAGGAAAAGGGGATGAGAGAGGGTGGAGTACGTGCAGATCTCTCTCTCTCCGACACCAAGCCGGTCTGGCAGCGCTGCCCGTGTCAGCTGCACGTCACAGGGCGTCACAGCCAAGGTGCGCTTTCCAATTGCACCATTTCCTGGGTGGAGTAGCTGCCAGAGGTAACTCCCTGGTTTTGGCACTGAGCCCAGGATTCAAAGAGTACAGCAGTGATTTCATTATGCAAATGTCATGTAAAGTGAGCCAGGGGACACGCAGAGATGCGCGGGAATGCCAGTCGCCGCACCTCAGAGGGAGCCGTGCTTCTTCATTGGGTGCTCATCTCCACCGATGATGTCATAGTAACTGCTTTCTGTGGGTTTATGCAGTATCATATCTCTGCTTTTTGCCATTAGGAAATGCTGCTTTGTTGTGAATAATCTTGAGGTTTTCTCCTGGTTTACAGCCTGAAAACATAATGCTGCTCGATAAGAACGTTCCCCTGCCACGGATAAAACTGATCGATTTTGGTCTAGCTCACAAAATCGAGGACGGGGTGGAGTTTAAGAACATTTTCGGCACTCCTGAGTTTGTAGGTGAGTTGCTCTGGATATTTAGCAGAAAAGGAGCAATCTCGTTTTTTTTTCTTTTGCTCCTAATGCTCATAACTGCCCTCCTGTCAATCTGCAGCTCCAGAGATCGTCAACTACGAGCCCCTGGGTTTAGAGGCAGATATGTGGTATGACCCATGTCATTTATGGTATCTAGAACACAGCAATGATTTCAGACAGTTTAACCTGTTTGTCCCCTTACAGGAGCATAGGAGTCATCACGTACATCCTGTGAGTGCAAAATGGGTCCCATTTATAGCCCTCTTTCTAAATTTGTTTAATAGCATTGGTTATGGAAACGGCTAAGGAGGCGTCTCTCATGGTCCTTTTCTTCAGGTTAAGTGGGGCTTCACCTTTTCTCGGCGAAAATAAGCAGGAGACTCTCGCCAACATCTCGGCCATGAACTACGAGTTTGACGAGGAGTTCTTCAGCCACACCAGCGAATTGGCCAAGAGCTTCATCAGGCAGCTGCTAGTGAAGGACACCAGGTGAGCTAAGGGGAGCAGGAAAGGGAGGCTAGAAACAGGAAGTAGGCCGAAGGAGCTGCCAGCCACTTCCTCTTTAGACAAAGACTTTTAGACTTTTAAGGTATATTAGACCAGTGTTTCCCAATCCGGTGCTCGGGGACCCTCAGACTACCGGGAGCTGGGAGGGAGCAAAAACATGGATCGTCTGTGGGGTCCCCAAGGACCGGGTTGGGAAACACTAGACCATAGACCATTAAAGAGTTTTCAGGATTCCTCTCAGGCGGTGATTGGGTATGGAGTGTTGCCGTTTGCCAGCTTTCAGTTGGTCTTGGAATGATGTAAGGCAAGTTGGGGCTTGTAAAGAGAGCTGTAGTAAAAATACCACATGGGTGATGCACTTCTGTTTATCTCACTTCAGTGAATAGTCCTTATTTTTTGCCCGACAGGAAGAGGATGACAATTCAAGATGCGCTTAACCACCCATGGATTAAGGTATTGTATTATGTCATACGTGGTTAACAGAATTTACCAGAACTGTAAACTCTGCTTCCCTCCATTACGAATCATGTCAACACAAGCATGACGCCTATGATGCCTGTTAATGACTGCATGATGGAAGCAGAGTGACAACATGGGGGTGTCTGGGTGTCCAGGCAGCCTCACGGCTCCCAGCAGTGCAGGCGACACGGTGAAGGCTTGGGGTGGTTTGCGAGGCAGAGAGCCCGCTGGTGGCATACAGCCTAAGGATTGTCTGTCAAAGCCAGCAGCGGAGTTCCCTCTGGAGAATGCTTTCAGCGTTACACTCAACTACAGTATCCGCTTATTTCTAAATAAATCTCAATATTCTGGACTGTGCTCTTCACAATAAACTTTTTAGTAAATTTTGCTACATTTTTTTTTAAATTGAGACAAATTTACTTATAATATCCTCACACATGGAATGTAGCTCTTTGTTTTAATGTGGACGCCTTCATCAACCCATCTGGAAAAGTGTAGGAAGGAAGGAAGAACGATCCATGCATGGAATTGTCAGGAGCAGTTGTTGTGTTTGAGTTTCTGCATCTCCTGCCTGCAGTGTGGATTAACCCCTGAAGTGCTGTGGACCACCTTGGCTTTTTTCCTGCTCACTGCGGCTAGGTCCGTGTTAGACGTCATCTTGCTATGCGTTCCTATTCAGTAATTCCCACATTTTTGTGTTCAAAGTCTCATGAGCACAAAGATGAAACCAGGGCACCAGAGAGTAAGAAGAAGGACCAGAGGAAGCTGAAGACCAAGCGCCTGAAAGAGTACACCTTCAAGTCCCACTCCAGCCTGCCCCCCAACAACACCTATGTCAACTTCGAGCGCTTCGCTCAAGTAGTGGAAGACATCTCCTCAATGGAGACCAGCTTTGATGACATTGCTGGACTTCATGATTCCCTGCAGGAGGACATCGATGCTCTGGTCTCCATCTACAATGAAAAGGACTCTTGGTACAAGGAGGAGAGTGAGCACGTGCGGCATGAACTCTCCCAGATCCGGTACGAGTTCCGCAAGGTGGAAACCATGAAGAAACACCTGCAGGATGATATTAAGTCAGTGGATGCCAACCTCAGCAGAATTGGTGAGAAGTACAAGGACAGGAAGTCACACCTCGATTCCCTGAGGCAGGAGCTGTCGTCTGAGCTCGTTTGGATACAGGAGGTCATAACCTCCTTCCAGTTTGACGTCGGTAACAGAAGCTACACCAATACTAACCTCTCCTCCGTCTTCAACAATGATATTAATCAGGCCTTGAAGGAGCTTCTCCAGCAGTCCTGTGGAGAGGAGATTCTCTCAGGGATTAAACTGGACTTGAACTGAAGACTACTAGCTTATACTATGTAGGCCCATAATAAACATAATGTATGAAGATTTTAAGATATTAATGAACTTTTTGTTTATTATTTAGGTATTTCATTCTTGTATTACATGAATAAATGAATGATACATTTATTGAACTTAAGATCTCTATACTGGATGTGGTAGGACATTACTGCTGCATAGTTCTCATCTACACTCACATACAACATGTATATTCATTGTTTTCTAATTTTAAAGAAAGAAGTTTTTGTGTGATGGTATTTAAAGTTCGTAAAGCGGTAGAGTTTTGTGGGGACACTGCAGTCGCTCTCAATCAGTTTGGCTGTTTTCCATTTTGTTTCATATTGATTCACTGCATATCCATGTGCTTTTGTTAGCAGTGAAATTAGGTGTATGATTTAGGATGATTAAAACAGCAGCAGCGTGTGAGGTACTGAATGCGGATGGCTGGAGTTGAGAATGTGGGATTAAGGCGGCCGGAGGAACTTCCACCCTCCTTGCAATGGCATTTGACTTCATTATCAGTTTCACGTCACAATTCTTGGTGAGGGTTGTGGCAGCAGCTTACCTGTCAGGTCAGACCGGACCTCTCTGCCCAACACAGACTCCAGCTCTCTCTGGATTACACCCAGATATTCCCTGGCCAGCTGGGAGATGGCTTGGCCTGGGTCTCCTGGATGTGCCCTGGGGAGCTGACCAGGCGGCATCCTTATTCGACGCCCAGACCTCTCTGCTTACTGGGCTCTATCCCAAGGAGCAGCAGCTCTGTTTCGAGGTGCTTGTGAATCTGCGGCCCCCTCGCCCCGTGGCCGGCCTCTGGGGGGACCGTGCGTACTTACCGCCACATCTGGAGGGATGTCAGCTGCATCTTCCACCCTCCGCCAGGGGTTAAGAAATAAAGCTTACATGTTTAAAATGATCTCAGTGACACGCAGTAGTGCACCACTGTGGAAACTTTGAGCGATACTGATAACCGATATTGGTGCTGCTACTTGTTAAGATCTTGTGATTGTATGTAGCGACCGCATCAGATAAAGCCGACATCATGGGAGACTGTAGTGAGGCGCGAAGTGGTGAATAAACCGAAAAAATCTCTCACCCTTCACTACAGAAAATGGCTGATTGTCCAAAGAAATCATCTGCTCTATTCTAATAGTTATCTCCTTAGTTCTAGTGCCTCTAACTTTGAATCTTGACTCAAATCTAAATAAAGTACCAGAATCTTGATTTTTAATGAAGGTAGGTCAATACCAATTTGTTAAAGATATATGGCGTGAAAATGATATTTCTCATGTTCGTCATGTTTCTGATGCTCATGGCCTGGCGGATTGTGCAGGACTGAAGCCCAGGCTGATTCTTTTCATTGAACTGACAGGATGGATCAGACAACATGAGTATTTTGTTATGGTGGCATGTGATGTCGCCCCCAAGGTGACCCATCCTGCCGCCCCATTCGTCCCCCTTGGCCCCTGTCACCCTCAGCTCATGCCTTCTTGCTCCTGCTGACCTCGCTTACCTCGTGCCTTTCAGCCGCTGAACCAACGGGAAGCTTTGGTCCGCAGACTCTCTGTCGTCAACATAGAGAACTTCAGGAAGGAGTACATCCGCCGCAAATGGAAGGTAAACGAGGGCCGTCGGCTGCGGCTGGCGTGCAGTAGCATGTGGGTGCTGGTCAAACCTTGCTCTTCTTGTCATTTCCTGTAGATGTCCTTCAGGATTGTAGCCCTCTGCAACCACCTAAAGCGCCTGATGATGAAGGGGGACAGCGAGGATGGCGCTGAGCTGGTGCGTACAGGCCGCGCAGCCGTCTCCGGCTGACTGGCCTGTCTTTGCATTTATTAATGTACATCAAAACAGTTAGAAATAAGATCTTGCCTGGACTCTCTTTCATATTTGTTGGTTGTATCGTCGTTAGACCTGTTTTTCCTGATATTTACCACCTACGGCAACAGGTGTAACTTTAATGTTTGGACAGTCAGACAGCGGATGTGAGTGTGCGTGCCTTTTGTTACAGAGAGACTGCGAGAGCGACCAGGAGGAGAACGGGAAGCCAAAAAGGCGCAGGGGCCGGAAGCGGAGCAGCACATCCTGAGTACAAGAAGAGCAAGAAACCAAGAGCAGAGGAGCGGAGGTCCAGCGGGATCCTGGCCGAGCTTCCGGGCGGCGCTCCTTCCCACACACGTGTTACCAAGGATGATTGCCATTCCTCTGGAGCCTGTTTCACCTTCATTTGTTTGTTTTCCCATCCTTGTCATACTGAAGTGCATGTGCAGACCCCCCCCCCCACATTCCAGGAAGTGGAAGCCATTACTCGCTGGCTCCCCCTACTGTCACAGCTGACCTCTTTAACACCGAGTGCCGCATCACTAGACCTCCAACTCCCGACACGTTGGCCACAGCGGCGGCGCATGTCGCGCTACCTACGGGTACCTGAATGTCGCAATAAAAGCCGCTGATGCTGCCGTCGGCCTGGCTGCGAAGCTGCCAGTCACAGTCGCGACTGAGACCCAGACCGCGCCTTTACGGACTGCACCAATCCGGAGGCCCTAAGGGACTTGCCACCCTGCCACACATAGACGGATGATGTGGCATCCTGCCAGTGTATACTGTGATGTGCTTAAAATAAGGGGACAGTCGATGGCTCCTTACATAGATTTTAAAATTAACTGCACAAATGTGCAACTGAAAAGGAATCGGAGAAATCCGGCCTGGGGTTTCAGGCCTGGTCATAAAGGCCACCATCTTCAGGCATCTTCAGTGCCTTGATGATTTAATGTGGTTTACTGTTTTATATCATAAAACCTTTAGCAGACTATAGTATTTTATAAGGGTGATGATTCCCTATCATATTTTGGGTCTTTTATTATTCTCCTTGGTTAATACTTGACATTGCGATGACCTTTGTCATTCTCAGTTTTCACCAGTCACAGATGACGTCGAGCCCCGCTGAGGCTGAAATAACAGACCAATCTGTGAGATCCTGAACCCGCAGGGAAGCGCTCGCATGGCCCGACCAAGCTATGTTCCTGCTTTTGTTTTTTAATAAACTGCGTGTGTCATGGTTAAATGTTCGTTGCATAATCAGCCCTGCACCTGTGCTGAAGGGCCGTGCCTGAATGCGCGGATGTCGTTCTCAGCGTCCCGTAGGCGGCATGCCGGCCCGGAGCTGCCTTTCCTGCTCCTCAAGGCGACTCTGGTTTCGGCGAGTGCCGCTACCGTGATACCGCTGGCCTCTCATCAGTGACTTTGGCATTTTGACAGTTTAAAAGCTGTTCTGCGCCTTGTAGCATGACACCTACATTCCAGGGACTAACCATGAACCAGAGGCATAATGCTCCTTCGTGAAATTCTTCCAATCACACACACCCCCCCACACCAATTCTCTGTAATGATCTTATTAATTTCAGCTCATGGGGTTTTAATCTGTTTTGGTCAAATTCTGTCTGCATCTTAATTCTGCACTTATGCCAATATTGTGTCTAATTTGTCTCTTTTATATAGTTTACAATTTTTGTATAATTTCACTCATTTCCAGTCCTTTCATGTTTATAATGCTAAACACACTGTGTTCCAATGTTTGGTGTCAGATTTACCAGATATTTTACTTACTTTGCAATTTATTTAGTTTCCTTCAGCTGATTGATGTATTAACTCATATTGTTCTCCTCATTTTTTATGTAACATGATTTTATTTATTTACACTGGTTACCGAGAGGCTTTTTAAATGACTGAATACTGTTTCTTCTGCTGTGTGCTGACTGCTGAGTATTAGGTCGTGTCAGGAAGGTCTTCGGGACACTGTGAAGCGATACTTTCACTTTGCGCTCATGTGGTGAGGTGTTCTTCTGCCAAATGTTTCCATTAACCCTTATCATATGCTTTTATTGGCCATTACCTCAAGAGCTCAGGATTTCAAGCACAGAATAATGCACTTAATGCCCATGATATGACGAATGCACAGCCTGTATATACATGTCGAGGCAGTTTTTTATGTGTCCATACAATAAACAGGACGTTTCTCCCTGATGGTTTATGACTTATGCTTTCTAAATGAAGTATAAATGCTTTAGTAGATTTGTTGTTAGTGCCTGTTGGCTGGGGGGGGGGCTGAGCCCCAGTGCATTGTGGGTATGGGTTCTGTTCACGCCATGCCTTTGAGGCATGCGGCTTCACATGAAGTTATTAAAATTGTGTCAGGTGACGGAGGACAAGTTATTGTCCAATCATCTTTGGAAACTGGAAACACATGCTGTCAGTCAGTTCAAAATTATACATTCAATTACTGCAGCATAATATTAGCATTTTAAATTTGGAGAGTGACAGCTATGTCCCTGGAGACCTCGGTGGTGTGGGCCTCACTAGCTTAAGAGTAGTTCCCGTTTGTGCGTAACGGTGTTTCCACCTGCCTTGCCCGTGTGGCAATAAAGATTCTGATTCAGATTTCAGGGAGTCCATTACGGCCAGACCTCTGAGCGGGAAGCGATTTCTTAAATAAGACCAGGAAGATGAGTGATATTTAGTGCCACAGTTCTGATGCAGGAGAGCAGGACTTCTGGGATGGTTCTTCCTGACGTGAGGGGAAATGACACGATAAAACTCAAATAATAATGATAAACCTGTTACTCAGACTCTGTTTCTGAACCGAGAGCAGTTTTGCGAGGTGAAATACAGTGTCCTTATCTGCCCTGGGAGATGGTGCTGCAGCAGAACTGTGCGTAAGGTGACTGAAACCCCAGCAAAAAGCCAGCATGTCTGAATGTGTAGCTGTATATGTGTGTGTCTGCGTGGTCATGTATATATTACATTGTGGGGACCAAATGTCCCGACAATGTGACAAAAACCTGTTATTTTGACCTTGTGGGGATACTTTTCTGGTTTTTGTTTGGTTACTTATGGTTAAGGTTAGGGCTTGAATGAATGAACGGTCCCCACAAAGATATGAATACAAATGTGTGTGTGTGTGTGTGTGTGTGTGTCTAGCAGTGGGAATGTGAAGCTCTATGTCAGGGGTAGCTAATCTTATCCGCAAAGGGCCGGTGTGTATGCAGGTTTTTGGGATAACCTTTAGGTCAGCTGTTCAAACCCAGGTGTGAGGACTTTTCAGCCAATTAGTCCTCTAATGAGTCACCTAATTATGGAGTTGCAGCAAAAACCTGCTTATACACCAGCCCTTTGCGGATAAGATTGGCCACCCTGCTCTATGTACCTGTGGGTTTGCTTTTCAATATAGAAGCATAAGGATGTAGAAAAAGCGCAGTGATGAATCGGGTTACAAAAAAATCTTGTGCCAAACACGGTCCCCACGTATGCCACGGGCTGCCGCTAACTCGCTAAGCTAACTGTACGATGACATATTTACAGGAGGTATCAGGCCCTCGGCGACGGAAACGAGCCCACAGCCACCAGTTCTTGTCTTTACATTACTTTGACTATTATGTGCAAATTTGAACATATATGATAAAACTATATATTAAAGCATAGGAATTTTTTTACAATGGTTAATTAGTGTACACACTAATCGGGGGTGTCGTAACACAGGGGTGTAAATTACGGTGAGGGAGGGGTGGGGTTTGTAACCATCCCCGTAATCAAAACCAACTAATCCCCCGGGGGGGGGGGGGGGGGGGGGGGGGGGGGGGGGGGGGGGGGGGGGGGGGGGGGCGGGG
>JAODLD010000008.1:21422590-21433628 GCA_026781065.1 Mormyrops boulengeri
CCCAACCTTCACACATACCAGGGACACTGAAACCACATGTTTTTGGACAGAGTAAGGACCCTGGAGCAGACATGCAAAGATGCATGCAGGCTGTACACACACAGAGCCCAAACAGGAGTCAGACCTATATTCCTGGTGGTGGAATGCTGGACAATTCAGTAGAGTTTAGTGTATAGAGAGATTAATATACAAATTACTGAGAGAACATGTTATCCTTTTATGTGTAGTTGTACAGATGGATCATTAATATTCAAAAACTTAGTTATTAACAATGCTGTTTCGCAGCCATGCTGAATCACCAGGAAATTTGCATTTATATTTTAAAACCCAAAGTCTTCTTTTCGATGCAACGATTTCTTATCTTAGCATTACAGGAAATAAAGTTCCGCTTCCTCAAACTGCTATCTGACAGGGGATAGCTGTTTTCACTGTTTCGCCAGAGAATGTGGTTTTTGTTTAATGTTGTTAGAATCCACATCCAAGAAGTCTTTTGCCTGATGAAGTGGGTGGGAATGTTAAGTTTGATTTTGTGTGCGTCTTTCGAAATAATCTGATCTGTCCTTGATTTAATTATAATGTACTGAAACACACAGTATGTCGCAAACTTCAGTTTCTCATGCTGCGCTATTGTTCAGAACAAGTGACAACCAGCATTACCTCACCCTTTATTAATGTGTATTCAAGAGCACGCACACAGCTTTTAAAGTGTTTTATGTGCCATTTAAATGCCTTATTATTTCTATTAATACTGTCAAATCAACACAATTTGGAACCAGAGCACCATCTGGTGGTCAAATAATGTACTTCAATTCACACCCTATACAGTTTCAGGAGCATAAATCTTATCGCCAGTTTTGGATCATTTAAAGAAGCAAATATGAGGTAAACTGCCCTTGACAATCTCGTTGATCTGTTACTATTGGTCTAATTCTTTAACTGTTACTTGCAGTATCAGCCATTTATACAGCGAGACAAAGAGCTGAGAAGTACAAATTATGCGCATAAGGAACAAGAGTAAGAACAAAAATGTATGGCCTTTACTATCATAGCACAAATAACATGTATACCAAAATCTTATTTACACGTTCTTTATAGATCATTGTTGTAATTTCAAATGCATATTTGCGTGTTATATATAAAGGCCACTTGTCTTCAGGCAGGGGGGGTGTCTTCGCTGCTTTCGGCTGAGATAGCTCTCACCCTGTCACTGTGCGCTGATGATAAGCTCAAGATTTCCTATGGAGAATCCGTCATATATTCCAGCTACAGGCTGCATTGCTGCAAGGTTAGTAGTAAGTAGCTCTATAAGTCGTATCATACACGTAGATTTTCCAACAGCATGTCCTGGTCTGGGTCGTCGGTTAATAAAATAATGTAATATATTTTATACTAAAATTATAAATTCCTATTCAAGAAATGTGATTGTGCCCTATGCATGATAGTCTGACTATGCAATTTTTTTTCCCAGAAAACCGTAATTCAGGTGACATTCTCAGCTAAGTGAACTAAATGGAAAATGTTATATTAAATTCAGTTTCAGCACCAGTGTCACCAGAACAAAGCGCTCTCTCATATCAACCTGCGATTTTCAGGTTACAAGTCAATATCCATATCTTCCGACAGCAGGTGTAAGAATTTCACATTACACGCATTTTGTAGCGTTAAAGTTATGTTCTTTATATCAAATAATGTCAGTTATTGAAAACCGCAAACCATTTGCAACTCAGTACCCATCTTTTGGCATACACCAGATCGAGGTGAGCTTGGAGTTCAATCCAGGAAGTTTACAATATCAAGAACTGTGTGGCATTAATGAGTGATTTATAGAAATATGAACGGCACTGTCTCACTAAACATTATTTCATTATATGTATGTGGTTATACTGTTAATAAGTTGATACTGCGACGTGTTTTGTATTTAATCATAATTGTACATTGTCTTTTTGTAATCGCCTCAATTTGCATTTTTAGGGGCTCTCAACACCAACGGTGCTGCCTTTTGTTTTGTGTAGTTTGTTTTTATCGGGTGCCGGAAGGACATGTCGTCCATAACACAATAAATTGCCTTGAATCTTTAATTATGCATTAGCATCGATGAAGACAATACTCGACAATAAGTTCACTTGCGGTTATATTTCCATGATTGCACTGTTAGTCAGAGTACAAAGAGTCTCCAGATGAACACCAGACCACAAATAATAGGGGATGGAGATGCGCTTTATTGACATCCGCACCGTAAGGGCGTTTCTCGGAGCTCCCCTTCCCTCCACCTGAGCCGCTCCGCCGCAGATGCGTCAGCGCAGCCTCCTCACTCGCAGGGCTTGGGCTGCGGCCGGCGGCTGCCACCGGGACTCCTGACGGACAGCCGAGGAAGTCGTCGCTCTCAAGCCACCTTCCAGGTTTCTTTAAGTAGCGGACAAACAGAGGAGGAGTCGCCCGGAGAGGGCAGGTTCGCGTCCGGGTAACATGCCGGACCCGCAGAGGCTGCTTTCGGCTCCTAGGCGCAGCTAGCCGCGCACGGCACCCGGCAGGCCTGCCACAGTCGACGGTAAGCCCGCCTCGCTGTATTCGAGCGCCGCGGCGTAACGGGGACGGCAGGCCGGACGTGCATCCGTGCCCGCGGCTCCCGGGCTGTTCGCCGGTTGTCGGCTCGGTAAAGTCGTGCTTTTCACTGGCGGGGGTCCGGTTTCCTAACCAGCTAACCAGCGAGTCGCGGGGCTGGTTCCGTTTGCGGCGGGACTAGCGAGCGGGCAGCCCGGCTATGCGGCGCCGCGGCAGCCCGCTTCTCTTAATGGGACCCGCAGGGCCGCTCGCCACGTTAAAAAGCCCCGATTTTCGGTTTTTATTCAGGTGTCCGACTCCCCAGCGCGGGCTGCTCCGTTCGGATTCGTCAGCTAACCCGCAGCCGAACCTGGGCGGCTACCGTTAGCCGCTCTGCTATTTCTCCGGATTGGCGGGGACATTCTTGGCTTTTGTACCACACAGTGACTAGTCGTACGTGGTTAAGGTTAAAGGGAGCTGGTTAGGCGAGCTAACTAGTAGCGCAGCGCCAGCGGCGCCGTATTTAGCCGGATTGTGCTGCGTGGATCATGCTAACTCGCTAGCCCGGCTAGCACTCCGCCTTCCTGACAGTCGTCCGTCGGCAGCCGCCGAGGCTTTGGTGCCGGAGACGCGCTTCGGGGGATTGTCGTCTATCAGTGCCAGTCCCGTCTAAATGGCCACTTACTGAACCCGATTCTGTCCGGTATGTGACAGAAAGGCATGGTCCGGTTCCGAAATATGATGGGTGTTTAGTGACAGAACGAGCTGGCGGCCCTTTGGCCCTGATTCTGGACAGCCGTCATACGGTCCCCTCCGCCATTACCGGGTCCCGCTCAGCTGTCACCGTATCCTGGTCCCCTTAGCCGTCATCGTGTCCCTATACTGTTAGCGTCCCCAGGTTCCCTCAGCCATCATCGTGTCCCTTAGCTGTCACCATCTCCTGGTCGCCTCAGCCATCACCGTGTCCCTATGTTGTCACCGTATCTTGGTCCCCGCAGCCGTCACTTTGTCCCTTTTCTGCCAGCGTGTCCTGATCCCCTCTGCTGTGACTATGTCCCTTCGCTGTCACTGTATCCTGGTCCCCTCAGCTGTCACTATGTCCCTTTGCTGTCACCTTGTCTTGCTCCGCTCGGCCGCCATCGTCTCCCTTAGCCGTCACCATGTCGTGGTCCCCCTAGTTATCACCTTGTCCTGGTCCCCTCACTGTGTCCTGGTCCCTTTGGTCGTCACCGTGCTCCGTTCATGATCATGTTACTTGAGGTGCATCATCCCAGAATAATCACTTGGGAATAATGAGAGGCTGTGCTGAACCCATGCCAGAGAAGTGCGGCTGTTAACATGATGCTGATGCTGAATAAGCATCCCAGACTGGATCCCTTTGTATGCAGCCTCTGCGTCACCCTCCCAAATACATGCCTTTATGAGTTAAATGCAGGCTATTAATCACTGAACGCACGTCCCTTCGGTGCCACAGAATAGAACATGGTAGGATAATGTAGAGCAGTACCTAATGTTAAACACACAGCCGTATTATAAGGGGAAATTATTCATAGGTAGAGTGTAACAGTAAGTGTAATGCTTCTGTGATGTGTAGGAGCTGGTCTGAAGCCTGGTTATCTAAAAATAAGCCAGCTAGATAAAATTAGCTGTTGATCAATATTGACATTAAGGTTAAAAATTAACTATAGTTATGTAATCGTTTGAGTCTTCTGTACTACGAAAGAAGTGCTTATTACCTTATCTGGGCAATTTCAAATAAGTCTGCTGTGTATGGAAAGCGTTCATTAACAAAAGGGCAAGCAGGATGAACTCTGCCGCCACATTCAGGTGAGCTCCCGGCTTTTTAGTGCCTGCTCATTGGGAGCGATTTTGCTTGGGGAAGTTATTTCATTGGCCGATGGAGATTCGGCATATTTCAATGCGCTGGGATTAGATAGATGTTACGTTGACTTCGAAGATGGGCATTTGCCGTGATTGGTTAAGAAAATGGTCATGGCTTTGGGCTTTAAGTGCCAGGTACTGGGGCGGTAATGACAGGCCAAGCCGGGGGCAGCATGGCGTCTTTGCTAAACATATGGCGCCACTCGTATGTGAGGGCAGTGAAACCCCCCCCCCCCTCCCCTCCGTATTGGTGCTAAAGAACAGAAAGAGCAGCCTAATGGGGGAGGGGGTGCATTAGTGTCTCGGCCCACTGCTTCCTGTTTACGGCTCCGCTTGTGCACAGAGCACAGGCGCGTGGGCCATGAAGAGAACCGAGTGGTCTGACAGACGTGCATGGCGGTGGGCACAGGGGGTGCCGTGCCGGGAGGGGGGTGGATAACACCACTGTGCTCTGGTTTGATTGGTCAGACATGGCTCGAGTCCCTGAGATTCAGAAGGCGTCACCCTGGGTCGCCGTGTTCGTTCCGTAATGCGGCTTCCCTCAGTGCCGAAACAGAGCAGGAGCTACCATTGAGTCAGAATGAACCTGGATTTTGGGAAGTTTCATTCAGTGTGAAACATCTTAGTGGGCATGTTTGTAAATTTGAGTGGGAGAAAAAACAATCACTAAATGAAATATTTAATTTCTGTTATTTCTGACTGTGGTAATGAGTAGCTAAGCAGTGTTAGCAGACGTAGCGTGGGGTTAGAACTTGCCTTCATACTTCACCGTGGACTTTAGGTCATTGTAGCCAGGCAGGGTTGCACAATTCTGCAAGCTTTGGATTTGTTTCACAAACGTTCTTTCACTTGTTCTAGATTTTTTTATTTTTTAAAACTTACTGTACACTGGTTGTAACTGGGTTGTAATAAAAAGTCCATAGAAAAATAAACTTTTCTTTGAGTGTCCAGGGCTGGATTATGGTGCCATTGACTGAATAAAAGTAAGACTTCTTGACAGTCCTATATGTCACATTTTATACACTTTATGCAGATACGTTATGAAATACTGTTGTCTAGATGAATCGGCAGTCACGTATAAATTAAAACCTGGCCTTGTAAATTTTATATACGTCAAGCCTGTTGTCTGTCTTTAACTATTTAAAACCGGTTAATGTGTGGTTGATCATCTTGGTTGCAGCGGAGACAATGCAGCCACTCTGGCACTTTATCTTTATAGGTCGTCTAGCAGTAGAGCCATATGAATCAGGAGCTCCGCACTTATCACACACCTTGAAATGCACTTTGTAAGTGATCTTATCAGCTTCTGTGAGTAGTAGGGTCTTTTCTTCAGTAACTCCAGGCCTTGCGAGACCTCCCTGTCAGTGCCGGTGATCTTACCCCTCGCTGTGCATGCTGTAGCTGTGCTTTCTCCCTCAGAGCATAAAGCACTCTTTTTCCCAGCAGTCTCTTGGTCTCCTCCTCCCCAGAACCGATGGAGCCTGAGTGACGTGCCATGGCCCTCACGATCCCTCCGGTGAAGCTCAAATGGCTGGAGCACCTCAACAGCTCCTGGATCAGCGAGGACAGCGAGTCCATCGCCACGCGGGAGGGGGTGTCCGTGCTTTACTCCAAGCTGGTGACCAACAAGGAGGTGGTGCTGCTGCCTCAGCAGGTGCTCTGCCTGAAGGGCCCCCAGCTACCAGATTTCGAGCGCGAGTCGCTCTCCAGCGACGAGCAGGAGCACTACCTGGATGCCCTCCTGAGCAGCCAGCTGGCCCTGGCCAAGATGGTGTGCTCGGACTCGCCGTTTGCGGCGGCGCTGCGCAAGCGGCTGCTAGTGCTACAGCGCATCTTCTACGCTCTCTCCAACAAGTACCACGACAAGGGCAAGGTCAAGCAACAGCAGCACTCGCCCGAGAGCAGCACGGGAGCCACCGACCTGCACTCAGTGAGCGAGCGGCCACGCTCCAGCACCGATGCGCTCATCGAGATGGGCGTCCGCACGGGGCTTAGCCTTCTCTTCGCGCTGCTGCGGCAGAGCTGGATGATGCCACCCCCGTCGCCGGGGCTCAGCCTCTGCAACGATGTCATCCACACCGCCATAGACGTCGTCAGCTCCCTGCCGCCGCTGTCGCTGGCCAACGAGAGCAAGATCCCGCCCATGGGACTGGACTGCCTGGCCCAAGTGACTACCTTCTTAAAGGGGGTGACCATGCCAAACTCGGGGGCCGACATCGTGGGTCGCAGGCTGGCTTCGGAGCTGCTCCTGGGCCTGGCTGCCCAGAGGGGCTCCCTGCGTTACCTCCTGGAGTGGATAGAGATGGCTTTGGCGGCCTCCGCCGTGGTCAGCACTATGGAGCAGAGCAAGGCGTCCCCCAGCCAGGAGGGCCTCATCGGCTACGACTGCTTCATGAACATCCTACTACAGATGCGCCGGTCTTTGGTAAATGTCCCGTCGGCCTCGTTTAATAAACGCTTTCCCTGGAGTTCCTCTTGCGGTACAACCAAGTGGATATATAAGAATAGAGTCAAAACTATATCATGTATTTTCTATAGTCATAGGATGGCTGGGGAGTTTGGGCAGCCAGCTAACCTCTGGCCTCCAGAAGTGTTTGGTTCCTGTGATCTAGCCTTTCTTTCTTTCTTTCATTTAATTTTTGCCTTCCTTTTTCAGTCTTTTTGATTTATTCTGTACAAATGATGCAAGAATGTATCACACCACACCCATGTAAAGTGCCTTGGAGTGACACTGTTGTGAAAAATGCTATATAAAAATAAATTGAGAACTGAATGTATGGCTGCAATGCACCCCAGAAATCTTCACTGTAACCACCTTGATAATCTTCCTAGGGCTCTTCAGGAGACAGGAGTCACTGGAGAGAGCCTACACGCACATCCGATGGGCTCTGCTCTCTGTATGAAGCGGCTCTCTGTCTATTTGAGGAGGTAAATGTCTACCTGTCATCCGTTTAACGTGCCGAGTCATGAGAGGCCGCTCCCTCGCTCATGTGGAGCTTCCCAACCCTCAAGGTTTGCAGGATGGCATCTGACTACTCGAGGACGTGCGCGAGCCCTGACAGCATCCAGACGGGGGAGGCGCCCATCGTGTCGGAGACCTGCGAGGTGTACGTCTGGGGTAGCAACAGCAGCCACCAGCTGGTGGAGGGCACCCAGGAGAAGATCCTGCAGCCCAAACTGGCCGCGAGCTTTGCCGACGCACAGACGGTAGGAAGGAGCACCACCGTCGTGCTGGGGTCATGTTCCCCATGATACCCACACCTCACAGCAGTTCCCATATACTCACAAAAGGGCAAAAAAAAGCACTGGGACTGCCTGGAGATGCTGTCGGTTCAGGATTATTTTCTGTGCTTTGGACATTTGGCTCCAATACTTTCGAACATCAACTGCTGTCTTTTTAAAGGAATAAACACTGGACAGAACATTGACTTTTCATCTTTCTGATGTTTTTTTTTAAACTATGTGTAGTAATGCTTAGATATACTTTTATTGGGTTTTCGGTTGCAGTGCAAATCGTTAATGGTTACCCTATGATAATTCTCCAGGTTAGCCGTGTGATTAATGGTGTGCCAGCTTTCAGGACGAGTCATTTTCTGCAATTGCCTTTGCCGCTCTAAAACGATTGGTTCTGCCCATCAGATCGAGGCCGGGCAGTACTGCACCTTCGTCATCTCCTCTGACGGCTCGGTCCGGGCCTGCGGGAAGGGCAGCTATGGCCGGCTCGGCCTGGGCGACTCCAACAACCAGTCGACCCTGAAGAAGCTGACGTTCGAACCCCATCGAGCCATCAAGAAGGTGTCCTCATCCAAGGGCTCGGACGGCCACACCCTGGCCTTCACCACGGAGGGAGAAGTCTTCAGCTGGGGGGACGGCGATTACGGCAAGTTGGGCCATGGAAATAGTTCCACGCAGAAGTACCCCAAGCTCATCCAGGGGCCTCTTCAAGGAAAGGTTTGTACCTTTTGGTAGAGTGCAGGCCTGGGTCACATGACATTACATGAAGTGCTGCTCACACTTATTCTGGTCTTTCAGTCATTCACTTTTCAACGTGTGACTCAGTGGGCTAAGGCTCTGTGCCCGTGATCGGAAGGTCACCGGTTCGAGCCTTGCTTCGGCAAAGTAGTCGCATGTCTGCGGGCCCTTAACGCCCCGTTCTATGGCCCCACTGCAGGTGGCTACATAACTCTGATTAAGATTTAGATGTACTTTATTGATGCCTGGGGGAAATTCTGGTGCATGCAGTGGCAAGAACATAGTGCAAGGATGAACATACACATAGTGCCAAACAGACAAAGTGTGTCATAGTGCATGCGGTGCAAAAAATAGCAATATTACAAAAATATTTTATGAATAATATGGTATATGTGTATTAAATTATATATATGCTATTAAAAATCAGATGGGCTGCTTCCTGGCGTGTTGTGACTGGGGGTGGGGAGTGGCACGCTGGGAGGAGGCGCTGTGCTGTCTGATAGCAGCAGGCAGGGATGATCCCCTGTAGTGCCTTTTAGAACACTGTGCTGGAATGAGCCGGTGGGTAAATGTGCTTCAGGATAGCGCCCCCCCAGAGTGGATGGCCTGAATTGTTTATAATGTTATCCAGTTTTGCCAGCATCCTTCACTCTGTTACTGCCTCCAGTGGCTCCAGGGTCAGTCATGTGACGGAGTTAGCCTTGCTGATGAGCTCGCCCAGGCATTTCGCGTCGCCTGGACTGATATCACTGTCCCAGCAGGCATAGAAAGCTCGCCGGCCACCAATGATAAAACATAGATAGCAGCTTGACGCATACATCAAACGGCTTGAACCTCCTCCGAACGTAGAATCTACTCTGGTCCTTGGTGTACAGCACTGCAGTGTCGTACTCCCAGTCCAGTCTGCTGTTCAGGTGACCCATAGGTAGCCGTAGCCCTGCATCACGTCCACTTCCTCCCCCTGGATGGTGACTGGTCTCAGGGGCTCCCTGCCGTATATGATGGGTAATGCACCGTCATCGCCTGTTGCGACCTCCAGTGTCTCTAATGCCCCCTGGTGTCTACGTTGTATCTTGCAGGTGGTGGTGTGTGTGTCGGCGGGGTATAGGCACAGTGCTGCCGTCAGCGAGGACGGAGAGCTGTATACCTGGGGGGAAGGAGATTTCGGGAGATTAGGTAACGTTCGCCCGGGATCATCATTCGTGCGTTTGGTCACACAATGAGAGCAGCGCCCTTGCTGATGGGACGGGGCACGATGTGGTGTGTTTAGGACATGGAGACAGTAACAGCAGAAACATCCCGACCCTGGTGAAGGACATCAGCAACGTGGGTGAGGTGTCCTGCGGAAGCTCTCACACCATCACGCTGTCCAAGGACGGCCGCACCGTCTGGTCTTTCGGAGGTGGCGACAACGGTGAGCTAGCCTTCACCGTAACTCAGACTCCGTGAAAACCGTGCCGCCAGTCCGACACCGTCGTCATGCGCCTCTTCTTGCAGGAAAGCTCGGACACGGCGACACTAACCGAGTGTACAAACCCAAAGTGGTGGAGGCGCTGCAGGGCATGTTCATCCGGAAGGTCTGTGCCGGGAGCCAGTCTTCTCTCGCCCTCACGTCCACGGGACAGGTAAGTCACGAAAGTCGAGCTGAAACCTGTAGCTCTGTCTTGCCGTTTTACATCATCATGTGGGATTGTGGGTGATGCTATTAGTTGAGCCTCCTATGTTTCTCAGCCAAACCTCTTGGTAGCTCTGGATGGATTTCAAAGTGGGAAGCCAGGCCCTCCTGTGCTCGGAGTGTGTAGGGGTACGGTGGGGGGGCGCTGTCCTCACACCTTATTGTGTGCGCTGTCCTCCACAGGTATATGCGTGGGGGTGCGGAGCTTGCTTGGGCTGTGGCTCCTCCGAGGCCACAGCTCTCAGACCGAAGCTCATCGATGAACTCGCCACAACAAGAGTGGTGGACATCTCGATTGGAGACAGCCACTGCCTGGCCTTGTCTCATGGTAATGTAGGCTTGTGGCACACTGACATCTCTATCCGAATCAGCCGCTGTCACATGGTTCTGCAGGCTTGTGGCACATTGACATCTCCATCAGAATCAGCTACTGTCACATGGTTTTGTCTTACTTGTAGGGTAGTGAAAGGCTGATCTGACAGGCTCTGTAATTCCAATATAAGCTCTTCCATTAGTATGGCCCTGTCGTTGGTACCTTACTGAGGCCCAACCTGTTGTTCACCTGCAGACAATGAAGTGTACGCCTGGGGTAACAACTCCATGGGGCAGTGTGGTCAGGGCAACTCTACAGGCCCCATCACCAAGCCTAAGAAAGTCATAGGCCTGGACGGGGTGGCCATCCAGCAGATCTCCGCAGGGACGTCACACAGCCTGGCGTGGACCGCCCTGCCCAGGGACAGGTGAGGACGCACCCCAGGCCACAGGACGTCGCGAACGGGTTGTGATGTGATTAGGGCTCGTGGGAGCTTTCCTTGGAGATTTAACCCTCTGGGGTCTAGGGGTAGGAAACACACTTTCACTGACTGAGGCATGATCACACATTTCTTCATATATAAACTTAATTCATGGCAAATAAATTATTTCTTATACATTTGTTTTGCCATTACACTCATCTTTATTTTAATGTAT
>JAODLD010000008.1:21440864-21458650 GCA_026781065.1 Mormyrops boulengeri
CCCACACACACTGACAGCCGCTCCATCCTCAGTGCATTGGTTCAGTATTCTCCATCTGTGAATAGAAAGAAATAAACACTGGCTTCCAGCATGTCCAAGTCCAGTGGAGTTCATACTTAAGATGCTTGATGTTGCTGTGGGATTTAGGTCAGCAGATTTACATGTAGGTACAGAGAATTTCAGCACTTTATGTGGGAATAGTCTAATTCAAGTAATCCCAGAGCTTTGTAGCAGAACAGTCTTCAATAATAGTTATTAAATTCAATTTATTTATGAACGAATGGCTCCTCAGTTAGAAGGGGTTCTTCTGTTCCCAGAATGCTGCTGGCAATAATCAAAAGTACCTCCTTCCTTTCTGAGTCAGTAGACAGGCAGTTTCGTTCTGTGCTGTCAGACGGCAGCCGGGTGAATAAATGAGGGATTACGCTTAGCAGACCCATAGGATTTTACAGAATGTCTGTGACTCCAGGTCCGTGACTCTGACAGGGAGGGACAGCGGTTTTGGGGGCTGAGCAAAAGACAGGCCTTGGAAAGAGTTACCCATGAAGCCTTTACATCAGACCCCCCACACACATTTTCCTCCACGGAGCCTCATTTGATTGGGTGATTTGGTGACTTGTCCTGCTTGTTAGGGACATGGCACTCTCCCCTGGGTGTCCCATGGGTCCTTGTTGGCCCTGAATGCCGTAGTCTCTGTACCTTAGCTTTCACTAGCTGCTCTTTCATTAAAAGACTTTGTGTATTTCGTCTCCGCTCACTGCCCTGCCCCCATGGTATATTTTGCTTTGATCCTGGGAAGAGCCCCGTGTGTGTGCGCCTTTATCAGAGTACGAATCATAAGCTTTAATCCGAGCAGTCATACCGCATGGGCCCTTCAGCCATCCATACCACTTGTTGCATTTCCGCGTCACCCCCGCACCCCTCTCTGAAAAGCCGCGCCACCTTCCCCCACCCCAGGGCCACTACACAGTTCTCCGGACACCCTGGCCGACTCCTGGGTTCGAGCCAAGCACAGCCGAGACCACCTCTACAATCTGCCGGGTTCCTACGAAGACTCGGATCTGGACCTCGGCAGGTCGCTGGGAGTGCACGTCCTCATAGAGAACGTCGTCAGCTTCGTCAGTGGCGACGTGGGGAATGCGCCAGCCTTCAAGGAGCCCGAAGAGAGCATGTCTACCAGCCCCCAAGGCACCATCATCGCCATGGAGCAGCAGCAGAGCCGGGCTGAGGTGAGGGCTGCATGCCTGCCTGGCCCTGGAGAGACGCCATGAGGTCTCAGCCACAACAGGAGGACATCCGCTTAGACAGTATGCATAACTGTATAGCTGTAATGAGGTGCTAACTTCTGAAGACGGCCACGTTTTTCAGCTCCTCTGTCATTAGTTAATGTTTGAGGTTTTAGCTCCCCCTAGTGGTCTGCTGTGTTAGTGTGTCACCTGTTCTAAGAGAGCTTCTCTGTTGGACTACAGCGGCGCCTGGAGGCCCTGCATCAGATTGTGGTGCTCATATCTGGCATGGAGGAGAAGAGCAGCCAAGACATGGGCGCAGGCTGCCTCGGGGCCAGTTTCCAGTCCGCTTCACTTCTCACCTCTGTCAGGCTGCAGTTCCTGGCCGGCTGCTTTGGCCTGGGCACCGTGGGCACCGGGGCAGCCAAAGGAGAGAGCGTCCAGCTCCATCACTACCAGGTGGATTATCGCTGGTGTCCTAGGCCCTGCTACCTTGGGGTGGCAGAGTACAGCCAGTCGTAATATAAGTGGTGGGCACAGCTAACCAAAAAGTTAGCTTCGATAACTGCTATTCCACTACCTCCAAAGTTAATTTGGTAAGACCATAAGAAATTTACAAATGAGAGGAGGCCATTCGGCCCACCAAGCGATTACTCTAAATCAATAAGCCACTAAAAAATTTAACTGAAGCTAAAAACTGCTAACCTCTAAACTGCTAACTCCGCTCCTTATTGGTCTATAGCTCTGTCAATGAGAACCTGGAAAACACAACCAGGGGCCTGTATCACAAAGCAGGATTTTTTACTTAGCCAGATAACTTGCCAGATTTAAGGTAGTCTGCGCTAATTGTAACTGAGTGAAGATAAAGTATATTTAAACTAGGGTACCTTCAATTTTACAAGTTAACCAGCTAAGCAAGAAATCCAGCTTCATGATACAGGCACCTGTTCTCTGCTCAGTTCAGTGTACACCAGTTTAATGGACTTTATCTTTGTTCACTTACATTTACCCCAGACTACATTAAATCCAACAACTAATCAACTAATCATGTATTGTGCTCACATGTAGTCAGCCAAAAGTGTGCCAGATAGACTTGCAGTACGCTCGCAACATACATAAATATGTATGATTTTAGGGTTTGCAAACGTTTCTGACCGTTAAACTTTATGCGCTTTACCTGCAAAAAAATGTTAGGGGATTTACAGTTAGCTGAACTATATTTAGTGGAGGCTAATTGGTCTGCTAGCGGTTTTCAGAGTTAGTGGAAATGCTAATCTGCTAACGAAAAGGTTAACTTAGCAGTTAGTGGATTAGCGGAACTCTACCCACCACCGCGTAATATTGGCGTAGTATTGACAGTGCATGCTGTTTTCGTCCAGGATGGTATTAGAGCTGCAAAGAACAGCATCCAGGTGGACATTCAAACAGCAGTGCACAAGATCTACCAGCAACTCTCCCTGACCCTGGAGAGAGCCCTGCAGGCCAACAAGCACCACATAGGTAAAGATTGCCATGAGGAATGGATCAAAGTCGCCGTTTACTTATCTCCTGTTTAGCACTGCCCTCATGGGTGTACTGTATTGATGTGACCATTTTGGGTTTGCAGAAGCGCAGCAGCGCCTCCTGCTGGTGACTGTGTTTGCGCTGAGCGTGCGCTACCAGCCGGTGGACGTGTCCCTGGCCATTTCCAGCGGGCTGCTGAATGTGCTGTCTCAGCTCTGTGGCACAGAGACCATGCTGGGCCAGCCGCTGCAGCTGCTACAGAAGCCAGGGGTGTCCCAGCTCAGCACGGCCCTCAAAGTGGCCAGCACCCGGCTGCTGCAGATCCTGGCCATCAGCACTGGGTGAGCCTCCCTACGCATTGGCTGTGGGTCCCCAGGTCCGTGCCCAGCGCTCTCTGTGTAACTTCTGCGTCTCTCGTGCTGCACACCGTGTAGGACGTATGCTGATAAGCTGAGCCCCAAGGTGATGCAGTCCCTCCTGGACCTGCTGTGCAGTCAGCTGAAGAACCTGCTCTCTCGAGCGGGCGTGAGCTTGCTGCCTGGAGACAGGGACCATGAGGAGAAGAAATCCGAGGAGAGCTCCGACCCAGAAAAGAAGGATTTCCGAGGTAGTCACTTCTTGGCCGACGCTTCCTGCTTTTCTGGTATTGGAATCGCACTTCCTTACAGTGTCGTGTGCTGTGACTGGCATCGAGGCTTTGGTCAGCTCATCGTGTGTCTGTCTAAATGCGTGTAAAATCCGAATGTCATTCGAGGTGTCGCTGAGTCGGCGGGGTCTGTCTCTCTGTTACAGCTCTGCTTCGTAAACAGCACACGGCCGAGTTGCAGCTGGGAGATTTTTTGGTATTCCTTCGGAGGGTGGTGTCCTCCAAAGCCATCCAGTCCAAAATGGCCTCCCCTAAGTGGACAGAGGTGCTTCTCAATATTGCAGCGCAGAAATGCAGTTCAGGTTAGACACCACGCCGGTTGTCAGTATGAGAAAGATAAAAGCATGCTGATAATGTGTGAAGGAATCCATGGGCTAATCACGACCTCATTTTTTTCTTAGGGGTCCCTCTGGTGGGCAATCTGAGAACGCGACTCCTTGCCCTTCACGTCCTGGAGGCTGTCCTCCCGGCCTGCGAGTCAAGTGTCGAGGATGACCAGATGATGCAGGTCGGCTTTCCTGAAACACCCACTTTGCCTAAATGATGTTTAGTTGCTGGTCTGGATGTGCTGATCGCTTGGCTGGTTTGGTCTTGCAGGTGGTCGAGCGCCTGTTTTCCCTCCTGTCTGACTGCATGTGGGAGGCTCCTATCGCCCAAGCTAAGCACGCCATCCGCATCAGAGAGAGAGAGCAGGAGTTAAAACTTCAGGTACCAGCGGCTTTTACACACTCGTGCGCCTTACGCATGGCCCTATCCCAGTGTGATTGCATGTCTTTAAAGTGTCATTTGTTCCATGGCTTTTCTGTGCAGGGGGAGGCAGAGGAGGAAGATGAGAACCTGCCCATTCAGGAGGTGTCCTTCGACCCCGAGAAGGCGCAGTGCTGCGTGGTAGAAAATGGCCAGGGCCTGACCCACGGCAGCGGCGGCAAGGGCTATGGCCTGGCCTCTACGGGGATTTCCTCGGGATGCTATCAGTGGAAAGTACGATTCTCCAGCTGGCACGGGCCCACACATGCGGCTTTCCTACATAATCACCACTGCGTTCTGTTAGATGGAGCTATATTCTGACTGCACGATTCCTGGCATTTTCAGGCTACATAAAAGCCCTATCCTGAACGACCTAGTTCTTAATATAACTAAAAATAATGAAATGACATTAGAAGACTCCAAGGCTTCATATTACAACCCTGGATGATCTCAGAGGCTCCTACCTAAGATACATTTAAAGGGGCAGCATAAGCTTTTTGACAAAGCTTATGGGGTAAATACCAGCAAAGCAAGACTAACTCCGTTTGGCTACTGGTAACTGATTTTAAAGGGATTGGTCTGAAAGGGATATTTTTGCAGGTATGATATTCATGCTTGTGGTGTAGTGCACACTAAAGCATTATATATGCAGTGTAGTGCACACTAAAGCAGTATACATGCAGTGCGGGGCACACTAAAAAAGTATGCATGCAGTGCGGGGCACACTAAAGCAGTATGCATGCAGTGCGGGGCACACTAAAGCGGTATGCATGCAGTGTGGGGCACACTAAAGCGGTATACATGCATTGCGTGGCACACTATAGCGGTATACATGCAGTATAGTGCACAATAAAGCAGTTTACATGCAGTGTATGGCACACTTGAAAGTGAACCCCATGGAGTACACTTCAAGGTGATAGTTGTGATTGTGATTTGTCTTGGCAGTTCTACATCGTTAAGGAGAACCGTGGTAATGAGGGAACCTGTGTGGGTGTTTCCCGCTGGCCGGTGCACGATTTCAACCACCGCACCACGTCGGACATGTGGCTGTATCGGGCCTACAGCGGGAACCTGTACCACAACGGTGAGCAGACGCTCACCCTGCCCAGCTTCACTCAGGGAGACTTCATCACGTGTGTGCTGGACATGGAGGCACGGACCATCTCCTTTGGCAAGAATGGAGAGGTGAGGGAGGCTCGGGTCTCGCCAGGCTGTGGGGGAGCGTGGTCCATCCTTAACTGTTCAGGTTCTGAAATGAAACACTATTGCAAACAAAAGCTGTTGAGGATCTCCCTGAAAGGATTTTTCGGCTAACGTTATTTTGGTTGATTTTGTTGTGATGAAAAATATATTGATGAACGCGATAAATGTGATATTGTCCAAACCTTTAGTCCTGTGATTTCAGTACTGTTGGATGTTGAAATACCTGAGGGACACGTTAAATTGCATTTTTGTGTAGAATGTCATGCATCTTCGAAGGCCCGATCAGTGGGGATTCGGGTCTTTGTGGACATACTTTTAGTTGGTTCCAGCAGTTGTGATTTTTTTCTCATTGGTAACCACAGGAGCCCAAACTGGCCTTTGAAGATGTGGATGCCACTGAACTGTATCCATGTGTGATGTTCTATAGCAGTAACCCTGGAGAGAAGGTAAAGGGAGGAGCCACAGTGCTCCTCATTTAGAAAGATATCCTCAATTCTGTACAAACTGTAAAGGAGAGTTTCCCAATCCAGTCCTCGGGGATCCAAAGTCAGTCCATGTTTTTGCTGCTTCTGAGCCCTCTACCAGGCAGCCCACATTTTAACTTTACTGGGAGCTGGGAGGGAGCAAAAACGTGGACTCTGGGTTCCTGAGGACTGGGAAACACCGCTGTAAAGTATTGAATTAGATAACTGAGGCCCTGTGTCTTCCTCAGGTGAAGATCTGTGACATGCAGATGAGGGGTACCCCCCGGGACCTGCTTCCGGGGGACCCCATCTGCAGCCCCATGGCCACGGTCCTGGCGGAGGCCACCACGCAGCTAATCCGAATCCTGCACCGGACCGATCGCTGGACCCTCCACATCAACCACAACATGATGGAGCGCCTGCATAAGATCAAGGTCTGCTTTCGCGAGGGGGGCGGAACAGGCGGGTGGGGCCAGAGACTGCGCAAAAGTCGCTCTGTTCAGAGCCGCGAGGAGCATGATGTCCGCGACGAACCCAGGGAGGAGGAGCGCGGCCGACACGGGAGGCACGGCCCAGGCGAGCTCTCGGAGGCACAGCTGAAGGCGCTGTGCATGGACGTGTGGCCCGTACTGGCCGTCATCGGCGGCGTGGACGCCGGCCTTCGTGTGGGTGGCCGCTGTGTGCACAGGCAGACCGGCCGGCATGCTACTCTGCTGGGCGTGGTCAAGGAAGGCAGCACATCCGCTAAGGTGCAGTGGGATGAGGCCGAGATCACCATCAGGTACTGCCAGTGACTGAGCACTCAGGCCGCCACTGCCGCCTACTGCCTTAACCCTGTGTGTCTACTGACCCCTACGGCCCTGTATTAACATAAATGCTCACTCAGATGTTTGCATATGCTTCTTAGCAAATTTGGGGGAATGCATTACCTACCCCCCCCACATTTCTGAAGTAGAGTATCTCGTAGCACCAGCCTTTGGTCTCAACTCATAGAAAGCTAAGGTCTAAATTTTACTTCAAGTGTTAACCGGTTTTCTGGCTTGTAGCTGTTTTGTAGCTCGTGGGAGTTTTTCTTACACAAAAATGTTCTAAGGGCAGAATAAAAAATGATTGGTTCAGAGAGATAACCAATCAGATTTTAGAGGAGGTGCGTCCAAGCAAGCAGAGTAGGCGGGGCCAACCAATAAGATGTCTTGGTCTCGCCTCCTCTAGTTGCTTGGATCCACCTCCTCCTCTCCTGGACCAGTCATTTTTCATTCTGCCCTTTAAACAATTCTGCGTAAGTAAAACTCCCACTTTACCTATTAAATGAGGACAGATCTGTGTTTAACTCTAACCAGTGTCTAAATAACAAGGCATGCCACATAACCTGTAATTCCTTTACTTTGCCCTTATTTATACCCCTCTATTCCCGTCATTCTGTTCTTCTCCCATCATGCACCTGCATTTTAAGTTCCGCCTTCGTTTTGCTTGCTCTCCTGTATCTCTTCTCCTCTCTGTCCCTCACTCTTCTTTCCTCTGTCACTCTGGTCTTCATTAAAGCTTCCCAACTTTTTGGTCGCCTAGTGACACTCCGCTGTACAACCTGGAGCCTTGTGAGCCGCTGTCCTTTGACGTGTCGCGCTTCCGGGGACTGACGGCCTCGCTGCTGCTGGACCTCACCTGCCTAGCCAGCGTGCATGAGGACGCGGGAAGGCTAAGCGCCCGCCGCCATGACCGCAAGCACCGGCATGAGTCTGAGGAGAAGGCGGAGCCCCAGGCTGAGGAGAGGGAGGGCGGCAGCGGGGGCAGTGACCTGCGCGTATCTCACAGTCTAGATGAGGTCAAGGCTCACGCCGAAATGGACAGCCAGCACGGTGCCGCGGATGGCCGCAAGAGGCCCCATGAGCACAGTGGGCGGGGCCACGACATGGCGCAGTCGGAAATGCATGCCGTGCAGCTCTCCTACCTCTACCTGGGCGCCATGAAGACGCTGAGCGCCCTCCTCAGCTGCAGCAAGTACGCCGAACTGCTGCTCATCCCCAAGGTCTTGACGGAGAGCAGTCACAACTCGGACTGCGCCACTTCACCCGTCTCACAGGACGAGGTGGAGATGCGGGCCGCCCTGCAATTCCTCATGCGGCACATGGTCAAGCGGGCGGTTATGCGCTCACCCATCAAGCGTGCCCTGGGGCTGGCCGACCTGGAGAGGGCCCAGGCCATGATCTACAAGCTGGTGGTCAGCGGTCTTCTGGAGGATCAGTTTGGGGGAAAAGTAAAACCTGGTGAGTAGGTGGAACACAATCTGCATTTTCTGCAGCAGGTTATAGAAGTAAGAGGCCTGACTTAATGTTTTCTTTCCTGATAAATTGCCTGTTTTCATCCAGTCTCTGGTTGCCCAAGTTGTTTGCATATGCCAGGCATGTTACACATCATACTTTGCATCCTGTGCTGAGTAGGAGAGGCATGTTTCCCTCCATACTACACAGACTAACTCACCTATGCCATGAGCAATCAGGCCGGACTCGCTCTATCTGGGTTTCGGGTCCCCTAACTCTCCGTGTGTCTCTCGTGGTCTGTGTGCCAGAGGTGGACACAGAAGCGGAAGAGGCCGAGGGCGGCCAGCAGGCGCAGACGCCGGTGACCACCAGCCCCTCTGCCTCCAGCACCACGTCCTTCATGAGCAGCTCCCTGGAGGACACCACCACGGCCACTACGCCTGTGACAGACACAGAGACTGTACCAGCTTCTGAGTCCCCCGGCGTCATGCCTCTCAGCTTGCTCAGGTCAGACTGCCCCCACACTGTCCCACTGAGATTTTTATATAAAACCATATTGATTTAAACTTTGCTATTTAGGTCGTTTTTCCCAGTGTTTGTTTCCTAAAGCTTATGTCTGTTGATTTTGAACAGGCAAATGTTCTCCAGCTACCCGACCACGACCTTACTGCCAACACGTCGGGCACAGACCCCCCCAGTGTCCTCGCTCCCCACCTCCCCTTCTGACGAGGTGGGCAGGCGGCAGAGCCTGACCTCCCCCGACTCCCAACCGACCAGGCCGACTAACCGCACAGGTACGCCTCCCTCCCCATGGCTCATTCTCCGGCATGGAAGCTGACTCCCCTGACACTTCTGAACTGGTCCCACGCCGTCCTACAGTACACACCACAGCAAATTCTCATCGAATGACTCTTATCGGTTTTTCTTCTTTTTTTATGTTTTTAATGAAAATGAAATTGTGCTTTTTCTATGTCAAGACTTCCTATGTTTAAACAACCGTGCAGTGTAGTGTAATGCCTCTGTTGAATCCCAGATTTTGTCCTGGGGTTCGCATGTGCCCGGTGCAGGGTGGTGTATTCTAATGACTGTCTCTTCACCAGCCCTGTCAGACCCCAGCAGCAGGCTGTCTACCTCACCCCCGCCCCCCGCCATCGCGGTACCCTTATTGGAGATGGGCTTTTCCCTGCGTCAGATCACTAAGGCCCTGGAGGCCACTGGTAAGAAGCATGCCTTCTGCCTATATATTCATATTTATACTTCATCATTACGTAGCAAGAAAACTGCGTTCTAAAGCTGTGTATTGTTACCTTACACGTTTGGGATATCTGTGAGCGTGCTGTAGTAGTTTACACATTGATATGGTTTCATTTGAAGTTAGTGGGGTTTCCTTCAGTTTCTGGGTTTAGGCATATCGCGCCTGATGATGGTTCTGCTCGTAGGAGCCCGAGGGGAGGCTGACGCCCAGAACATCACGGTGCTGGCGATGTGGATGATCGAGCACCCGGGCACAGAAGACGAGGAGGAGCGCCGTGCAGGGGGAGGGATGGACTCCTGTCACGGAGCCATGGCCTCGGGGGGAGGGGGCAAATCCTTAGACAGGAACTACCCCACCTCGCCCGGCGACATCCCCAATGCAGATGCTGCTGAGATGGAGGAGGGATTCAGCGAGAGGTACCACATCGAAACCTTAGCTCACACTTACACTCTGGCGTTTGCCTTGGAGGGACATGATGCAGGTCTGTTGCCTTTGTGGGACTACGGATGGTAGTGATGATTACAGTAAGATGTACTGATTCACTACCCCCCCAGCCCAGATGGCCTGGACCAGGAGAGTGCCTCTGCCTCCAGCGGGCCCACCCCCAGGGGGCGCTGCAGTGCCAGCAGGAAGCATCGCTTTGACTTGGCAGCACGAACCCTACTGGCCCGGGCTGGTGAGACCTCATTCCCCACCACCCTCTTCCATTTACCTGTGCGACATTTAAGACTCACAGATTGAACTGAACATGTTGGCCTACAGATGGTGCTGTTTAAGATTATGTTAATAATGACTAATTATGGAAAAGGGGCATTTGACGCAGACTGTGAATATCATCGACTCTGCATCAGGTTGGGGTGAGCAGAGTATAAGCTGATCCTTTGTCCCCTTGCAGCAGGACTGTACCGTTCTGTCCAGGCGCACCGCGGCCAGGGTCGACGTGACGGCTCGAGCCTGCAACAAGATCCCGGCGCCCTCTACGACTTCAACCTCGACGAGGAGCTTGAGATTGACCTGGATGACGAGACTATGGAAGCCATGTTTGGCCAGGACCTGGCCAGTGAGACAGACATTCTGGGAATGTGGATCCCGGAGGTATTGGACTGGCCAACATGGGTGTGTGTGCCTGCAGCGCGGGCTGCTTTTGCTTCCCTAATTCGTTTTCATGCATCTCAGCCCTCCATCTAGAATTAGGCGCCGATGTCGTTTCCTGTGTGCCCTGTCGCTTTCAATAAAAGAGTAAATAACTCGCGCTACTCAAACAGCACTTTGAGAAGCTAGAGTGCTGAAGCCAGCTACATGAAACGAGCAAAAGCCTTCACGGCAGCATCGGCTCGCTTTGCTGAGGGTGACCACTTTACTGTGTGCTGCTTGCGCTCTGTAGAAGGATATGGCGTGCACCTGATGGCCTGCCCCCTGCTGGTTGCGCTGAGCTAACACAGGACTGGCGCCCTGTACTTTTTTTATTGTTATTTTTTCAGCATGTTTGTGAGGCAGAGGAGCGGGAAGAGGTCGTGGTTTGTGAGCTGTGTGAGGCCAGCGTGGCTAACTTCAACCAGCACATGAAGAAGAATCACCCCGGTTGTGGCCGCAGCGCCAACCGGCAGGGTTACCGCAGCAACGGCTCCTACGTGGACGGCTGGTTCGGCGGCGAGTGTGGCAGCGGAAACCCTTACTACCTGCTGTGCGGTGGCTGCAGGGAGAAGTACCTGTCTGTCAAGAGCAAGGCCAAAGTGCCGGTGCTGGAAAGGTCAGCATCTCCCTGCCTGATAGGCGGCTTGGCAGTCCCACGCTTTCAGGATCCCAAACCCGCTCTGTGTGCTGAGTGTACATGTTCTCCTGTCAGTGCGGGTTTCCTTGGGGTATTTGTGCGCTGTGCTCGCTGGCACCATGGCCTCACTGTGACCTTGCACTCAGTAAGCGATGGATGAATGGATGGATCTCAGTGGGTGACATAATACTTCGCTGCTTTTAGCAGAATATATTGTACTTGCCATAGGTATTCAGAGTTGTTTTTTGGTGACATTACAGGTACAAAGGACAGGCACCAGACCTTCTGGGCAAGCAGGACAGTGTGTATGAGGGTGAGTACGCCGTGGCTGCGACCGACGAGTCCCCAGAGCATGTCGTTCTCAGCGCTGGGGTCTGGCCTTGTGGGAGCTGATAGGCCATATGCTGAATCTCTCACCACAGAGGACTGGGACATGCTTGACGTTGATGAGGACGACAAGTTGACGGGAGAGGAGGAGTTTGAGCTGCTGGCTGGTCCGCTGGGCCTCAGCGAGCGTAGGATGGTACCTGAGGCCGTGCAGTTCCCCGACAGTGACCCACTTGGGGCCTCGGTTGCCATGGTCACTGCCACCAACAGCATGGAGGAGACGCTGCTGCAGATAGGTAATGAAACATGTTGGACACCCGCAGGGCCTTTTAATCCCCCCCCCCCACCTCAGTGCCCTTGCAGCTACGTACCGTGGTGGTTTGATGCACTAAGCATGGTAGTCGTTCTGGAAGGATTGCCATGTTCCTGTGTTCGTGTGTCTGTGGACGCTCGCCATCAACGGCACTGTCAATCCAACACAGGCTGCCAGGGCTCCCTGGAGAAGAGCTCCTCGGGCCGCGTTACTCTGGGTGAACAGGCGGCGGCGCTGCTGAGCCCACACGACCGGATCATGGCGCTGAGGAGAGTCACGGCTGCTGCCCAGGTGCTGCTGGCCAGGACCATGGTGATGAGGGCACTGTCTCTGCTCTCGGTCAGGTGAGGCGGGCGCGGCGCTGAAGGTGGCTCTGGTCCGTTACTGTCCGGTGTAGTCCAGTTCAAGAAAGCTGCAGTGTCAGCCCTGAAGAACATGTTTCATCTGAAATGTTTTATTTCATTGTAAGCATAATGGACAGTTATTTAAAATACTCTAATGCCTGAAGAAGTTTTAATATTTTATGGTAGAAATGAGATACTTTATGTGCTCTTAGTTTAGCTCAGATTCCTAACGGTGCTGAAATGCTGCCCTCTCCTGGTCAGTGGGTCCAGCTGCAGCCTGGCAGCCGGCCTGGAGTCCCTAGGCCTGACAGACATCAGGACGCTGGTGCGGCTCATGTGCCTGGCTGCCGCGGGCCGTGCCGGCCTCTCCACGGGCCCCACCACCGGCCCTGGGGCCATGGAGCGCCCCCGGGGGATCGCTAAGGCCAGCAAGCCCATCTCCTGCTTGGCCTACCTGAGCACAGCCGTGGGCTGCCTGGCGTCCAACAGCCCCAACGCGGCCAAGCTTCTAGTGCAGCTGTGCACACAGGTGGTGGCCCTGTGTCCGTTTGCGCTGGATTGTGTCAGTGTCTGTCCGCTACTGATCTAAAGTGTTTGTAATTTACAAATGTAGTCCTAACCCTAACCCCAGTCATCCTGCCAACTAAAATGTAGATCATAGTATTTCTGCCTATGGTAACACTTTACTTCAAGGGGCATGAATACTTAGTAGTAACTTAGTTACTAATGAACTACCAATCATGATCAATTATAGTAGCTACTTAAGATGCGTCATGATTCATTAATGATGAACAAACATGAGATCAGTATTTAACATTCATTTTTTTTCTTCAGTAGTTCACAAAGGTTTACAGAATGAACAGATATAGTAACTGCTTGAGATGAGATCTCACGATTCATTAATGATGAATGAACATGAGATCAGTATGTAACTAAGACTTGGTTTTTGGTTAATTAATACACAAGTAATAGCATAATACTATATTATTTGTGCCCCTTTAAGTGTTAAAATGCATATTGTAAAGTTTCTTTATTAATCTACTTGTATGTTTATGTGAAATTATTTTTATGGGTTTGATAATGTTTATGCAAATAATTCATGACGTAAATTAAAATTCCAGCGGATCCCCAGTCTGGACTAGCATTAGATTTTCTGGTGGATCTTGACCGCTAGTTTGTTGTGTCCGCAGAACCTGATTTCTGCCGCCACCGGCGTGAACCTCACCACGGTGGACGACCCCCTCCAGAGGAAGTTCCTGCCTAGTTTCCTCAGGGGTGTGGCGGAGGAGAACAAGCTGGTGACCTCGCCCAACTTCGTCGTCACGCAGGCTCTCGTGGCCCTGCTGGCGGACAAGGGAGCTCAGCTCCGGCCTAACTACGACAAGGCCGACGTGGAGAGGAGAGGTCAGCCCCTCTATCGCCTGACAGGCCCTTCGATATCGTCCCTTTGGGGTGCACGTGGAGATCCGTTTGATACTTTAGCTGTAGTTTGACGCGAGATGTGAGACCTTGTTCACAGTATCAACTAGTTCACTTGGCTCCAAGCACAGGGGCAGAGTGTGGCTCAGTGGGCTGTGCCTGTAATCAGAAGGTGGCCGGTTCAAACCTGGGCGCCGCTACAGGTGGCGGCCCTTCGCGGACAGCTTGCTCTACAAAGAGCAAGTTGAGGGAGGCATAAAAAGAGAATTTCCCCACAGGGATCAATGAAGTATCTATTATTACACAGGTGGCCTCACATCTCTGTGAATTTGCACAGCCTTTAGGTTCCATGTGGCCCCTTGTGCTGGCAGAATCAGAGTGGAAGCTGTTGTCATCTCTCCATCTTTGTATGATGTGCTGTCCGACCTTCCGCTCACCGGCTCTCCATGTCGCTTTTTCGTTCTAGTAGGTTCTCTTGCGCCTTTGTATGCCCACCATTGCTATAATCCTTGCACTGTAGGGCCGCTGGAGCTGGCCAATGCGCTGGCAGCCTGCTGCCTTTCGTCGCGGCTCTCCTCGCAGCACCGCCAGTGGGCAGCCCAGCAGCTGGTGCGCGCGCTGGCCGCGCACGACCGCGACAACCAGAGCCGCCCGCAGACCTTTGCCGACATGGCAGGCGACCTGCGGAAATGCTCCTTCATCAAGCTGGAGGCTCACCAGAGCCGGGTATGTCAAGCCTTCACGTGCCTTTAAGCCTGCACCGTCAGTGAGCGTGGCGCTGTCCTGGCCGGGTGTCTCCCCAGAAAGGTGGTATTCTGTTGTATGTGGCACGACCCATTGCTTGGGGGGGGGGGGGGGGCTCACTCTATCCATCTGTCTGAAGAGACACGATTAGCATTCAGCAGTAATGAGGGTCGCTCTCCCACGGCATCAGCTGCAGACTGCACCCCCCCGTCCATCTGTCATGTCCCACATTTTTACACATTGTCTGCAGGCAGATCCCACTTGGTTTCAGCTGAAGTAGCCAAAGTTAGTTATTAGCCTGTTCTTCAGAGTCAGAAGAGCCATTGCGTCATCCTGAGTAGCTGCTCGCTTCCAACAGGAACATAGCGAGGAGATACGGAGCATCACAGATGCTGTCGCCGCCCCCCTTTTTATCCTCACGTGGGCCGGGTCCTTCGTTTTTTCTTTACAGGTTATCACTTGCGGCTGGTGCAGTAAAAAAGCTTTGCTGGCCACCAGCAGCACTGACGGGACGGTCAGGGTCTGGAACGTGACCAAAAGTCAGTATGCCCTGCAGCAGACCTGCATCTTCAACAAAGGGTGAGCATCTCCCCGTGCTTGCCCGGGTCGCTGCCGTACGCGCTACGGGGCGGCTCTTACGGCTGCGGGGTTTCCACTTCGGAAGGTCCTTCCGGCGTTTGTAAATGAGCGCGGTATTATGAGTTAAGTGTTATGCAGTTGAGGATGACATAATTTCCATAAGTGGTTTCCAGCAGAAGGCTTTGGATTTTAATGTGTAATTGGCGTCATCAATCACAGAGCTGCCCTCTTGTACGAGCAGGAGCGATTTACAATTCTTCTTGTTTTCAGACTAGCTGTTTGAGTGTCCTAGTGCCAGAAACAAATCACTTTAATGGCAGTAATACGGTGTAGTACCTACTGGCACAAAGACTGCAGCCGGCCACACCGTCTAGGAAGAAGGGGAGACAGTCACCCAGTGGGCTTAGAGTTGAACATGCTTCTTGCAGTTTTTTGGAGAGACAAGCTATGTCAGCCCCCAAATCCAAATATTTATGTTACTTCCTGTTCCTGACAAGCTGCCATTCTGGCTGCTGATGAATTCCCTGCACGCTACATACATCAACATGCTTGTGTCATGTTCTGGGTAGTAGCGCTCCATGTATCACCGTGTTTCCACAAGGCCCGTATTGGTGTCCCACAGTACTGTCTTTATTGAGAAATAATAATTTTTTTGTAACTTCAAGGTGAAATGTTTCCACAAGAAAGTGACCCTCTTCCCCAATTTAAATGCGTTTCCCAGTATCCATTTCTGTGTTTTTTTTTGTGTGAAATGTCGGCACTCACAGTTTGGTGTATGTCTGCCCCTGCTCAGGGACAGCTCCTCAGAGGAAGGCCTCAGTTGCCTGGGCTCTCCAGGGGACCCCAACTTGTCCCCTGTCACCTGGAGCGTCACCGGAAAATACCTAGCTGCTGCTATGGAGAAGATGGTGAACATCTGGCAAGTCAACGGTAAGAAGTTGGGCATTTTTATGGCATAGTGTATTTGAGGCTGTGGGTGTGGTGTTCGAGGCACGCAGAGTTTAAGGCACGGGGAATTTGAGGCTATGGGTGTGGTATTTGAGGCACGCAGAGTTTAAGGAGTGGGGCATTTGAGGCATCCGGTGTTTAGAGTGCAAGGCATGTGGAGTTCAAGGCGTGTGCCGTTTAAGGCTCGTGCCGTTTGAGGCACGCAGTGTTCAAGGCTCGCATCATTTGAGGTGTGCGCTTCTCCTTAGCTATAGATGCAGAGGACCAGGTTCTGTTCCTCACTCCCAGCCTCCTGCACAGTTAGTGTGCTCTTAGCGCTGATGAGACAAGTGCCCCCCCCCCCGTCCCTCCCACACTGCGGTGCTGGCATTCAACGGTTTCCCATGTGGGCGGTGCTTACGCAGAGTCCGGTCATGATGCCCCGCTCGACTGACGCTCGGCCCCGGACGTGGGATGGATGCAGACGCTGCGGGATTCCCGGCTGCAGCCGGCCAACGTGGCACCCCGTGCCTATTGCCGTCAGCCCTGGTCTTTCCATGACAGGAAAGGCCACTGCTTTCTTTACAGCAAACATGCGTGTGGGGGAGCGCTTGACATAAAGCCAGGGTCCTATAGACCATCCTCAGTCAGCTGAGCCTCCTTCACACCTTCACAAGCCAAAGGACTCGTGTGTGTGTGTGTGTGTGTGTGTGTGTGTGTGTGTGTGTGTGTGTGTGTGTTTGTGTGTGTGTGTGGGGGCTCTGCCAGCCCCCGGCTTGTTGGCCTGTCCATCACCCCTTTTCCATGTCTGTTAATTAGGTCATTAGGGACTGAAGTAAAATCTAAATCTTGTCGTTTCAAGTGCCCATTTGGCTGAAGTCTACAGTTTAACTTCTTGATAAAGCACAATTCCTTCCACAAGTTAGAACTTGGCGTCCCCTGTAAACGATCAGGCCCATCTGTGCTGTTCTTGGGCCCTGCTTCGCACTCGCTGTGTAGCATGTAGCGGGCAGATTTCAGCGGGGGGGCGGGGGGCTCTTCTCGATGTCCTCCAGAGCAAAGATCCCTGTTTCCGCAGGAGGGAAGGGCCTGCTGGACGTACAGCCGCACTGGGTATCCGCCATGACCTGGCCAGAGAAGGAACCGCCGTCCTCGTGGCCCGGGGATCCGCAGGAGGTGCTGCTGGTGGGCCGCATGGACGGCTCGCTGGGTCTGATCGAGGTGGCTGACGCCTCCACCATGTGCAGGGTGGAACTGGAGCACTGCTACAGGAAGGACGGCAAGTGCCTGCCCCGCCTCCGGCCTCCGACCTGGCCCGGGGTCCCACCTATAACCGGGCCTGTCGCTCTCCCTATTCCAGTGGCCATCATGCACATTGCCTGGTACAGCGAGGACAGGCCGTTCGCCGTCGGCTATGCGGACGGAAAGCTTCTGATCGGCTCCAAAGAGCCGCTGGAGAAAGGAGCTGTGGTGGTCATCGATGCACATAAGGTGAGCAGAACCTTTTGGGCCTGTTTTCTGCCGGCCTGTCGATACGACTCTGACCAAGTCTCTTTGCTTCAGGAGCCCATCACGTGTATGAAGTGGGCCCCCAGCGGACAGGCGCTGCTTACCTGTGCCCGTGAGGAGACCGTCAATGTGTGGGTCTCTGCCGGCCCCCAGGAGCCCTGGAGCTGCCTGCAGGCCCTGACTCACCCTTCTGTGGTCAACGCCATCGCCTGGTGTCCCCTGCCAGGCCGGAGCCCCAAGACGCTCAACATGCTGGCTACGTAGGTGTCCTCAGCCCTGGAGGGAGCCGTGTGAGCGGGTCCCTGGGGGGTGACCTGAAAATCGAGCAGAAGGTTTCATAAGAACATAAGAAATTTACAAACGAGAGGAGGCCATTCGACCCATCAAGCCCGTTTGGGGAGAACTTAACTAATAGCTCAAAGTTGTTAAAATCTTATCTAGCTCAGATTTAAAGGAACCCAGGGTTTTCATTTACACTACACTAGCAGGAAGACTATTCCATACTCCAACTACACGCTGTGTGAAGAAGTGCTTCCTCAAGTTCATTTTAA
>JAODLD010000008.1:21460986-21471085 GCA_026781065.1 Mormyrops boulengeri
CTCCCCCCCCCCCCCCCCCTTTTTCCTGGCGGCGGGGGCTGTGGCCAGTCTGGGCGCTGCGATTCCTCCCCACACACTTCACTCGTGCGGTTCCCCCCCCCCCCCCCCCCGGTGCTCCGGGCCGGCTGTCTCCCACCGCAGGTGGTGTGTGGCCAGAACTGCACCTTCGTGATCCAGGCTAACGGCACCGTGCTGGCCTGCGGGGAGGGAAGCTACGGTAGGCTGGGCCAGGGCAACTCGGACGACCTGCACGTGCTCACCGTCATCTCGGCCCTGCAAGGTAGGACGCTCCCGCCCGCCGGCTCGCAGCTAGCAGTTTGAAAGTGCTTCTTCTACGTGGGTAACATTGCTGATGTTTGGGGTTCCTGCTCTGCAGTCCTGTGTTTGTTTGATTTGTATTTTAAGCCGAGTATTACCGCCGCTCATCAGGGGCTGGTATGGACGCGGAGCTCGCCTTGGCTTCCCGCGGTGAGTATAGGCGTGGCGTGGTGTTGACTGTGCCCCTGCACTGTGTGGCGACTTCAGGCTTTGTGGTGACCCAGCTGGTGACGTCCTGTGGCTCTGACGGCCACTCCATGGCCCTGACGGAAAGCGGCGAGGTCTTCAGCTGGGGCGACGGAGACTACGGCAAGCTGGGCCATGGCAACAGCGACCGCCAGCGCCGGCCGCGGCAGATCGAGGCATTGCAGGGCGAGGAGGTGGTGCAGGTCAGGCTGCTCAGCTGTGACTCCTTTCACTGTCCATTCCTTTGGTTGGTTGTCTTTCTTCATGTGGTCCCTTCTATCAGAACAGTCTGCTGTAGAAGCACATGTATTACAGACTTGATATTTCTGCACCTGACTATAACCTTCCCCAGGTCTTAACCATCTTTGGTGACTTAAGCTGCTTTATAGCTGCTGTCACATTTAGCTTCCTGAAACCTTTCAGATGTCCTGTGGCTTCAAGCATTCGGCAGTGGTGACGGCAGACGGCAAGCTTTTCTCTTTCGGCAACGGCGACTACGGCCGCCTGGGCCTGGGGAACACGTCCAACAAGAAGCTTCCGGAGAGGGTCACAGCCCTAGAGGGCTACCAAGTGGGACAGGTAGAAGCGAGCACCTTCCACCGTGCCCCCCGCCTCCCGCCATGGGTGCAGCAGGAATTATTTATAACTGCTAAGATGTGCTGTTTGTCCGTATCGGCCTGTTCCTGTTTGCTGTAACCCTGTTGTTGAGGTCTGTACCGCATTCGACATGACCGCACCAGTGAAGGGGTGTTTGTAATGTGAATCCTCAGGTGGCTTGTGGTCTGAATCACACTCTGGCCGTCTCTGCTGACGGCATGATGGTGTGGGCCTTCGGAGACGGAGACTATGGAAAACTAGGTCTCGGGAACTCAACTGCAAAATCTTCTCCCCAGGTGGGTTTTTGTGACACTTGGATAATGTCACAATACATGAATATGGACTTGTGTTTAGCTCTTGTCTGCTCTCTCCCGCTTGCGGATTACAGAAAGTGGACGTCCTTTGTGGTATCGGGATTAAAAAAGTCTCCTGTGGCACCCAGTTTTCCGTCGCCCTTACGAAGGATGGCAACGTCTACACGTTCGGACAGGGTAGGGTGACAGGCCGCCTGCAGTGCCGCTGCTCAGGGCTGTCTTGGGTGTCTCTCTGTCCTGACTGTGCCGCTGCTTCCAGATCGCCTGATCGGGCTGCCCGAGGGCCGGGCGCGGAATCACAACCGGCCACAGCTGGTCCCCGCACTCTCGGGGGTCTTCATCTCCGACATCGCTGTGGGGGCGGAGCACACACTGGCGCTCTCCTCCACAGGGGAGGTGTACAGCTGGGGCAGCAATTCCGAGGGCCAGGTGGGGTCTCACAGCATTGTACTACCTTTGGAACCTCTTCTCTGAAGGACTCCATGATGAGGATGGCATCTAATGTAAAAGGCTTCATTGCCCTAATGAGCTACCTTCTCATCGCAGACAAAGGGGTTATTTTTGTACCTAATGACAAAAAGGTCCTCAGGTCCTCATTTAACAGGCATGCCAGGTCTCTTATAACAGATGATACCATTATCCCTGCTTTGCCCATGAATCACTTACGGGGAGCTAATGGCAATGAGTGGTTCTCAAACTGAACTGCCTCGACTTCTAAATGAGGTCTGTTCTGCATTAACTGCTGTAAACGTGCTCTAGTTTGTCGTTCCAGCGGACCTTTTGAAGGGAGCTTTGGAAACTGCAAAATCTCTGTCCGCTAGCCCCGCTGTTCCAGACGGGGTCAGCGGCTCAGATCGCAGGCGCACTCCGATTAGATCTCAGCCGCTCGCGGCGTATTTTACGACCGGCTGTAGTACAGCCCAGTCAGCAGCTCCCGGCGCGTTCGGCTGCTGTGTGGGGTGGCCAGGCGGGCTGATTCATCGTTTTGTTTACTATATAGCTGGGCCTCGGCCACACCAACCACGTGCGGGAGCCCACGCTGGCGACCACGCTCCAGGGCAAGAACATCCAGCAGATCTCAGCCGGTCGCTGCCACAGCGCGGCCTGGACAGCTCCTCCCGTCCCACCTCGAGCTCCCGGTAAAGGGCCCCGTCGTGCACATACACGCACGCACACGCAAGCACACGCGCACACACCCGTGACGTCCCCCGTAAGACTTGTGCCCCAGCTGGGACTCATTATGAATACTTCCTGCTATAGCCATTTTCAGACAGATGGCAGTAGCTCAAAAAGCAGTGACTACAATGGCAGTAAAATTCAAGCGCAGTCCAGCCAAAGGTCTGAATTTCTGAGCAAAGCCTCAGGTCCACAGGAAGTCTTTGTGAAGTAAGCTTAATACGCATCATTGTTTTATTTTTAGAGTAATTCACAGTTCTTTTTTTAAGAATTAAATCATTTGTACTTATATTGACTTTATAAGGTTTTTGCACATACGCCAAAACTGTTTGCACCCTGCCGTCTGGGTGTCAAACCCGTTGTACTTGTATCTTGATTGCATGTTTAATTGTGCTCTCCACGCCACCACCTGCACCAAAATAAGTTCCTTGTACTTTTTGTACTTGGCGAATGGAAGAATTCTGATTTTGATTATTTACTTACCCAACTTGATGCTAAGATGCCGGTGAGTTCTGCAGTGACTCTCTGCTGTTTCCCAGGATCCTCTGTGCCTCTGCAGCTGGGTCTGCCAGTGGCAGTGCCTCCTCAGTACAGTGCCCTCAAGGAGGTCAGCATTGAGGTGGTCCGTGCTAGGCTCCGCCTCCTGTACCATTTCTCAGACCTCATGTACTCCTCTTGGAGGCTGCTGAACCTCAGCCCCAACAACCAGGTGAGCCGTGGCGGGTTCAGGGGCCACCTTGGCCCCCGAGTCATTGATCCAGGCTCTAAGCCAAGTCTGAAGTATCAGTGGCCTAAAAAGCTGCAGAAGTGTATCCTCCGTCTTCGGAAAGGCCTGCAGTCTGAGCTGTGGTGTTCTGCTCCAGAGCTGCACGTCGCATTACAACGTGGGCACGTGGGGCCTCGTCCAGGGGCAGCTGCGGCCTCTGCTAGCGCCTCGCGTCTACACACTGCCCATGGTGCGCTCCATCGGCAAGACTATGGTGCAGGGCAAGAACTACGGACCGCAGATCACCGTCAAAAGGATCTCCACGCGGTCAGTGGCTGCCCCATCTCCTGCCGCACCCCCCTACGTGTATCGTACGCCATTTCTGACCCCCGTCCCATCCCGTCCTGTCCCGTCCTCCAGCGGCCGGAAATGCAAGCCCATCTTCGTGCAGATCGCCCGACAGGTGGTGAAGTTGAACGCCTCAGACCTGCGGCTGCCCTCCCGCGCCTGGAAGGTGAAGCTGGTTGGGGAGGGGGCAGATGACGCCGGCGGGGTGTTCGACGACACCATCACGGAGATGTGCCAGGTAGGGTGGCACCGTTGGCGTGGCGTGAAAGGCCCTGGCTGGCTGCCCTGCACTCTGATCCTAGCAAACATGCGACCTCCTCCACGCTTTTTGTTTGTGCACTTCTTCATCTTGCTCCATCTTGCGTGAAAATCTGAGAAAATGTCTTCATTTCTTTCCTGTTTCTTTACATGAAGGAGCTGGAGACTGGTGTTGTTGACCTTCTCATTCCCTCACCAAACGCCACAGCTGAAGTTGGCTACAACCGAGACAGGTGAGTGCTCTCTCGGCCCAGTGTACCCCGTCAGGATCAAAGTCCAGAGAGAGTTATGACTTCAGATTGACCAAATAAAAATGATCTGGTGCCCTGCGCCTTCTGTCCTAAGTCATTCTTGGATAAAGTGGCACATCGTCAACGTGAGTGTAGCCTTTATACGAGCACTGCAATAAACTAGGGGCAAGTTGGTCGAGCACCTTCTTGTAAATGATTGGTGACACTCTTGTTGATGTCCTGCCTTGCCGTGCTTCTCAGTAAACATGAACGTCACGGTCTGACAGCTGTGTAGCTTGGGAAGTACTTCGTCAACTGAACGGTCATCTTATTCTCTTCCAGGTTCTTGTTCAACCCTTCAGCCTGCCTGGATGAGCATCTCCTGCAGTTCAAGTTCCTGGGCATCCTGATGGGGGTGGCCATCCGTACCAAGAAGCCTTTAGACCTGCACTTGGCTCCCATGGTCTGGAAGCAGCTCTGCTGTATCCCCCTGGTTTTGGAGGACCTGGAGGAAGTTGACCTGCTCTACGTCCAGACCCTCAACAGCATTCTTCACATTGAAGACAGCGGGATTACTGAGGAAAATTTCCATGAGGTAATGGTTCAGTGGCACGTCCCGCCCCCACCCCCCGGTCGGTATGTGCCCTGGCTCTCTCTGCCTCCACAATAGCGGTCGGCCTTTGAAGATGCATTTATGGGAAAATAGTGGCCAGCAGTTGCATAAGCACCCTTGCACAATCATGCACCACTGAAGCTGTAATGCGAGCCGTGTGGATGCAGCAGATCTTGGAAGCGTTCCCAGGCCGATGAGCCGGGGCTTTGGTCCCTGGGTAAGAAAATGGCACAAGGCAGATTTTTTATTTTTACTTCTAAGGGAGAGAACGGTCTGTTCCTCTGTGGTTTTCTGGATTTCATTATCTTTTACTTTAGTGTAAATGTCTGTCCGCCTGGTAACTATTAAGCGTTATCTTGTGATACAGTCTTCATTTTGACTCTTATTTATGAAAACACTCGTCCTCTGCTATGGTCCCCAAGGCATCTTCTGTGCATTAAAATGGCAGCACTGTGCTCCTGTGGCTCATACCGCTAACCGTAATGAATGCGATGAGCAAGAAGCAGCAGGAGGCGCTCTTGCACGTCCGTGACACACTTCTCTGTGAATGGATTAGCCGTCACGCCGCCTGTCACGAGGGGCCACGTATTCCACAGCTGACCTGGATTTCCACCTTGCAGATGATTCCTCTCGACTCCTTCGTGGGCCAGAGCGCAGACGGGAAAATGGTTCCCATAATTCCAGGAGGAAACAGCATCCCTCTCACCTTCTCCAACAGGAAGGAGTATGTGGACCGCGCTATCGAGTACCGGCTCCATGAACTGGACCGCCAGGTATGGATCTGGCAGGGAGTCTAAACCTGGAACATTCCTGTGATTTAACACATCTCTCTATGAGGGTTATTACCCCTGTCTGTGATTCATTATTTAATATTGCTATTTTTTTGGATTTATGATCCAACAAAAGCTTGTCTTAATGAAAAGTGACGGATTTAGATTCAGGTTCTGACTGCATGTGCGTGCGTCCAGGTGGCCGCGGTGCGTGAGGGCATGTCCTGGATCGTGCCTGTGCCACTGCTGTCCCTGCTCACGGCCAAGCAGCTGGAGCAGATGGTGTGCGGGATGCCCGAGATCTCCGTGGACGTCCTGAAGAAGGTGGTACGCTACCGCGAGGTGGACGAGCAGCACCAGCTGGTGCAGTGGTTCTGGCACACCCTGGAGGAGTTCTCCAACGAGGAGCGCGTGCTCTTCATGCGCTTCGTGTCGGGCCGCTCCCGTCTGCCCGCCAACACTGCTGACATCTCGCAGAGGTTTCAGATCATGAAGGTCGACCGGGTGAGTGGATGCCTCCTACAGGCGACCCGCTCTCATTGGTTTGGTTATTTCACGTGACGCACGTTAGTACCTGTGATGTCTTAAATCTTTTCAGAAAAGGTAGGGGGCAGCATGGCTCAATGGGTCAGAAGGCTGTGCCTATGGTAGCAAGGTTGCCTGTTTGATTCCCGCAGTCTGCAGAGTGATGTCACCACTGGGCCCCTGAACGAGGCCCATAAGGCCCAGTTGCTCCCACTTTGGATATAAAAGTATCTCCTACATGAATAAAATGCAAAATGTATGTGCAAGATGCACGGTCTACACTGGCTCTCTCTGCCCCCCCCAGCCCTTTGACAGCCTGCCCACCTCCCAGACCTGCTTCTTCCAGCTCCGCCTCCCTCCCTACTCCACCCAGAGCGTCATGGCCGAGCGCCTGCGCTACGCCATCAACAATTGCCGCTCTATCGACATGGACAATTACATGCTGTCCCGCAACGTGGACAACACAGAGGGCTCCGACACCGACTACTGACGCCGCACGGCCCGCGCTCAGACCCCCAGGCACACTGGGTGGGGTTGGGGGGGCACCAAACACCCCAAAGACCCCTGCCCGCCGTGTGGGAACCCGAGCCAAAAGCGTTTGCAAAACTCGCCACTTTTTAAGTATCCAACGTACCTGCGAATGTTACGGCGTTTTTATTTCACCTCGTTAATTTGAAGTCCAAACAATCAGCGCAGGGCAGCGATTCATTCTCTTCTGCCCCCCATCCTCTGTTTGAGGCCTCCTTTACGTTTGCATGGTGGTATGTCTGTTTCGTTTGGCGCTGTTCTTAGAGTAAGGAGTCCGATGACAATTAAAGGACGAACACTTGTACATTGTGTATAATGTTTCATTAGGGAAAAAAAGTTTTACATAAATATTCATATTTATTTTGTTTTAATTTTGAATTTGAGTTTCTTAAAGCAGAAAACAAAAATAAAAGCATCGATTCTACTTTCCTATGACTTTTCGCTGCCTGTGGTGTAAGCACCCATTTCCTGAATGACACGCATGCAGACTCCAAACAGGTATAACCACATTTATTTCCAAAGTATAAAATAAAAGGCCACTTCATAGGGTAAATTAACAACTTGCAACATTGCTCAAGATATATACACTAAGATCCTCTCAGCCTGTCCAAGACATTCATCCACCATTGTGCTGACAGAATTCCTTACATCTGACCACTGAATGCAATTGGCTGGGATTTAATAATTTCCTTGACACTGTGAATGGCAGGAATTTGGATTCCCTAATGACACCCCAGAGGCTTACGGGTTGGTTCTAGGTTAGCGTGGCCACCGTAATCAATGTCAGTGGGACACTATGAGCTACTTCAGGTTTTACAGACTACTTTAAAACTGAAAGGCTTCTGTGCTCGGCTAAGTTGTTTGGTTCATCTTTGTACTTTTACTAGTTTGTTCACTTGATTGAAAATCCTCACGGAAGCATTAGTGACACGTGCATGATTATAGGACACTGACCAATCAGCACACAGCAAAAACTCAGTGCTTAAGTGAGATCCAGGTAATTGAAAAGCTTGAAAATAGTAGTTTACGAAACCTGTTGTGGCTCAGTGTCCATCCTGACAGGGATGAGGCGCTCACCCTATTCCAGGTGGTGATCATGGACCAAACCAGGCACAGTTGATAGGCACTGCCTGCCTTCTACCAAGAATACAAAAAAATAAATACAAAAACATCTGCAGTTCACATTCATTGCAATGGCACCAGTCAAGGTTGACAAATCACCATGGTGGGATTATCTTCTGAATGAGTCAGATGACCTTCATCATACACACAGTCTGGCTCATCGCCGGCATTGATGACATTCTGCATTTATTCACGGCCTGGTATCGACTTGAGGTAGAAGTGTTGCATCAGAACTTTAAAGAACATTCATGAAGTAACAGTCGCATCATTCAGCTCCCTCAAACTCACAAAGATCTGCATTTGATGCTCATTTTACACTTCTGCATGGGTACCCTTGACTCACTTCCTGTGTAAATAATTCAAGTGTTCCCAAAAGAAATTACATGTTCCATTCCCTTGTTAAAATTCTCTTTTATGGATCTGAGAACTGTGTTGCGAGTCTTGGGAAGTCCAACCATTTCTGTGGGGAAGGAGCGACGCAGATGCGAGAGGTCCTTATGTCAAGAGTAAGTGCAATACAGTTGGGTAAGGGAAGTCATGTGACATGGTGATGATGAAGGGGTATAGATTCATCATTTCTGAACACAAATGAGTATTTTCTCACCCTTCCAGATCTTTCATTGTGTGTCATTTCATGAGTACCAGAATGGCTGCCTAAAAGGCTCCAGCTTGGACAGGACAGGCCAGTCTGGCTCAGGGAAGAACTCCTGAAGACAGCGCTTCAGCACTATGACCAGCTACTCTCACTGGCACCCCCTGTTGCCCTGCATGTGATAATGCTGTCTGTGGACTTCAGCAGCCTTTCCAAACAGGGGGCGTTGATCTTGGCTGGAGGCGGCCGGCCAGGTGGCGGCATGTCGGTCCGGATGTCGGTGCTGGATGAGATGGCACTGTCTTGCGTTAAGTCTCGGTCGGCGGACGGCAGCTGACCCAGCGGGGACTCCACGGTGGGGGAGCAGATGGGAGACATGTGGAGCCACTTGATGCGGGTGCTGAAGCAGGGACCCAGCAGGCTGGTCTCGCCATGGGAGGGGGGGGCGCCGAGGGGGCCCCGGTGTGCCAGCGGAACCGACCGGGCAAGGCTGCCAGCACACAGCTGGCGGGAGAAACAAAGACTCAGTCAAGTGGCTTTTCTGTGACATCACGGCAGTAAGACGACAAAGTCGCGGGTTCCTGCAGGGGGAGTCTGGCGTCAGCGCCCTCACACCGCATCCGAAACTCAGAAACAGAACCTGACCTCACACCTGAGTGACTCAAACACAAAGGGGCTTTTGTACAGCGAACTTCTGCATTTCTGCCCCCCTCCCTCGCTCCTGCAGGTGCTGCTCTCGCTCATGTTGCTTCTTATTGGTTAACGGTTCAGACAGAGAATAACAGAGCCCCTCATCAGCCTTCACAGCCGATCAGCAGCAAACCTGCAGCTCATTAAATCAGTGTTTCAGAACCCGGTCCCCGGGGACCCACAGATGGTCCACGTTTTTGCTTCCTACCAGACAGACCACATTTTTGCTTCCTCTCAGCTCCCGGTAGGAGCAAAAACATGGCTTGTCTGCACGTCCCCAAAGACCAACGAGGTGAGCATCACCTTCTGCTTCTTGGGAGGTGCCATTTCCTCCTGCCCCACATCGCCTTGCTCTCCTGGCTTCACTTTGGGGAACCAGTTTTTCAGCATCTCCTCCACTTTCAAAATGATGCTGATATACTTCTCACTGTGAAAACACAAATTTGATGTATTTAAACATTAGACAAAACTGAAAATAAACAGATGCGAGTAACAAGTTGGTCTCCAGGCTCACTGGAAAATCCCGGCCAAGGCAGCCTTCCAGAGGCCCATTAGGATGGGAGGGCATCACGAAGTAATCTGTAATGCCTATTAATTCCAATTACTCCGAGACAGATGGTTAACTGGAATGAATCTGTTTTGCAGGGAGAGGCACCACCTGCTGTGTGCTTGCCGTGTGCCGCGCTCCTTTGATACATCATGCACATTGACCGCTTAAGAAGTGAATTTTATCCTTTCCATCAAGGCTCCGTGCAGAGCTGCCGGGGGCTGCGATTGGACGAGTGGAATGGGAAGAGGTCGACTGCTACTTCCCAGCCCGTCAGGCGAGTCTGCGGGGAGACGGGCGAGACCCCATTTTCGGTTTACTCTGAGCAGCTGGAAGGCCTGTCTCTGGGGGGCACTAAATTAAGGGCGCTTCCAGTAGGTGGACACCTGGCCAATGGCAGATGGGAAGCACGGACAGCACTGGCCAATCGGCTGCTAGGGATGTGTTGCTGTCTGACTCCGGTGGAATGATGCAACACAGACACAATCTCCATTCATTTCTATAATCCTGCAGAGTCTTCTGGGAAATAATTGTGTTTGGGTTGTGGGGTGGGGTGGGGTGGGGTGGTTAGGCAGTGAT
>JAODLD010000008.1:21480457-21491140 GCA_026781065.1 Mormyrops boulengeri
TTAAAAAAATAAAATATAATAAGTGTTTCTTTCACTAAAAAGACTCACAGTCTCACCTACCCATATACTCTTTTCAGTGTTTTCTCAATTTGGTGTGAGCTTGGCGTCCATTGAAATTCTGCCCCCCCCCCCCCCCGACAAAATGTTACCATGGGTTCCCTGTTAAATTTTATATGTGATGTGTCGTATTTAAGAACACTTATCACGTGCTGGACCCCCTGAATCCGCCAGGGTATCCGTGCCCCTCTGCTGCCCCCTAGGGGTGCATGCAGTCAGGTCGATAGGGGTTAGGGGGTGCCGCATGTACTGTCAGGCAGCCCGCCATGCAGCAGGGGGAGCAGTCTCCAGTTGTGGGTCCCACACACATGACTTTGGGGGACCCAGGTTGAGTTAATAACGCCTTTGTTTAGAGCTGATCCTAGTCTTCGAAAGTTTAAAAAGCCCTTAGCCCTCCGGTCAGCCCCTTTCTCTGAAATGGCCTTGGGGGTTTATCGCGCCCTTCTGTGGCATCTCTGGCACGCACATGCCATTTCCTTTATAGAAGAAACTGTTAAACGCTGTTAAGAAGCTGCAGCCTCGGCTCTCTGCGCTGAGACCTTGTGATGTCTCAGCTTCCGCTGTTTAGCCAAAGCACCGGTTTTAAATATCACTTGTTAGCATTTAATTTCCTTTACTTTGCACACAAAGGATAGTGTTAAATATTGAGTTTCTTGTCGATGATTGGTAGCTATTGTCTGAAATTGACATTCCGTGACAGTTTATCTAAAATGCCGTGCAGAGATTGAATGATATAGGAGCGTAACGTCATCTTTATGTCAGTGTGGGTGTAGTTGGAGGTGTGGGGCTTCCTGCCCTCATCCCCTGCCCTCCAAGACAAGCACAGACAGCCCAACAGGTCTGCAAGATGAATCGTCAGAGTCTAACCTGCACACCATTCATGATAAACATTAAGTCAGTTTCCTGGTATTGTTGTCATGTGCCATATGGTGTTGAAACTTCATAAAGTTTAGTATCACTTGACTGCATTTATATCTTGTTTATAGTGAATAATATTATAAAGTCAACAGAGTTTGAATGTTAGGCCACGTGGGTTTGTTCAGTATTGGAACTGCGTTTGTCCAGCCTGATAAATGGACAAAGTGTGTCAGACTCTTGGCATCAGCGGTGCTGCTTGATGCAGATTCTTTGTAGTCTCACCTGTAGTAGCTATACAATTAAGTCTGGAGATGTGAGTGCAAACGGCAGACATAAAGAGCAGAGTCTCCCTTTCATGTCGAGAGACGCTGACACCGAGCAGATCGCCAGACTGTAGGGGGCGCTCTAGAGTCAGGGCCCTGAGGTTTGTTTTGGACATTCCACACACAGGGGAGGTGGGGCTTTAAGAGACGTGTCACTTTATAAACAGGGTGGCAGAGGATATGCTGCAAATGTTCGTAAAAAGCAGACCATGTAAGTCAGTTCAGAAAAACTTCTCTAGCATCTGTTAATGTTGGATAGCGGTTAAACGTAACCTGAAGACTCATAAGCTGACAGCTGCAGTTGGACCCTTGAGGTCTTTAAAATATCCAGCTGTGTGTGTTGGAGCAAACTGCAATTCACTATAGATGCAAATGTCCCCTAACCAAAGAAAATGTGAACGTGTTCTTCCTTGACATAATCGTCAGCGTGTCAGTGGGACGTGAAGTAGACGCTCCACAAGCTTTACCGTGACTTTACCGTGGTGACAACCGCAGGATTTCACTGTATAACCACGCTTACACTGAGTGCTCATGTAGGCATAGCAGCGTAGCGACCAGCCAGCAGATTCGTGCTCACCCTGTTTGACAGGAAGGTTGTGAGCTCAGTGAAGTTGCTCATTCATGCGTGACACAAAAGACACTTGTGGACGTGGTGTCGGGGATATGTATGAGGAAAGAGGGGCTCAGTTAAAATAACCTGCAGCAGACGGATTTAGACGGTTAAACGCCGGGTGAATAACCAGCAGTGACTGAACAGACTCAGAGGGGGATTTAAATAGCTCCCCCTGTCTGCGAAGGCATGTTCTTTTTTTACACGTGACAGCCTTTTTTAGTGTGAGGGACGTGTTGCTTGTGATGCAGAAGCCTCTAGCTTTCCTGGAGATGGGGGCTGTGTGGAGGCGGGGGCCGTGTGGAGCGCTGGGGGGCTGTTCCGCGATTATCTGATGCCCCGATATAGTATTCCAGCTCGTGTATAAACGTGTGTCATGATGAAAACAGCATCTACATCCCAGTTCTACTCTCCCGTATTCATGAATTCCCTTTCGATTCATATTAACGGTCTTTAATTCACAAGCTAAGCACCATCCCTAATTTTGTTCTGCAAAACGTTATCGGCGTTAATTTCGCCTACGACAGAGGACAGAAAACGACAGCTTTTAAAACCCTTTACGTAACGCTTTTAAAGTTCCTCCCATGTGCGCGTTCCGCTGCAGGCTGCACGTGTCCGTGTGCTTCACCTCCTGCCTTCAGACGTCTGCAGCTCCAGGCTGGCTCCTCCTAATTGTGCCCTCAAGATTGGGTCCTCCGAGGAGCATCTGCTTCTGAATCCTTCACCAGCACCCTGCTAATCTGACGGCTCTGTCCACCTCGCCGCGAATCCAGAGGAACCCGCGTTGCTGATTCAGTGAGCTACTGAAAGTCGGAGCTGCAGCCAGAACACGCCGCCTCCGTATGGCTGGTATAATCCGCATCCGCATCTCCCTGTCAAGCTCCGAGCTTCACACCATAACCCTACAGGAAAACCTTTCTGCTGCCTGTGTAGTGTGTGAAAATGGCATTTCATGATATCCCCTGCCTCGTCCCCTGAGTGTCCCCTGCCATGGCCCTAACCCCTAACCATAACCCAGTATGTACTCTCCTACCCCCTAACCAGCATCTCCTTGGCATGTGGGTCATCAGTGTTCTGCTGTCCCTCAGATAGCCTCTTTAGAAGCATGGGTCTGCTAACCAGCTAGCTACGATCTCCTGAATTGCTCGCTATTTATTTATTTTTTGAAACCTTTTGAGGTGGAGGGGCAGAAACAACAGCCCGAAGTGGGAGGTCTCTGGATGAATAGAGATCGCAGACATTTCTTTGTTTCGATGGAGAGGCATTTATGATGGAGTGTCATGCTTACAGGCACCAGTGCGGCATTGGTGACTTCCGGTATGCAGGGACCACCTGCGCAGGTGGAGAGGGGGCTGTGATCACCAAGACAGACCCGGAAGGACGTATGACTAATACCAGGCTGGAAACGGAACATCCCGACCTCTATTTTGTGTGCGCAATCGAATGGGCGGAGCGTTCATGCTGTAGGGGACGTGAGGCGAGATTCCTGATGTAGCGGAACATTCTCTGACGGGTTTCTTAGTCAGGAAGCTGAATGCACAGCTGCATCATGGGAAAGGTGTTTATTCTCAGGCTTCATTTCAATTGGGGGGGCGGGGTTTGAGGAGCAGACGGTTGATCGGCCGCTCAGGGAGCATGGCTTGCCTCTGTCTGATGCCGAATGACCATGCGTTCGGATTGGCACGTGTTTCTCGGAGTGTTCAGGAGCGCTGGCATGCAGCGACGGCCAGTCTGTTTTTATTTAGTGCCACAATGAAATCTCGTCCCGCATGTAGGTGATAGTCGTTAGTTTACCTAAACACAAATTGGCTGAGGCTGCAGCTGAGGTAGCACCCCCCCTCCCCCCCCACATCGACTTCCTGTTCCTTATCAGCTGACTGTGAGTAGGTTGGGCTGCCAAGCCCCTGCCCCTCGCAGCAGAGTGAGACAGGCAGGGGGGGTTACCACTGACCTCACCGCTCCTGAAGACACGCACTGGATGGAATCAGGTGATGTGCTGAGTCTCCAAGGTCCCTGGTCAACTGATACGTAGCATCAGGAAACTGCATTATATCAGTTTCCACTAGTGACCTCTACTAAATACCTCTGGCATTCTGGAGATTCCAGAACATTCCAGATTGCAGTTGTTTCTCATAGTGCCCCCTCAGGTCATGCCCTCCTCCTCCTCCTTTCACCCTGCCTGAGAGTTTCGCCCCGTGCAGCTCTGTGCTAGCCCTGTCTGCCGCAGTAGCGCCCCCCCACGCGTCCTGACGGACTCTCCATATGCAGGACCCTTTGTTTCCAAAGATAATGACCCTCATTCTGCTCTCTCTCTGCCTCCCCTGCTGTGCTTCAAATAAGCACCACCTCTGAAGAATAAAGATTCATTTCTGAGCCAGAAACTGCGATTCCATTGCCTGACATCACAGTCCCACACGCATACTGAGGGAGGGCTGCTGAGTGTGTGCCGTGTTTAGCAATGTCCCGATTATAATGCCTTAGACTTGCGCTACCTCACTGGCGAGGTTGTCAGTGATTACACAGACGGGGTGAAGGGTTCTCGTGTGGCTATGCAGTGACGTTGCTTATCATTAGTGTTCAGCAGAATGGGACTTAACGTCCGTGATTCTGGCTTTGCTGAGTGTGTGGCTTACAGCGCTTCCTGTAGATAACATGCCACTTTACACGCACCATACCATCCCGCACTTTGCATATTCGTTTTACAGCTACTGATAACATTGCTTTTTATATGTACTCTGTCGATTTGCTGTTCTGTGTGGCAGCAAGTCGAGGGTCGGGTGCGGTGCTGTGACTCGGGTGTCGCCGCGGGCGTGGCACAGACAGCCACAGTCGTCACTGGCCCCAACTTCTTGGTGACATTCACTTCCCCGCCACTGGATTAAAATGGAATGGTGTGTGAGTGTGCCTTGTGATGGGTTGCCGCCCCATCCTGGGTTGTTCCCTGCCTTGCGCCCGTAGCCTCCAGGATAGGCTCCGAACCCCCTGCGACCCTGAATAGGATAATGATGGATGGACTCAATAGAGTTGGGTAATTCAAGTCCAAACCAGGATTTTGTTTCAACCAACCATCTGAGTACTCAGTGACTGTGACTCTTAATGCTCAACTGGATGGTTGAAACAAAATCTTGGTCTGGACTTTTACTCTCTGGACCTGAATTACCCAACTCTGGGAATTTAACTGTGGCAAAACCCATGTTTCAGTTCTTCAGCATTATAATTCTTTCGTATTGTTACATCATCGGCATGGTGTCTGAATGACTGTTTTCGTGGTTATTTATTGACAGTGATAAAAGGTGAAGTCCCGCGGGTGTCGTCTACCTTCATATTCCACTCCGATATTTTAGGAAGTAGCATTAAACAGAAGTTAATTTTCATAGGCATGTATGTGACTGTCCGTCAAACCCACACGGTGTCTGGCTTGATCACACCGCTGATTAACCTGTCAGTCAGAAACAGCAGGGGCGCTATGTGGTTTACACAGCCCGCTGACGATGGACATGAATGTGTCTATGGACAGAATCAGAGGTGGGACGATGCACTGCGAGTCACACGTGCTTTTGGTTTGAGTGACGCTGGGCATCAGCACTGGCCTGTGTGTCGTGCTCCTGGAGAGCTGGAGGGGTGGGGTCAGACTTTATGTGGTAGAACGAAAAACTGTATGAAGCAGAAGGCGCTATGGGGGGGACTCAGCTCTGCGAGGCAGAATGTGTCCCGGTCAGGGTGAGCCAGTGGAGGGAGCTGCCGAGGAACACAGAAAATATCACGCCGGGATGAACATCCAGCTCATTTCCCAAGCCTGCCACATTCATCATTTACTTCATGCACATATTGCTCATTTATTGGGCATGATTGTAATAATAACTTTTGAGGTCAATAAAAGTCATTATGATGTCATCCACATGCGACACATTTCACATGTTTATGCAGACCTGTGGTTTTTCCAGTACATTTAGATTCACACTATCAGTGTAAAATGTATTTTTTATGAATTAAGGACCACGTTATGGGTTGTGGTGTTGTAAACCCATACTCACACAGGAAATGATACATGCCACTTCATAGTTACTCATATAGTATCTATATAAAAATATTACTTTTAAAAAGTGTGAGAATTTTCATCCTTTTAAAATCGGTCATATGGGGGACATCCCCCTCCTCCCTCGTCGGAGCCTCACGCCTTTCTGGACGGCTGTGAAACACAGACAGATATAGCGTGGTCACATGGCGGCACAGAGCATTCCTCTAACCTATTTCCACACGCCGCTCTGTTACGTAATGCGTTTCTATTCTAGGGGCTGGCAGGCCACCGGCTGATCCCCGCGGAGCTGCAGCACCTCACACTGGCCTCGGCAGGTTTGCTGCGCTGGAGCGTTTAGCTCGGCTTGGTCTCCGGAGCGGGCGGCGCAGGCGGAGTGCTGCAGCCTTGCCCCGGAGCGAATGCCACTTGCGGTGTGCCGCTCATTCTGCACCGCGTCTGTGTATCCTGACTGACTCCGTTTTCCGGGGGGAATATTGTAAGGAGCATTCAGCGGGGAAACTTTTGTTCTGCATCCAGTTTAAGGGCCTATACATGCGTAACAGCTATTTCTACAGGACAAGATAAAGTATTTGCCCCCCCTCCAAGTCACTCCTTGAAAAAAGCTAGATGTATTCACTTGTTTCAAATAAATATATCATGCATTGTGATCCAGGGTGTCCCCAGACCATGTACTTTGTGGAGATACAGTCTGGGTGATGGATGGGTGGATGGGTGGATGGACAAATTACTATGATAAATCTTACAGGAGTGTCTGAAGTTCTGCAAAAAGAAACATGTCCTCCAAGGGCAAACAGTCCCTGTCCACAAATAGGATACTTCAGTTAAGCAATCAGCCTAAACCTCAGATGTGTTCTGTTACTTGTGGATCCTGCCTTATTTTAAGGGCAGTGAGTCTGTCTTTAGTGTCCCTGCTTGGCTGATGTCCTCCAGAGCCTCAGGTCACCAGGACCCATTTGATACCATCACAAAGTACCATATAACAGGGAGATCAGAGGCTCTGGTGACTACTGACAGTCAGAAATACTGCACTGTACTGTTCAGTTCCTTTAGTGTTTTGCTCCTAACTAGCAATGTAGCAAGAATGGTGGGGTGCGTGGTAAGTGGGGCTTCCCAGGGGCAGTTTGGAAACGCCAGCAGGTTCTATGTTTGAATCTTCTATCCAAAAGCAGTGTTTTTGAGAAAGCAAGGTCAGACTGTCCCTGGAGCAAATGGGGGCGAACGGCCTGGTTTATGGGCCCAGCGGTGACGTCACTGGACCGACCCTAGGATTTGAACCAGCAACCTTCCGATCACAGCATACTGACCCACAAAGCTACGTTTAACCTTTGCTGAGATGTTATCTTACAGAGAATTGAGTCTTGCCCACATTTGCTGTAATTTGCATTCATTCAGTTGCACGAATTGTTTTGACAAAATACGTTTTACAGCACGTGACCAGCGATGGATGGATGGATGATTATCGCAGCTAACACAGCTAGCGCAAGTCTGGGGACTCTATCCAGAAGCGCTGATCCCGGTTACATAAAGCCTTACATAATTGTAACACTGTGCCGCATGTGAGATAAGCGCGGTGCGGAGTGTGGGAGGTGCTGAGCCTAAGCGCCACATGGGGCAGGGGGGCGGGGCACACTCGGGGGGGCTGGGGAGTGATGGGGATTATGGGTAAAAAAAATAGATCATTTCAGGAATAAAGGGGAGTCCAGTTTCCTTCCCAAACATCTACTTACTGTGATCAGAGTCACGGGAGGGGGGGACTTGGAGCCAATCAGAAGGCAGGGGGGCGCCCCGGATTCATGCTGGTCTGGTTCAGGAAGTGCCAGTCTGATTCAGGAAGTGGGCTAAACGCTCGCCAGTTTGATCCGCATCTCCTCTGTGTCCCGTTCTCACTTTGTTGATATCCTCTGTAATAAGTGTGTAAAGGTGTTAAGGAGAAATGCCTCATTTGGATGGATGTATCCGCTGTATATGCACACAACAAGCCCTCTGACTGATGTCAGCGGTACCAAGAGAGGCGTTTACTGGTGCAGGGCAGGCACCCTGACAGGGAACAGGGAATCATTTTGGGATTATTCAGGGTAAATAGCTGATTATCCTGAAACCACACAGATTGACAGGAGTGCAGCTCCCCAGTGGGCGGGCGAGTACCTTCAGCCGTGGGGAGGTAACACTTCTCATGGAGGTCAGGAGGAACTCACTGCGGGTGGAAGGAAGGGGCTGATCTGGGGGAGGCTGAAAAGCATTGGAATGGAGCATCTGCTGTGGGGTGGGGGGGAATTCAACGCCAAGCTCTACACGTGTGTGTGACGTGAGCCAGGAAATGTCTGCTCTGCTCAGGACACACATCTGTGGCTTGACTTTGGGGGGTTCAATTCAGTTTAGTTTAAAAGGTATAAACAATTTGCCCATTACAGGAGGCTTTTGTTTAAGGAACCCCATGTTCTTTAGTTTAACATAATGCCTTTTCTTTGTCTTCCATCCATTCCAGACTCCATAGATCGCTTCATGGCAAATGGGGGCAGAGAAGGACTTCGTAGCTGTCTCCCAGAATCCTCTGCAACAGCACGTCCTCCAAAAACATAAAAATCTGTTTTTAACATGCCCAGATTTCTGCATACTCTCTGGCTGATGAAAATGGATCCATATGTTGCTCTGGATTCCGGAAAGAACCTCATCGTTGGCTCTGCAGACATGGCTTTAGGGACTTCTGCGAGAACGGAAGGTCAGCATTTCTTGCTGTTCCTCTTGCGCTGGCTTCCTCAACCGAGAAACCTCTGAAGAGCAAATGTGGACATTTCTGGCACAGTGAACATCCCCCTCTGACTGTTCCCATAGCAGGACAGTGAGCTGCAGTATCTCATGCTCATTCTGTAGGAAACATTTTAGGAACCTCAATGTACTTATCAGAAGCGATTTACCTTCTCAGGAAGCAGAGGACTGAAACCTCACTGGCTCCATGATGAGCTGATCCTGATTGGCTGAGTGTCCCTCACCAGGTCGTGTCTGGCACAGCAGTGATGGACATGGCGAGCAGATGGGGGTGTTTTATCGGTCTCAGGTGAGCTACATGTAAGGTGGGGCCCAGTATGATTTGGATTCCCATTAAACAGGCAGCCTGACTGCTCAGTTTTGCACTACAGAAGGGAGTGTGACCTTTAGGGTGATGATTCTCAGGATCAGTGGAGTTAAGGTTAGTGGTTAGGGACCAGGGGTTTATTCTTTATATCCATAGGTTTATCCATAGTTTATTCTTTGGAAGTTTAAATCCATTTCTTTTTTTATTATACAGTATTTGTGTGTAATTTGTACACATACTTCCAGCAAACTTTAGTCACCGGATTGAAAGCGGACAGCCCGTCAAACATTGGGGAGCTCTCTGTAAGGGAATCCCAAAACGGTGACGATCGGACCACTTCCTCTGTGACAGGAGACGGTGGCTCTATGTCCTGCCATCGGGGTCCAACTGAGTCAGCAGGAACTTAGTCATCCATGCTGCTTTGTGTCTGAGGTTCCCGATGCAGAGAAGAACTTGGAAATCGATGCTGACACAGCGAATGCAGGGAAAGGCTGCGCGTGGATTATGCTAGAGAGGTTGTGACAGGAGAGAAGAGGCAGGGGGCCGCAGTCCTCCTATCAGCCGCTTTTAATGAGCGCTTTTGTGTGGGGTTAGGGGTAGAGTGCCCGCTTGGCCAGAAACCCTGCTCTTCATCACCCCTCAGGTAGATCAGAGGCAGCAGCCTGCCATCTCGGAGAGGGGATTTGTGTGCTTGGGACCAAACTCAGAAGAGCAAAGCAGCCAGGAGCAGAACTGGGTCACCAGTCTGCAGTCACCCTTCTTGGTGTCAGCATTTGTCAAAAACCAGAAGGGGAGAGTTGGCCATAAGTGGGCCAGCGTGCTTCACCTGGCATTAGGGTTAGGCATGCCCTAACAGGGGATTAGGGTTAGGCCTGCTTTACCAGGGATTAGGGTTAGGCGTGCCCTAACAGGGGATTAGGGTTAGGCGTGCCCTAACAGGAGATTAGGGTTAGGCCTGCTTTACCAGGGATTAAGGTTAGGCCTGCTTTACCAGGATATTGGGGTTAGGCATGCGCCTGGCACGTCGCTGTTCTGCCTCTCACATCCCACAGACGGGATCCACCCATAGATCACGACCCATACCATGTGACTAAACCTGAGTTACGGATCATCTGGAAGGTCAGAACTATTTAAGACCTGGCTAAGATCAGAGCTTCTGTAAATAAGCACAGAGTGGCCAGACACCTGCGAACGAATCACGGAAAAAACAGCTGTTACCCCCGACATCCACATGGGAGTGAGTTGTATTTCTGTACCGTCAGAGAGGCACTGTGGCTGGTGCACGCTGGGAAGGAGCCTGTGAGCCTTGGCAGAGAGGCTTGACGTTTGGGAGTGTAGAGGTCAGACACCAGCCTCCACATTTAAGATAAAACCATGTGTGAAGTCGACGCAATGGGGATGAAACGGTTACCGCACTTCCTGTCACCCTGTCCCTCCTAACAAAGAGGAAACGCCGGCATGTGACAGAGACAACGCATCCCCCATGGAGCACTGCCCTGCGTCTGTGCGACCGCAGTTCAGCAGATACTCAGCGGTGAATGACGTCTATACACTCAGGACCATACATTTTTGGACAGAGACAAAAGTTTTCAATTTTTAAGTTCTGTACATTACCACAATAAATTTTAAAAGAAACAAGTCAGATACAGTTGAAGTGCAGACTTTCAGCTTTAATTCAGTGGGTAGAACAAAAACATTGCATAAAAATGTGGGGAACTAAAGT
>JAODLD010000008.1:21530965-21543074 GCA_026781065.1 Mormyrops boulengeri
CAGGTACGTCTGCCAGGAAAGCTAGAGGCTCCCCTTACCAACCTCGGTACTCTTCTCCAGCAGACACAAATGGGGCATAGAAGTCTGTCTTTACTCAACCGCGAGAAATTAACGAGAAACAAATTAACAAGAACTATCGACAACTGATTTCCGACTCGAACAAAGCAGAGAGTAGAATCATTGTTAAGTACACAACACTCACCTCAACCCGGTTTCCAATTTTGTAAAGCAATATAGTGAACTTATCGACCGCCTTAGGGTCAGAGAAAATATCAGGGTTTAATATATCAGCCATAACTGCCACTGTGCACTTCAGCAATATGACCAAGCATAGTTAAATATTGATGCTCATTTTCCGATGCAGAGTGCCCGACCTGTCGTCTGGTGTGGGTCTCTTCTGCAGGATTTCTTTAACGTAATCTTTGTAGTAGCTGCTGTCAAGGTCCTAGAAATGACCAAAATGAATAACGGTGAACATTTGAGTATTGAGAGGAAAGGATGGTGTAACATAGGTCACACATCCGTCCGTCATTGATATACGTATGCGAGCTATTTATGCAATTTCATAATTCCCTGTTTCCTTCATTGGCCATAGAGTAACATCTTTATGATGCGAAGAGCACCTCGCATTTATGAATTGAGCCCACTGCTCTTGTCTTGTCCTTGATTTCTATGTCAGCATTCCTGATTTTTCAGATCACATGCAGTCTTTGCTCACAGGTTGCACACGTGTGATCTCTGACCACTGCAGGGTGAGGCTTCTGCTAAAGATTACCGTCAAACACACAACGCATTGTGTCCTCTCTGTGGGAAATGACAACATCCCCATAATCGGTTCAAAAACATTATGCAAGCCAATTAGATGAAAGCGGCTTACGACGATTAGGCCTCTGGCATGTCGTGGGATTTTATTGGAATTGTAGCTCTGATTGGTCTCACTGGAAGTAGGCCTCGCTTGACAATGAAGGTGCTTCTGTAAGTAAATGCTGAATTCTCAAATCCCTGTTTACGCTTGTAATGCTTCTAATTTTTATATAATTGTATACTTAATTTCTAGTAGAGGAGAGAACGGAGTGGTTGCCTGTGATTAATGGATTTGACAGTAAAACGCATAGCATTAATATTAAAATATGACATACAATCACAACAGCTCTTTACAAGATTTAATACCGGAACTGGCATTTGTTATACTTTAGCTAAACTGTTACTGGTTAAGAAAATTTCATCACCTCAAATTTCCCTTCTGGGTTTCATGCTGCTCATTTAAATCTTGCCTTTAATTAGTCCTTAATTTGAACTTCATTTAAATTCCCACAGCATCTGTATGAGTGGGACCCTGCTCACCCCTTCCTGCAGGCCCAAACCTCCTGTGGGGTAGCTCACCGCAGACACGCTGACCTCCCGGCCGCTCCTCAGGGCCATGAACAGGAGCCGCGGGTAGAGCAGACTGAGAAAGGTCAAGTAGGCGATCAGGGGCAGGTTTGCCAACAGGGAGTAATAGGCGTAGATCTACAAGCAGAGAAGCAGAGAGGGCGTCCCAGTTGGGAGATCTCACAGAGGATGCCCCCTTCATGGCTATACAGAAGCAGAGATTGAGTTGGGATCACATCTCAACTCATTGTAAACAAACGTAACAACCATTAGATTCCTAGTTTCCTTGGAAGAGAGCCGAAGCAATCTATGAAAATTACACATTCCCTCTGGCCGCTGAATTAAAAGGTTTATAAAATAAAATATGTCTGTCCCAATAATTTCTAACCTTCTGCCCCAGACCAGAGGGGAAACAGACCCTCCCATTCGAGAGATACAGAGGCTGGGATGCCGTACGGTGGTGCTTCACACCGGCGCGATTAACGGATTGAGATTCGGCACTCTGGGACAGGACTCCAGCAGAGTCTGGGGTGAAGCACCACTTTTTATCTGGGGGCTTCCGGACCCCCAAATCTGCTTCCCCCAGATGGTCCTGCTCCACTTCAGTCATCAGATGAATACACTAAAGATAAATGACTAAATGGTGGCCGCCTCCATATCTGACCCCAACTCTGTACAAACTGCATGATGGATGCCTTTGTCTCAGTTATTCCTGAACAGATCAACACTAAAACCTAGATAACAGACTTGGGCTGGGACCCCGATGTGGTTGAAGTGGCTCCCCATTGGTTCTGTAAAGTGCTTTGGGTGTCTGGAAACCACTAAATAATTGTAACATTCATTCATTCGTTCATAAAATCTCGCACAGTTGGCCATGAGGTAATATTCTGAGGCACAAACCCCTCTGCTCACTCAGGGGATCGGCACCCCTCTGCGTGCCGATCTTCATCGCACTGTTTAGTGTTAGCATGAGGCGGCTCTGCACTCTCAGATCAGAACACGTCGCTGCTTGGATTTCGAACTATACCCCTTCTGTTACCTCAGGGGTCCGCGGACAGTCGACCTTCTGCCAGACGAGGACTCCGAGGTGCGTCCAGGAGAGGAGGCTGCCCAGCGCATAGCCCACCTGACTGCGTAGCCCCCCGCAGGCGAGCAGGGGGAAATACAGGACAGGGTAGTAGAAGAGACCCAGGATCTTCCAGTACTCTGCAAGAAAAGACACAGACTCACTAAACAGCACATGCTAAAATGCAGCACATCTCTCTATGGCCAGAAGGAAGGATGGACGATGTAAACATGAAGTAAAAGCCAAATGGCAGAGACATCAGAAGCAGAAATCCAGCCGATAGGAGGAAGCAGGATCTAGAGCAGTTAATGAAATGCAATGTAAAGTATTTTGTAAAGGGATACCTTCATTGGTTAGGTGCTGCCTTGGAGGAAAGATGGGATAAATGTCAGTGAGAATACCTCAGTGTGAAAGCAACTTCTTTTCAATAATGTTCTCCTTTAAGGAGGACAAAATTGTGCCTTGCATCTCATTGACCCAGCTCTGAATCTGCCCCATTACCTCAGCATGAAAAAACTTCACCACAGGATGACTCACACTTAGTCAAGGCGATCGGAATCTTCCGGAAAGGAATACTGTGATTACACAGCCCTATGCTTCCAGCAGAGCTTTGAGCGAGTGCCAAGTGTCACTCTCACCTTTGTTTTCCTGGCTTTTGGAGAAGGGCAGGGGGGGTTGGGCCAGCAGCAACACACACAGCTTGCAGAAGATCACCCCGAACACAGCCGCGGCCAGCCCTCTGTGCCGCGTCTGCTCCAGGAAGTTCACTGGGCTGGGGGGGGGGGAGCGCAGGCTTTAGCGGCTGGCCGTGACATTTCCTTCACTGATGGGCGATAACTCTGAAGAAAATACTGCCGGTATTATGATGAACAGGCTGCTGTATGATTGTGACGCCGTTGTGCCAAGTCAAACACCGACTGAAAGGGGAGTTACTATAGCATAAAACCCAACATGTCCTGCAAGCGACAAGTGCAGGTGCCAAGGCACCATACATGAAGATGGAGATCCAGAAACGGGGGCATCACTATCACCTGAGTAACCCTGTGACGTCTTTCCCGAAGCCTCGAAGCCGCTGTTTCCATCTGGTCACTGCAGCCAATATCAGCATGACTATACACTAGCAAAAAAGAAGACGTCTACTTTATTATTGTAGACCACCCTGGAGAGGTCAGGGTGCCGCTCTGCTGCCATTAATCTCCCTCCCAGGCTTCGGCGAGGGAGGCGCCAGCAGAGAGCAGGCAGTGGGCACCCTGCAGGCCGCTCAGCTAGTGTGACCAATGAGAGCTCGGAGTAAATGGGCCAAAGCTGATAACGCCCATTTGTCGGGACCAAATCAGGTAGTTTATCTTAAACAAAAATCACTGAAAAAAACAGCAGAGCTTAATGGTCAGAAGTTGCTAAGAGATTTGCCAAGTATTCTATTTTAGCACATACATTCTTCAAACTAATCTAAACATTAATGTAAAGGTCTAAAAGTTAAGTGACATATCTTGATTTAATATCAATGATTTACACGCAATTACTAAAATCAGTAATAGAAATACTAAAAATCCCTAATAAAATCTCTTTGTGCAACAAGATCATACTAAGGTTTCTTAAACTCACAACACTATATCTCTATGAACGAATTAATACCAAAACAGTGAACAAAAGAATGACCCATCTCCCCAAAGCCCTGTGATACGGCTGTACACCCATAGTGGGTAAGAGGTACCAAGGTGGGCATGTCCTTTTTCCTGTGAAAGACTCACAGATATGGCCGCGATGGATGTGTGGAACAGCCAGTCATCGGCAGTGGGGTCACATGGGACGATAACCCTGAAAGTGTCATGGGAGAGACGGCAATCGTCACGCTCGACGCTGAGCTCACTTATCGCTACATCTCTGTACACCCCCGAGACAAATTCCGTTCGCACGGCAGATTATCACAGAGCCAGAGCTCATCTATGCAAAGCAGCCTTTGAGATGGAGGCAGGCTGATGTGGCTAACTGGGAACTGGAGCCCTCCAGTAGACATAGCGTGTCTTAACAGGGCAGACATATTGTGCCCCAAATTAATGAAACAGGAGGAATGAGTGACGTCAGCATGTTTATAAAAACAAGACGTCTTCTGTAGGACAGAGACAATGAGATACCCTGAAGCATGGGGTGTCCCAGGACACTCTGAACACGTTATCCCAGCATCTGTTGCACAGCAACAGCAGAAAAACGACATCATATCCCCCTGGCGTCATTCCTGCTGCAGGAAATCAAATCGGGTACTGGCAAAACCCCCGCCTGCTGCTTTTAGGGGCCCAAGCACATACCGCTTACACCCTCTCTTACTTATTCTTATTTTTCTGATTATAAATGAACTGATTCATTGTGACTATATTTTTTCAATGCAGAAAGATGTTGAATTTGAACAGTAGTATGAATCGTAACTGTACCCCTATGTATCTGAATACACCTTGAAGTATTGCTACCCAACATACAACCAAAGCAAACCCATGAACCGAAACACCTGGACAAGGGCTCTGGTAAATCTTTCATCTCATCATTTACAGGGCCATTAAACACACTAACAGTTGTTTCTGTCAGCTAAAACATTTAACCTTGTTTTTACATTAACTTACAGAGTGGCAGCAAAATATCGCTGCCATTGTAATAGTGAAACAAGTTATCTTTTTGCAACTCAAAAGATACACTTTATAAAAGACACTTCAGCAAAAAAACCAAAACAAAACAAAAAAAAACACTGAAGGACAGACATTTGATAACAGTTTCTCAGACAAAGATGAAACAGGAGACTTACTCTATTGCTGGTTTAGTAGGCTCGACACTGTCATACCAGTCTGCGTAATCATAGTAGTCCTGCACTGCCGATACATTGGTGCTCATTGTGTTCCTCTGGTCAGATCCACAGCTCGCTGAGAAGTTTTTCAGGTGGTTCTTAAGTTCAATGGGCTACTTCTGAGAACTATGACCCAGTTCTGACCCTCTCGAAAAACTGAGAGGGACTTTCCTCTGAAGTTCTCACACCTCGCGTCCCCCTCTGCAGGTGGCTGCTTTGCTTGGCCGCACTGGTGTGGTGTGACAGGTTCAGAGTGCCCCCCCCAGGTCAGAGCTTTTTCAAAACGGGGATTACCGGAATGCTAGGATACGGGGGAGAGACATGGAGAGAGAGTGAGAGAGAGGGAGAGAAAGGAAGGCCGGCAACTTTCCAGGCGGGCCAGGCAATCTTCTCTACCACATGCAGTAATGTAGTTTGTGAGATTCTGTGGCCACTGGACTAAATGCAGGTAGCAATAGAAAAGAGGTGCAGTGACCTTATAAACACAGATATACGTGCATAGAGTAAACGATGCTTTAGGATGAATGATATCCACATATGGCTGAATTGTGATAAGAACATAATTCACTCTACTCTTCAGCATATCTAGATTTTGAAAATGGAAAGTTCTGCTTTACTGAAACAACTACATTTATTTATTTAGCAGACACTGTTACCCGAAGGAACAGCTGAGAAAGCAGGGTCAGATAGTACCTGAAGCATAACAGTTTTTCAAGAACTCAAAAGTCCAATTTAACAAGTACTGTTGTTATAACAAGATGGAAAGTGTACTCTGGCTCCATCTCCATGGTGATGAGCATGTGGCTGATCATCACACATCTGTAATAGCTACTGTCTCTAAGAAAAACAGCACGCCCAAAATTATAGGGTCTGTTTTGAAGATTGTCAATTAAAACGTGCGAGCAACATCAATCTGCTCTGATTACTAAAAGATTGTTACCAATAATAATACTAAAAACACACCCGGCTATGTTCCACCTGATTCCTACAGTACATGGTCTAGAGCTCATAGCTTGTTTTTGAAAAAATAAATACAAACTCAACACTGAAGATCATCTGATAAATCTGCACTCTCATTGACCTACCTCAATTTAATATGCAAGAACTTTTTGTTTACTTGTATTCAGGGGCATCCTTTGGCCTATTTTGGGGGGGGCTTTGCCCTCTTAAATAAATATGTATCTACTGTCAATAATAGTTTGCCCACCCCATAAAGACTCAGCCCCCCACCCATTCATCTCTAACTACATGCCTGCTTGTACTTATTATATAACATGCAAAGCCATAAACCCAAATGACAAAATTTCTGCCCAAAGGCGATTTTCACACACATTATTTATTAATTTCACATTATTTACTTTTCAAAAGTAGAATCAAACTCAATTACAAGGATAATCAATCATATTTAATATCCAAAACTATGTACAAAGAGTAGGCCTACAACAGAGGTCATGATTAAGAGAAAATCCACGGGAAATAAAAGTCCCGGTGAAATCGCGTGCTGTCCCCACGTCATTACAGCACGAGCTTCGCTCACAAACCGCGCGGCAGGGAGGCATCAGATCTGCCGATAGCCTCGGGATTCACCTTTAACGTCATGTAGGACTTATATTCCAGCTATAAAACTATTGCTAAATAATAATAAATATGTATTGGTCTATTCACTGAAACTGAATACACATACAATACGTTCATTGATTGGTATTTCATTCCAAAGGTTAAGGTTTCGGAGTTGTGTGCGGCCCAGTACTCCCAGTGCATATTTGCATGCGACTCCATTCAGTTCGTCAGCAGTTGGGGGAGGCTAACGATGAGGTTCATCTTCCCCAAGCAGCGGCTGTTTAAATAAAATCACTAACCTCTTTCCTCCACACACAGGGCGGGATTGATGAAAGTGACACCAGTGCCGTGAAATGGGTAGGATTTATGGGCCGTATAATGACCCCATATCCACCATCATCATTCCAGGCCTCTGGGGAACAGTTACTGCGGCCGCTTAAAAAAACACGGCACTTAATCAAAAGCCGCATTTACAAGGCGATGTCACGGCAAAACACCGTGAAAACACTGACGGATTAAATCCCCGAAACACTAAATCAGATCACAAGATAGCAATGACAAAGCCGGTCGGTTAAGCTGAATCAAAAACAAAACTCACGGGTGCTAGTTCATGTGAGCTGATTTTAGGGCAGTGATGAAGAAATGTGCAAAAAGGCAGTGGATGATCACGGTTAAGGATCTAAAGCAGAGTCACTACACTAAAGTCTACCTAGGAAATACCTACTTTGTCTGATTCTCTTTACTGGAAACTGCCATAACACTCTCCGGCAGGGTAGTGTCACTTTCAAAGTGCATACAAAGGAGGTCTTCCAGGGTAAAGTGACATGCACTCTGGATATAAAGCGAGATAAAAGCCGGAGTCTCTGAAGTGCGCCGCCGGATCCTCCTCCCGGTAACGGACAAAGGGCCATTCAGCCGGCAGCCTCACCCCGCCGCGAAGGCACAAAGCTCAGCCCCTCCCCGGGTCAGCTTTTCATCTGCACGTCCCCAAAAAGTACAGTTCCTCTGGCTATATATGTGTTATTATGATACGAAACACCTTTCAAAGAAAATGTGGTTTGATGGGTGTAAGGCTGGGGCACCTGGCGCAGGTGAAGCCGTCACCGCACCGGCGGCCGGTTCGCTCCGCACGCAGGTCCAGGAGCGCAGCGGGGATGAAGAGCAGCCGGTACCCCGCCGTCTTGCACACTCTGATGACTTTGATCAAACTGACACGGAAAGTTGGGTTTTTATTTAATTAACTGCCATTATTTCACCTATCGCAGTTCAAAATGTGATGCTAATTTCCTTTGCGAACGAGTGTATTTAAAAAGTCATTACCGTAGTACTGCGAGCTGCAGAGCTGCTTCTTTTACAAATACGCAGATTTAGGAATAAATCATGTGACCAAACGCTAATATAAAGACGTATCTAACACCACGCATGTAGTTAAATTAAGGGTTTGACCCCCCCCCCCGGAATACGTAGCCAGGAAGTAAAATAAAGGATTGCCCCCCGCCCCTCGTTTGGGGAATCTACCGGTAAGATTGCCGCCCCCCGAAAAGAATTTCTGGCTATGTGCCGGGCATATGCTCGGATTACCACTGTACTTTAATTAATTGTGTGTCTGGAATTTCGCTTAAGCAAATTAAAAAGTATAAGGAAGGTAGCTCGTAAATGGAGGAAAGAACGACCTGCAAATTTGGTTTATTTTCTTCCATAGATAGATAGATAGATAGATGCTTTATTGTCATTGTAAACAGATGCACAGTATATTTACAATTAAATAGATTCTGTAGGCCTAGTCAACATGATGAGTTTAATCATTCGGATACAGCTCCTTTGCCTTGGTATCTTTTAGATCTTCTTTTTAATACGGATGTTAGAAAAACCAACACACGTTTTCCAAACAGCCTCAGCCTGCAGCACATGCTGCCTGGACACTTGTCATGATCAGGCACCATAATCAGGCTGTGCCTGGAGGAAGTGGCGTCTGTCAGGCTGCAGTTCAGCGTCCTCTGTGATGTTGCCTGGTGTGTCAGGAGAAGGGGACCCACACAGAGCCCTGTTGTCACCCGTCACCTGCAGGGGACCCCGGCCTCTGGCAGCTGTGCTTTCTTAGCTGCTCGGTGCATTAGTGCCTCCTGCAGGGCTGTCGGGCACCCGCAAGGCTCCATGAGTTGCCTGCAGTGAACACTGCAGTACTCCTCCAATTACAGGTACCCTGCGTGCTTCTGTGCTGGGGGGAGTGACAGTCGCTTCTGAAGCAGCCAGGCGCGTTTTGGGGGGCGGCGAGCTCGAGAAAGATGCCATTTCGTGATATTAGCGCAAATCTCGCACCGCTTGCCGCAGCCCGTGGGAAAAAGGCGCTCAGCCGCTACGCGGGCTGCGCTGGCGGGATCGCGGCTTAATATCGGGCCACACAAAGAGCCTCTCTGCTTAATCTGTCATGTGTCACCCCTCCTTTTGAGACCTTTAATGAAAATGTTATATGTCGTCTGAGCCTAAGGACTTCTGGCTGTGCTCAGAAAGTCTCCTGCAGAGAAACGTGGTTTTCGTGGTGTAGATTAGACCCTGTTTTTCTTTCTTTTCTTTGAATGTACGACCAATAACTTACCCCTGATGTACGCAGCAAAGACCTGCCCCACTAACGACATCGGATAATCCCGCTTGGAAGCAGGGTGCTGCTGTGTGCTTTATTCCCAGTCAGCTTCCAGGCAGCTGGTTCCTGTTGTGTGTTCGGCCCTTTCCCCTCCTCGCCTGTGTGCCTGTGATCAGAAGGTCGCTGGTTTGAGCCCAGTCTTGGCAGAATAGTCACATGTCTCTGGGTTCTTGATCAAGACCTTTAACCCCCAGCTCCATGGGTGCTGCTGCAGGTGGCTGCCCTTCACTGCCTGGCTTACTCTCACCTATGTGTGTGTCTTGGAGAGCAAGATGGGGTAGGCGAAATGAAAAGTGTCCCACGGGGACCAAGGACCATTTCTATTATTATATCTGGGTATGAAAACTGACGGATATAAAATCACATGGCAGTGACACATTCAGTGTTGCGACCGCACAACGAAAGCGTGACACCCAGGACACGCGAAGGTCGCATGAAGGTGTCTGGTCGTGCCGCTTTTTATTATCAAACTTGAGCTTTTTTCAATATGCTTTCACAGGCAATTAGAGCAGATTGTTCGCTGGACACAATCAGCACGGCACTGGGCTGGAGACAGAGCAGCTTATCTATGCTGGCAGCTGTAATGATGTTAAATTGAGTTGCCTGAATTCCTGCCGTTCACATTTCCTCTGTTCGGGAAACGGTTTAATGTGCTTGAAAGAAGGACAATGATTGAGGCCATAAGGAGGAACTGCGGTCTGTACGTGTGCGTGTGAGTGTGTGTGTGTGCGAGACCCTCTACTAGATCAGCAGTCTTAGAACAATGATGGATGGATGGATGGATGGATGGATGGATAGAATAGATGACGTGTCCTTTTATAAAGCCTTGGCAATCTTACAGTAGTATTTTGTCACTTTATTCATCTTAAACAGACAACACACAAAACCAAGCTTCATGCGTGGCCCCTTAAATAAAGTGGCCTGTGAGTAAGGGCTGAGAGCCCCTCTTCACATGGGAACTAGCTGAGCTTGGCAGTCTGGATGTGGAGGCTTGATTAGATTTTCAAAAAATGTAGAAATCAATATTTCATCAAAGGGCGTTTTGTTGGGTGGTGCTTCTATCAGCGTGGGGGTCGAGCCACGCAGTCTCCCTTTATGAGCAGCGCTGTAACGGATGTTCTGAGGGCCGTGGACATTATTTATGCTTATTAAGGCAGCAGCAATCAAGCGCAGAGCGGCACTGCTGTCCGTCCCGCTGATTTACGGCGGGGGCTATCTGTCTGTGTTATTCATCCTCTGTGCCACAAAAACTAGACGGAGCACAGTGACGGCGGAGGGCATCCCTCCACAGGAAGGGATATCATCCATGGCGACTGTCTCCATGGGCCCGAAAGCTCCCCTGGATACACACGCCGCAGTGATATTGGGGCGTGGGGGTGAGGACAGTGGTGTGATTGAAATTCTCTGGTCGTCTCGCGCAAACAAGAGCCAATGAGGGGGCAGGGTTGCACTTTTTAACGAGGCTCAACAGCTGAGGTGTCACTCCACAGATCAAAGGTGGGGGGTATCTTCATGGTGGCATCCTAACGGGTGGGGGTCGTCGGGGGGCTGAAGATAATAATGAGGAAAGTCCCGGTGAGTTCAGCCTGGGGCCATGTAGGGTTCCGTGTCTCTGCCACGAGGCCGCGTACAGTCAGCTGTTTTAGGCGGTCTTATTCAGCCCCAGGCAGGGGACTGTAGTGTGGGGGCCTTGCAAGTGGGGGGGCCTCATTCAGGCCCATGCGAGACAGGATTCATCTGGGAACTGAGGTGCGATTTTCTGTCTTCATCACGGCTTGATCATCTGTAAGATGTGACACGTTTTATCTCTACATTTGTTAAGCCTTCAGATGACGACGTGCCTATTAATATATTCTTTTATTTTACTTTAAAATATGTTCAAGACATTTTCATATGAGTCTCTTAAAATAAGCAGTATTTTAATGCAAATGCATCAGAATAAATATCATATTCATCCTTGGAGAACAACGTGTAGGGTTAGGGTATGTTTGAAACATCGGTTTTTGGTTGGCCGTACTTATACATTGGCAGAATGCGTTTTCTTTTGTACATCAGCTACATTAAAATAAACCGCCATCCCTGCATGCTGCGATGTGACTCAGTTTTCAGTGAGATACTGCAGCAGCGATCCGCTGGTGTTTGCAGACTCTCTCCTGTCACTGTGCCTCGTTCAGAGGGTCGGCTTGCAGTTGGAGGCCAGGCGCTCTGTGATCACCGGAGCCATTTTTACTGGCACATGTCGCTGGATCATTGCAGCGCTGTGATTGGCTGACCCAGGGTGGGCTTTGTTATATCCCGGCCTATCAGTGAACAGGCACTTGGCACTTGTTCTGAAGGAGGGAATACATATTAACTTTGGGTTAAAATCTCAACAGGGGTGTCAGTCGAGTTCAGAAAAAGGCTTCTTTTTGTTTAGAATCAGCTGCAGCATCCATTTTATGAAAGTTCAACAGGAAAATAAGGAAAATAACAAACCCATGTTGTCAGGTCTAATTGAAACTGTTTGATTGCACTGGTAGTTAAACCTGGTGTGACATTGTTAGATGGTGTTAATCCAGTTCACCTTTCATCATTTTCTGAGGAATAGTATATTTCATTCCATCATCCATCTATCCATCCATCCATCCATCCATCCATC
>JAODLD010000008.1:21550020-21562223 GCA_026781065.1 Mormyrops boulengeri
CCAGACGGCTTCCCTGGGGTGGGAGGGGTGGGGGGGGGGGGGAGCAAGCAGAGCAACAGGGCAGTCCACCACTCCACTTGTGAAACCTGTGATGAACAGGCCAAACTGCCAGCACCCTTCCACACACAGAGCCATGTCCCTATCAGGATTCTCTCTCAAAAATACCAGAAACTCCTCCAGGACAGATGTGGCATTTGGGGTCGTAACATTCAGTGAAGTGATTCTGAACGCAGATCTAATTCCTTTTGCTGTCGAGAGAGAGCCAAACTCGACAGAGGCTTTCCGCTCCCGGATGCCGGCTTAGAGGAATTCCACCCCTCAGATGCCAAGGCCTTGGCCGACCACACAAGGACACCGGCGGGGAGGGGGCGGCAGAACACAATTTCTGGGTGACTGCCGACGCGCTGAAGCTTCACAATGAACAGATCCTAGCAGCGTGGGAGCGCGTGTGTGTTACAGAGCATGTATGTCTCAGGGAGTACATGCAGGTTACAGAGCACATGCGTGTTACACATCGTGCGTGTTACACTGCATGTGTGTGTCAGGGAGGGCATGCATGTTACAGAACGCATATGTGTTACAGAGCATGTGTGTCTCAGGGAGTACATGCATGTTACAGAGCACATACGTGTTACAGATCGTGTATGTGTTACACTGCATGTGTGTGTCAGGGAGGGCATGCATGTTACAGAACGTGTGTGTGTTACCGAGCATGTGTGTCTCAGGGAGTACATGCATGTTACAGAGCACATACGTGTTATAGATCGTGTGTGTGTTACACTGCATGTGTGTGTCAGGGAGGGCATGGATGTTACAGAACGTGTGTGTGTTACAGAGCTTGTGTGTCTCAGGGAGTACATGCATGTTACAGAGCACATACGTGTTATAGATTGTGTGTGTGTTACACAGCGTGTGTGTCAGGGAGGGCATGGATATTACAGAACGTGTGCGTGTTACCAAGCATGTGTGTGTTATTGGACGCATGTGTTACAGATCATGAGCGTGTCTTTGAGTGCATGCGTGTTACAGAGCGTATGTGTGTTATGGAGCATGTGCGTGTTACAGATTGCGAGTGTTATGAAGCATGTGCATGCCAGAGAACGTGTGCATATCAGGGAGTGTGTACATGATATACAGGGTGCGTGTGTCCGTGTGACAGAGTGCATGTCCCGGAGCATGTGAGTTTTACAGAGAGTGTACATGTTACTCAGTGTGTGCATGTTACTCAGTGTGTGCATGTTATTCAGTGTGTGCATGTTATGAAGCATCTTCCCAGATAGGCAGAAGAGGGAGAAGCCTGGGATGATGCACTGGACACACAAAGCCAGAACAAAGGGGCCTCTGTCTTTTCATCTTCAGAAGTTTGTCCGGTAGGATATTCAGTACGCAAACAATGGCTGTGCTGAACATGTCAGTACATCGGTGCTGCTGTTTTGACAAAGAGCATGAGCAGGATACCAGATACCGATATTTTGTTGTTTTTTGCGTCATTAACTGCCTCCGGCCGGCAGCTCTGGATGAGACGGAATTGGTTTCTGGCTCCATTTTCCCATTTCTGTCTCCTGAGAAAAGAAAACCAGCTGGAAAATAATGTTCTCATTTATTTTATTGCTATTATAGTTTATGAATCATTTTGGATATTTATTTTGTGGTAATCTGTGTATTGGATTTCATTTCATTTAAAACCAAACTAATTGCTCATATTGCAAATGCAGGGAGGCATCTCACTGCGTGTTTTATGACCTGGACCCACATGGATTCCACACGCTTCCTGTCGGCAGCGAATCATGGTAAATTTAAGAACACCTATGTGGAAGATCTCTTAGGCTTCTCTTTAGAGAACACAACACCTAATTAATTTAAATATTAATTCTGCTAGCATTACAAATACAGTAGCCTGTCGTTTATAGGTTGTACGACTGCCTCTAGTTATGGGTGGTGGTGGGGGGGCGGTGTTCTGTTAGACAGACTGCGGTGGTGTACCAGCCCCCTCATCCACATCCTGGCTGTCTGATCTGTAACCGAAAAACTGAGATGCCGATAAATAATGGATGCCACTTCTCCACCCGACCTTAAGGGGAGAAGCGGACACCTGACCCTGGAGATCTGGGAAGGGGGGAGGGGGGCCAGACAAGCTTCGTGCAGATGAGAGCAGCTTTGGTTTAATTATCACTCTCAGTGCTAGTGGGCGTGTCTTGCTGCAATTCCAATCAATCGCTTATTAGCACATGCACGGAAAGATCCGGAGGATGGAGCAGGGGCTGCGGTCACCATCACAGAAGGAGAACGGCAGCACTTCAAATGGAATGGGGGGGCTCTAAGTAGATCTTCATTAAAATTTCATCTGTAGCCAGCTTTGAGGTGGGGGGGGGGGTGCCACAGATCGAAAGCATCTAACGAGCCTGGCCCCCTGAGTAGGGGGGTGGGGTGGTGATAAAATGGTATGGGGAGACATAGTATGCTGGGGGTGGGGTGTTGGTAATATGGGGAGGGGAGCATGGTGTGGTGGGGGTGGTGATACAATGATGTGAGGGGGGTGGCACAGGGGGGCATGGTAGGGGTGTGGTGGTGCATTTGGTGATACTGCAGCATGGGGTGGTAAAACGGTGAGTGGGGGGGGCATGGCATGGTGAATGGGGTGTTAATACGACAACGGGGGAGGAGGTGTGACTAAGGAAAAGAGTTACAGGCAAGCAAACAGAGAGAAACGCCCCAAACCCTGAAGTACCTGATCTGCCGTCTCCTTAACGCTGTTAGATGGACCAGGTGGCTGTTTGCAGTGAGGTGGCTGTTTGCAGTGAGGTGCAGAGACTGACCCGTCTTTTTCCTGGACAGGGCTGGTGTGCTCAGTCTGCAACGGCTCCAGTGCTTCAGTGGGAGATAATGGTGCTATTATCTCAGAATCTAAAACAGCGACAAACTCATTCATCAGCATCAAAATTGTTACTTTATCTAAAATCTGTACTAGCTGAGTAGTTGAAAAAGATTATGTACGTACTTATAGTTAATAAATCCTTATCAGTTGGAAAAAAAAAAAGAATCAGTAGGTCAGATATGATACAAATTGTGAATCAGGAATGTCACTTCTCACAAGTTTTGTGTTATGTAGCGTGCGCCGTACATATATGAATCTTTTGTCTGAAGAACTTAATAAACAGTTATGAATAGCCTTTCATATTCAAGGACAAAACCTCCTGCTTTGCACACTGAATGGAACATCTTCTATAGCAATGGTTCAGCCTTGGAGAGTATTGTTGTGCACTCACAGAATATTCTATATGAGGTGTCAGACTTTACCTACAATCACTGGTCATATCCAGAAAGTGGAACATTTTAAAACCCAAGCTCTGGACAGAAGCACATGTCATGTCTATATAATCTGCCCTTTGGGGTAATTCTCATTACCCCTTATTTCGGAGGGGGACCGCGCCCCCATGTCTGCAGCATAACTGCACAAAGCCGCATAGCTAAGCAGGGAGGCCTTTGCAGTCCTGCATTTCAGTGAGCGATTGAGTACTGACCCTCCTGCTACTCACTGTCTGTTTATTCATGCTGTATTATTGTGGAAGGTATTTAACTTTATATAAAACAACATCAGTTTCAGTTCCTACTTTCCTCAACCTCTTTTTAAATTTTGCTCCATGTGTGCTCTTAATATCAGCAGAATAGTCATATATCAATGCCAAATCAATATATGTATTTCTGACACACACAGCTTGTTTTATTACCTTAAATCAATTGTGATCCTGTAGCAATAGTTGTTCTGCTCTATATAAAAATTCAAATTTGATGCCAAGCAGAACTGAATAGCTTGAATTATCCAGCATGCTTGACAGTTTAAATGGGAATTACAAGTTTAAGGAGCCTATTAATCTGACATTTTGAGCTAACTAAAAGAATTAAGCATAATTCAAGGGAAGTCCCAGCTCTGGGCTTAACTCCGTGTGGCTGATGTGGCCCATGACTCCCATGTGGGCGCCGTGCCAGTGAAGAGGCTGCAAAATTAATGAGTAACTCCACCCAGTAATGAATCCTATGGGTACCGATTCCCCGCTAACGCTAATGCAAGCTGACATCTTTGTCCTTGTTAAAAGGAAACCCATATACCTTCCTGGGCAGAGGATCAACACAACAGAATGAAAATGTCCGTCTTAACCTCGGCTTTGTTCGCTTTTGAATGCTGTTCATATGACTTTACTTACTTAACAAAGTTGTTGTGAATTGTGGACGGGAACTGCAGTGCTTAAGGGTACAAAACATTTACAAGGGCATTTAAAAGCTCCTCTAGTTTCACAAATTGCCTTTGTAATTTTCCTTTGAACATTGTATCTCAAATTGGTGTATAGCTCAGCTTTCTGGAAAGGATTCCGGTTTTGGTTTCTCTGCGCTTATCATGTAAACATGCTTCTGAGTTACATTTGATGTTAATGCTATATGAAAGTGTTTCACTGACTTGATGTAATGTTCCTTTTGGTGTTTAATGAGTAAAAGATTCACCACCGTGTATTAATGCCGCTTTAATAAACAGGTTCCGGGAACTCCAGATTTCCTTTCTTAGTGAATTGGGGCATGAACAATTCTGAAAATGACCTAGAAATAGGTGGAGAGAGTTACCAATGTAGAGAAGACACATTCCTTTTAGAGACTAGCTCATGTGACTGTTGGCCAGAGTGCATTCTGGGTGCAGGCAGCCATTGCCTTTAAGCCCCATTAATGGGAACAGTCAGACGTCCGCTTCAAGTGGTCCTGCTCTCCACTCCTCAGCCAGACCACATCGTAGGGGCTTTGCTGGGCGTGCCCCGCATTTTGTTTTTACGCTGTCAAGGTTTTGTTCCAGAATTAGACGTTAAATACAGGATGTAACTGATGCAGTGAGACTGCACTGCCCTCCCGACACTGACCCTAACTGGCAGATCTCTGGGGATCACTATAACAGAAAGGATATTATTGGGTGTTTCCTCTAAATGTGACGGGCAGCAGTCAGAGATTGAGGCCGATTCTGGGCGGAAGGTTTTCTATTAAGCAATAAAACAAGGTACCCTCGGTGCACAGAATGTTATTTGACATTTTATTGGTCTTTAACGTCATTTATATACTGCTAACTGCCTGTAATGCTTTTTAAAACTCTTCCATAATTGGAAGCATACAGTAACATAACCTTGGTGTTCAAATATACTCCATCTATGCATTTTAATTTGAAGCTGTTTTTTCCAGCATTCCATGCCATAATACAATTTCAGGGGACATTTTTCCCCCAAAATATGCAAATTAACATTCAAATATGACAAATATACCTTGGTTACAAAAAATGAAATACTTATATCCACAGAAAGTCCTGCATGAATAAGCATCAACACCTCAGACCTTCTGAGGATAGAACCCCTGGCCCTCCCAGCCAGCATCACACATTTTCATCACATGACCCAGGGGCCGTTTAGGCAGGGTCACCGGGATCACAATGCTGTCCTCTTCTTTACTGACAGCGCTCGCCCTCACGCTGCCTCTGGGGGGCGCTGTGTGGTTCAGGGTCGGCAGACTTATGTCACCCTTGGACCCCTGAGCAAGGCCCTTAACCCCCCAGCTCCAGGGGCGCCGCATGCTGGCCAACCCTGCGCTGTGACCCCCAAGTTTGCTCTCACCTGTATATGTGTCTGTCATGGAGAGTAGGATGAGGTAGCTGTAAGGAGAATTTCCCCACTGGGATTAATAAAGCATCACAATTCTATTCTAACAACAGAGAGAGGTCATGAAGAATGGAACATGCTGCTGGACAGAAATGTGGGATGTCGACGCATTAAAAACATCATTCTTCTGCTGTGATCATTGTAGCATTTTTTATTTTGATCAGATAAAGTTAGAAACACCAAAGGAGTCATGATGGTATGCTTTTGAAAGACACGTCTGAAATGCTGAATGTGATTCATTTTCTCCAAACTGCAGTTTTTTCATCACTTCAGGGTCTGCCTTGATAGCTTTGGTCTAAAGGAAAGCCTCCCCCCCCCCCCCCACTCAGGACTCCATCATGCTTGCCGATCGGGATCATGTTACACTGCATTGAACGGCAAGCAATTTGTCAGACAGTTAAAGGGTTAACTGAGCTTTGATGGTCTAAATTATTTCCGTGACCAAAGCGGCATGTTGCCCTAATTTATTCTTCATTTGTCTGCTCGCTCTTCGTAGCACATTATTCAAAGGCTGTCAGGAAGATAGAATTAATAGTCTGTTCATCTGCAGAAGTGTGCCTTGAATTTATTCCGGCAGATTTAGCAGCAGACGTTTGCTGTCTTACCCAGACTGCCTTGTGGACCAAAGTCTCCTAATTGTGAGTAACAAATGAGTTTATCTGACGGTGTCGCGTGACGCTGCGGTGATCCGGCTACCCGCACTCCCTCCGCAGATTAGATCCAGATCCCTCATGTTTTCTCCTGTGTTCTAAAACAGCTTAAGAACAAACAACCTTTTTATGGCTCCATAAACTGTCAATGTGTGTTTCGGTTGATAATTTCGGTTACAAAATTCATTGTTTAAGGATTAAGGATTTAGTCAGACCATTCGGTTTTAAAGCGCTTATTTGCTCCGTTCTGAAAAGTTGCCTTTCCTCCTGTTGAGGCTTTTAAATGAGTACTTTTGAAAGAGCAGCTTGTTTGATGTGAAATTTCATAAGGTTCAGAGATCTGAAGTCAGCATTTGCGCATGAAATGCCGATCACAAGCAGATCTTATCGAAGAGCGTGAGTGTAAACGCATCGGAGCCACCAGAGAGGCTTTGGTGCTGGCAGACTGTGCAGGTGATGTCACAAGCTGAGAAAAGCCCTTAAAGCTCATGAAGACAACATAGAAAGCGATTTTATTTCAGATGCAAAGACAAAACGCGCAATGCCATTTGGAATCATGTATGGTGTGAATCCTTTTCCTTCTAAAATGGGAGTGTTATTCTGGAAACTTCTATTTACATATAACGCATTACTATCACTGCACATTTAGGAGATATTGAACGGTGTGGTGTTTCCTTTCCATGAAACCCCTGAGGAAATTAACCCCATGGCCCGCAGACAGGAAGATACACCATGTGACTCAGTGATCACAGTCCCCTTAGTGACCTGCTCGCATGGGCTTCCGTCTCAGCTCCCGTCCTGATAAGCCTGCTGTGGAAGAGCGGCAGGCCTCTGATTGGCGGGAAGGATCACATGTGTGACCGCTCCTTTGGGCCTGGACTCTGATTACAGGGTGAGGTCTGTCCATCAACATGGAGGTACAGGACACGGGCACAGGCCAAAACGACAGCTGTCTGCTTTCACAGCCAGCAGGATGGCAACGCCCGGGCTATTTATGCTGACTTTATTTGTTCTCTGCCTGTGCACCCAGGGAAGAACAGCAGGGAGAACGAGTGTGTAATAAAGCGCCCAGTCTCCAGGAAGCCTGCCTGCTGATGGTGATTGCAGGGCGGAGCTCTGCTCGTCAGGCAGTGTGATTGCAGCTCGTTAAATGATGGAATAATTACCCAGCGCATGCCGGTGCTGCCAGCGCCGCTTGGGATGATTGCAGACGTGCGTGTCCCTGTGAATTCCCGCGCGCTTTGTCGGGAATGATGTTCGGAATACCGTACACGGGGCACCCCTGTTGTTAAGCTCCGTTGTATGCTAAAGTCCGGGGGAAGGGAGGGAGGTCTTACGCTCCACATAAACACGGTGTGAAGAGAGACAGCAATGGAGGGAACAGAGGCTGCTTTCAAGAAGGTGGTTTTATGGGGGAGTGATGGACAGCAAGGGCAGCTGGGAAAAATGCTGGAGGTGAACGTTTTACATGCCAGCTGGAGTAGAGAAGCACAGACATGCAAAGGAGACAGTGCAGATTCTGGAAAGCTGCCACGCAAAAAAACGAATTGCGATAGGATCTGATTAATCTAACTGTAGGTTTTAAAAATTCACACCAGTCATATTTATCTGTGAGTCTGTGTGTCTTTGCAAGGAAAGCTGAGTTATGACCAGTAACATACTTGGTGCCGCAAATGCTGAATATGTGAATATGCCATCTATCCATCTGTCGATTTTCCACAAAACAGGATCGCAGTGAGCCTGGAACCTGTCCCAGGAAGTGCAGGGCACGGGGCCCCCAGAACACCATGCCAGTGCATCACAGGAAATTTCGGTCGTATTTCAGGCCGTAATATATTTGTTAACATTTATTCATTTATGACTGGTATACTATGTAGTATTTGGGCCAAAGCTGTGCTTGAATTGTTTGAGCTCTTATAGTTAAGCGAGCCCAGATATTCAAAATAAACATTTACACCACAAAATGATGTGGCGTGGATGCTCGATCAATGGTGCTTTAGGCAGATGGAAGAGGCAGCTCGTATGTATCACGGTGCTGAGGTTTTAATGTGGAGGATCTAGCACAAGAAAAGGCCCTCGGCTATGAGCGGGAAGTGAGTTCATAGGCGGGTAACCCCCCACCCTCAGCGCTGCACGGCGGACGGCTCGCCGGAACGGCCCGGGAGATGCAAAGGAGGTAAATTATTCATGGGCAGCTTATAGGCAGCAGGCGCTCTGGAGGGAGGTTCCACGCCTCCTTCTTGTCCTCCATTCTTCTGGGTTATGGACAAATTGCGTTATTAAAATACCCAAACCCAGCCCATTTAAACACCCTCACAGGCTGTTTTTAAAGGGATCCAGAAGCTTTCAATACGGTAAAAATGATGTGACATCAAGGGGTCGGGTAGGACCCCTCCGCAGATGAGCATAAAGGAGAAAGGAGAGCCGACTTCTACCTGCCAGATGAGATATGCATTTGCTGTATGGACAGCACATTGGCTGGATGGGCGTGGCATAATGGCGTGGCATAATGGCTGGATGGGCGTGGAATAATGGCTGGGTGGGCTTGGTATAATGGCTGGATGGGCGTGGCATAATCACTATATGGACAGCATGCTTGCCGGATGGGGGTGGCATATTCGCCATATGGACAGCATACTCGTCTAAACCCACCAACAACATCAATCGAGTCACTGCTGCTTTAACAGAGATTACTCCAGAGATCACCAGGTAATGATCACTCATTCCACACCCCCGATACCCCCTGCACACCCAGACAGACGGGGGCTCCACAGGAAAAAAATACACCCTCTCTTGTCTGACATCATGGTGTAGTACAACACAAAGTGCTCCAGAATCACTCTGTCAGAAATAAAGAACTCAGCCTTGGTGCAGTTTTGTTCCACAAGGTACAAACCGCATTAATGTACCCGCAATGGCACAAAAGTCCATGTCTGTACCTCAAGAGGTACATTTACCTACAGTCTGGGTACAACTGGCAGACCCTGGAGGGTCCAGCTCCAGTGACATGTACATGCGCCCTCAAAGGTACAAACTGGTACTTCTCTTTTCCTGGGCATCCAGGAGAGAAAACACAGATGTAAAGATCTGGAAGATTAATTACAAGAAATTAATAATGTTTTGGTATTTTTCGTGTTAAACAAGCATTTTATAAGTATTTCAGCTAACAGTTCAATTTAGTAGCAGAGTGAAGCAGTGAAGATGCCTCTGAGACCCTCTGGGACCCTCTGAGACCCTCTGAGACCCTCTGAAACCTTTCACACTTCCCACTTCCTTGTGGTAAAGCCAGCATTACAGCTCAGGCGGTCGTCACTGGCACTTCCTGTCTCTGCTTATCACGGCCCCCATTCTCACTTCTGTTTACCAGTTATGACGTTTTTGTTTTTCACTGACAGCAATTTAAATTTAGCCATAAGCCGCCCAGGCGATTCCGTCCCCGAATCGATGATACGTGTCTATCTGTGTCTGCTGCCGCAGACCCCGTGCAGAGACAGGCGTTCCCAGCACCGGCTCAGTGACCACGAGCCGTCCAATGGCAAGGGGCCCTTCTCTCATCAGGAGGTTATGCTGTCTGTGGTATGCGGGGGGGTCGGGGGGGGGGAGGTGCTGGACTTCTTCCATGATAATGAAATAGAAATTGCTCGCAGGACAGAGTGTGTGCAGCCACAGGAGGCGCTGGATGACGGGCTCAGGCAGAATATAAATAATGTGAAGATGATATGAAGTATATTTTGGATTAGTCATAATAGGTTTTGAATCTTTGAATGTATGATTTGTTTTTCTGTTCCATCACACCATATTATCAAGATCAAAATTAAGCTAAATCCAAATCCCCACTACCAGCTAGTTATTAATGGTCAATTATTCAATCGATCAGATCTGGGCCGGGAAACATTGAATAGACAATGAGCTAAGATGTCCGTGCGCGGAGCCGCATTCGTTGCGATGCCTGGCGAGTGTGCTTTGCATGCCGATTATCCCGGCTGCAGGAGAAGCTGCCTTTCATTCTCCCTGCATCAATCCCTGTGGTGCCTTTGGGATGTGCTGCACACCCTGAAGAATCTTCTACAAGACCTGTTAATGATGCCCGGTGCCCCACCCCCTGATACATTCCACAGGCTTGGCTGATGACACGCGCCCCTGAGTGTCCCCCGCTCACTCTGCAAATGGCCGTGGGGCCACACCCTGTAAACGCTGATGAGATTTCCATCTCATGATGCAGTGACACATATGACCTGTTTATAACATACTCTCCTTAAGCAATCTGCTGTTTTCGGGGACCAAAATGAATCCTGCCACAGATAATGCCTGCCTGATCTATGACATCATTTATGAAAATTACTTTTTTTCCTCTTTTGACTGGGAGACAGCGTTTTTTAAAACATATAAGTGGACCATTAATTTGTCTCTCGATTAATGCTTAGTGACAGCTGTCTACAGTAATCGACCTTCTAATTTTTTTTCCAATTAAAAGAAAACCAGGCTGTGCCCACTAATATTTTAAGGTTTAATATTTTTTGCACGCATTTATGGTGTCTGTTTTGTTAAACTGAAGCACCGTGCAGCCAGCTGTCTTGGATTGTCTCTTTGCCTGAATGCCTCCTTGCAGCCCTGGGAAATATCCCTTGTTTACATGATCCCCTTGTGCTCTTATTTGATGTAATACTTTCGCTCGTTTTTCGATCTGGTGAACTCAGTCGTTTTGTTTTGTCTGGTACAGGGCTAAATGCATGTATGGCACGAAATAGCCGTATCCGAAGCAGGGCGCTGTGAACCCCAGTGACGGTGGTAATGCGTGCCGAACGAAGATCGCCATGATTTGCTGATGATCTCTCTGCAGTCGTGGTGCACAGGGGCGTCGTTAGGCCCCATCACTCGGGGCTATAGCCCCGAGTATTTCAAGCCAAAAAAACAAAACAAGTCAAGCCCCAGGTAAAGTTGACGTAACCCCTGATCTTTTCAATAGCTAGATACTTCCCTGGTGGTGCATCAGGAGCAACACTCCGGTCTTATTCATTTTCCTGTAAAATGTGTCAGCTCATGAAATGCATTTGGAAGCTTTGAAGTGAGATTTTTACTAACGGTTCAGAGCGCACTAAGCTGGAATGTAACACAATTTAGGAACAGACACTTGAGCCAGAGTATCTATATGAAGAAGCCCTCCATGAATAACTCAGCGGATGTCCTCAATGCCAACTGTAGATTACATACTGAGCTGTTATTTTCTGAAACCAGGTCTGATATTATAATTTCTCTGAAGCTGTATGTTATTTAGCATATTACGTTATACATAAAAATCTAACCGTTGAACACACTGCCCTAGGATCTTTCTTGATGAGTTGCGTCTTATAGGTCGACGCGCTGCTGCCAGTCTCACCGTAAGCCCCCCGATTAACCGATGGTGACCGCTCGACTGTCACCTAGTAATCTGGAGCCCGGCATGGCTGGCGGAATGTTCCGGAGCTTGCTGAGGAAAAAGGAGGCGGGGCTTGTCCATGGAGGCTCCGGCATCGCTGCCCACCCCCGTTAGCTTGTTAGCCTGCTGAGCACACGCTCCGCTGCTCCTGTGGCCAATATGGCATGTAGCTCTGCCTTTCCATGTGAAGGAATCCTTCTGGGACCAGACCTCCTCATCCATCCTCCTAACAACTCGCCTCAGCATCTATATACCACAGACACCGCACTGCCTGTCCACACATCTATATACCTCAGACACCTCACTGCCTGTCCACACATCTATATACCACAGACGCCACACTGCCTGTCCACACATCTATATACCTCAGACACCGCACTGCCTGTCCACACATCTATATACCTCAGACACCGCACTGCCTGTCCACACATCTATATACCTCAGACACCGCAC
>JAODLD010000008.1:21579408-21592725 GCA_026781065.1 Mormyrops boulengeri
CACTTGGGCTGCACTTTGAAAAGCAAATTGTGTCACGAGTGGCGCCTCCCCGCAAATGTCAGGCCACTGCCTGGAGACACACCCCCCCGCCCCCCATCAGCCTCTAAAGTGTAAATGTCAATGGGATGGCCCGCGGCGACCGGCGCTCTTATTAATCCAGGGAAGAGCATGTCGCTCTGCAGCCGGCGCCCCTGCAGGCCTGTGGTGACAGTGCAGGACCGGCAGCCAGCGCCTCTGCTTAGGAGAGCGGCCCTGCAGCTTCCTGACTGACGCTGGAATTAAACACCAAATCTACGAGTCACCCAGCACCATTTTAGCGCCTCTCACCAACCCTCCGGCGATTGTATCTAACAAGTGTCTCTAAGCGGCATGCTAGCGGTTAGTGGCTCGCCTTCTCCACCGCCCTCGGGGCTGTGGATCTGTCAGTCGTGCAGACAGGAGACTCTCTGAACGAGGCTGGAGATTTCTGTGCGCAGAGCGAAACTGAAAGAGAATCCAGCTAAAGCAAACATCAGAGACACCAAATGCACACAACAGACACACACATAGAGTCATCTGAGGGAGAGTGATGCCATCTGGCCAGGCCATACAGGTGTCCTGCGGTGAATCTAAGTGCTCTGGGGCTGAGACACTCTCTGCATTCAAATTCATAGCTCAGAGAAGGAGGGGAGGGGTCCTTTGTGACCCAGATGATTGAGCATCCGAAGCCCCTCCCCACCCCCCTCCACTCTGTGGGGCCCCGGTCCCTGATCTCATCTGTACTCATAATTGTCACCCCTCATATGCTGTTTCAATTAGGTGCTCAATTGCCCCCCAGGGCCCCAGGGGACCAGCAGCCACACAGGCCCGAGACTTGGGCCTCCTAATGGCAGGTATTGGGAGCAGCTCCAGGCCAGGAGCACAGCACCCCCCTGTGGTGGCTGAGACAAATTGGCTGAATCAGCCTCTTTTTGTGTGAGATGAGTGAATAGAGAGGCGTCACAAAGGCGGACTTGAGTGGCGCTTCGAGTGGATCGATGGGGCCGCCGCAGGGGGCTTTCCTCTAGAGCTTCACAACAGGGCTGTATCACTCTAAATATGACATTTACTGTGAACATTCTTTTTAAAATTTCACAAAATGGCAAATATTCCCTTTTTTAGTTTAATTTTCATAAAGAACATTGCATGGTGGTGCAGTGGTTAGCACTGTCACCTCACACTTCTTGGACCTGGATTCGAGTATCTGCCAAGGTTACCTGTTTGTGGAGTTTGCATGTTCTCCCTCTCTACGTCGTGGGGTTTCCTCCAGGTTCTCCAGTTTCCCCTCACAGTCCAAAAACATGCTGAGACTAATTGGAGTTACCATATTGCCCATAGGTGTGCATGTGTGAGTACATGGTGTGTGTGATTGTGCCCTTCATTTGGTTAGCGCCCCATCATGGGTTGTTCCCTGCCTTGTGCCCATAGGCTCCGGACCCCCTGTGACCCTGAACAGGATAAGCAGTTTCAGATGATGGACGGATAAAGAACATTGCACTACTGAGCATTTCTGTGATGAGCATTAGCCTACAGAATAACCATTGGTTGAGCATGGATGTATGAGGTCTTTGAAAGTATGAGACCTTCTCCAAAAAAATCCATGTGAACATACTTTAATGTGTGTATACACAATATTGATTTAGATACTGAATTGTTCTACAATTACTTCATCGTGTTATTTTACATATTTGCATGAATCTAGTATTATAATTTAAGGTTCTCCTTCATGTAAAAAAATAAGGTATTGAGATCCTATTCACCCCAACTGATTAAGACAATGAGTAAATTTGATCTGAACTGCCCTGGTCACAGGAGACACAATTTTAAACATAAGTCATAAAACCTGCGGATAAACGCACCATGACTCCGCATCCCGGACCAGCTGTACCCTCTGCTAGAACTTTCTTTATCACAAAGGGCCAGTCTGACTCCGAGATTCCCTAGCTTTTGTTCGGGATCTGCGTTCCCCCTATCGCAGGATAAGCAGTTTCAGAGCTTTTAGCTAAATGAGATTTTACAGTGTACTTTATCCCAAATCCCCCGGATCAGTGTCGTGTTCCAAGAGCCTCAGACAGGACCAGGCAAAATCGGCTGGAGGCTCTATGTGGAGAGGCGATTACATTGTACACACAGACGTGGAAAATCAATTAGGGGGCTACACGAGAACACAAAAAAACGTGCCCATTTTCACTATCCTAATTAAACGTCTCTCCCGAAAAGGTGAAATTAGAAGAGACGCGGAAGCATATCAGGAACTACATTAACACAGAAATGAGTCTCACTGCTAATGAATACAGTAGAGTGTAAAGAGAGATTCGGTGTAGACTGGCGTTCAGTGGTTTGATAATGATCTGTAATCTTTGATAATAATCTGTGAACAGAAAGGATGGCTCTGTGGGGAAAGAGGCCACCTTGTGGTCATGAACTGTAATTAATCCTATTCTTACTATGTTGAAGGCCTCTGCCAGCACTGTTGAACTGATTAGCAGCGCTGAGTAATTGAGCCGGTCACCACATTTTGCAAATGGCGAAATGCATACTGCATGTGAAACCCAAGGAATCCTTGAGGGAGTGTCATGCCGGCACTGGCCACACAGGGGTGTATCAGGGAATTCTGAGTTCCCTGAATGACAGGCTCGACGCTGTGTCGTCATGCCAAAGTCCAAAAGCATGCTAAGGCAAATTACAGTTGCCAAATTGTATGTCAGTGCCATGCAATAGGTTGGCACCCCACCTGGGTAATTCACTGCCTGGGTAATTCCTTAGCTTTCAGAATAGGCTATGGACCCCCACAACCTTGCATAGACCAAGTGGGTATCAAAATGAATGGAAATTCTGTGTCTGCTTGCGGCTTTTCATTCAAAAACATGTACTGACGTACCGATGTCTGTAAATTGCCGACAGTGTGTGAGGCCTGCATAAAATAAAACCATCCATTTTCTAAAACTACCAAACACTTATTCAAATTATTTATGCAACTACAGGATACCAGGTGGTACTGAGCTTATCCCTCATAATAATTTCTCCTTAAGAACATAAACCATTGCAAGACATTATTTGATTTTAGCTGGGTCTGCCTGAAGGTGTTGGGAAGCAGTTTTTTATTAAATAGAATTGGAATCGTTAGTAATACTATTCCAATGGAAGTGGCATGAATTTGCCTTATATATTTTAATAATCGTGGTTAAACCGTTATATTTCATCATTATCAGGTAGGCTGTTTTTATTATATTCATGGTTATGCCATATGTCTTCAGTACCAAACAGGTTATGTAATTTTATTTATAGGCCTACTTCTGGTGGTGAAAAAGTGTGAAAAAAACAGGTACCGGTATTCATCTTGTTATTCATTACCGATATATTATGAAAGGTGCAAGTATGCAAGAAACATTCTATTTACTCTGAAGAGAAAAACATAGAGGCACCGATACTAGGTACCAGTGAGTACCAGCCTACTTTAAGCACTGTTTTTGGTTATTGCAAATACATGGATTATTCTCATAGTTTGTAACAATTTGAAATCCCGATCTAAAAAGTTTTTAAAGTTTTCTGCTCGACCCGCAATGGTTTGGTGTATTTTAGTGTGATGACGTTTACTTCTGATGTTCTGGAGGAAAGTTTGAGGAGTGAAGCTGATCCTGGTCACGCCGTTTAATCCGTGCGAGGTTTGTGCTCCCTGCAGATAAGGCGACTCATTTAGGAAATAGGCGCCGATAAGCAGCTCTGCAATTAATCTCTTATCTCCTGAAGGACAGAAATGCGACCTTCACACACTGCTTTGCGAACAGACCCCGACTCATGCTAGCCATCAAGGCGCAAGCTTCCCGTTAATACCGTTACCGGTCTGGAGCAGATATGGAGACGTGGGGTTTAAATGTCTACCTGACTCCCCGAACGATTGTGAAACTGACAGATACCACATCACCTGTGATGAGTAAAAAAAAACTTCGAACAACTGTTGTTTCACCCAGTTATCATTTGACTCCTCCTGGTCCATTTTTGTTTCATTTTTCATTTTGTTTTCATCAAAAGTACTGCAAATCAGGGAGCAAAGTAGCCCATTTAAAGCCATATTTTAATAGCATAGTACAATTTTATTATAGGCCCATACCAGGGCCCAATACCAGGTATGCAATTGTCCAATGGCAGTTTAGTGCCTGGATGTCTGACATGTCCCCATTTGGCCAGCAGGTGTTGCTGGCCATCCAATTTTTTCCCCTATGCTCTTTGTGACTCCCAGCCCAAGTGTCCGGTTAATTGATCATTGACTCACAGCTCTCTCTTGACTAGTGTTCATTACCTGTGTATATATCTGACTACCACATGTGCCCTGTTACTCTGTTGGTCATTGTGTGTTTGTTCCTGCTTGAGGATTGTAGCTGTTACCTTCGTTTCAGACCCCACTGAATGCTGTTTCTTACTGTTGCCCTGGTGATTTCTTCAGTCTCAGTTCTAGCCCTCCTTTATTCTTAATGCCATACCTGACTTTGTTTTGACTCCTCCTGGTCCATTTTTGTTTGTAATGTCTTTTTAGTTAACTTTAAAATAAAGTTCCCTTGATGTCTGCAAGCCGCTCCCTGGATCATCTCTCCTTCCCTGTGCTCCGTCGTGACATTTAATAACAACAGATACAATTTGAAGTATACAGGCTAGATGGGGTGGGTGTGAACAGGACGTGAAACATGATTTTATGGTAAGATTCATAAATGTTACAACACTGTGGGTGTTGGAGAACGATAACAGGAATATGAAAAGAGAAGGGAAATTATTATTAACTTGGGAATGTCACTGAGTTAAAATGCAGTACATGCAGCCAGACTGGACGTGCCAGCTGCATAATTTATTAGTTTCATTGTAAAAGTTACAGATGTTTGTCCAGACCTGCACTGCTCATAAAGGGATTTGCTGGAATTTAATAAAAATGTTAGAATTAAATCCTAGACAGTTGCTTTTAGAAGTGAATATTGAACATAGTTCTCCAAAGAGCATTGCTCATAATTATGGAGGCAGCCTCAAACCGATCCAGCTCTCCTCTGAATACGTCATCACTGAGCTTGGGACTGGAGGCATTACCGCAGTCATGTGTACATTCGACATGTCATAACAGAGCATTTACACATGTGACACTGATTAAATTTACTACTATACCCTGTGTGATATGTGTAGCTAGAGCCCAGACATCGGCTAAATGCTTTTGAAGAAACTGCCGAATTCATAAATGAGGCTGCAACAAATATGTGAACTAATAATTATTTTTATTTTCATTGTATTGTTTCCTGATGTACCGGAGCCATATAAGAAAAAACAGGGTCATGGTTGGTTAGAGTGTGGTGCTGATGGTGCCAAGATTGTGTGTTTGATCTCATACAGGCCAACTGACATTCTGTAAGGGGATGTGTCTCTGTGGGAATAATAGGCTGTGCCAGAGGTAGCAATTTGCTGGTTCAAATCCAGTGGTTTGACGTGTGATTTCACTGCTGGACCTCTGTGAGGCCCCTAACCCCCAATTAGCCCAGGGATTGGCTGGCCCTGGCATCTCAATCGTATGTTGCTTTGGATAAGAGCGTCTGATAAATAAAGTGTTGATAGTTTGTATTGTTACAGCTGTTTTTCAAAGTGTGTTACTTGCTGCCATCTTTTGTCCATGGAGTGACATGGCAGGTCTGAGGTATGAAGGTCTGCTTGTGAGAGGATGGATGAGGAAATGAGGGACAGGTTTTGGCAGATGAGCACGCAGAATGCCATGAAAAAAGCAGCGCAACTAATATGTGTGACAGCGCTTTCGGAAGCTTAATTACTGCAATCTAAAATACCAGAACAGTCCCGTCTGCAGGCTATTCAGTACCAGTACAAGTTTGTAGACACCTACCCATAGAAAGCTTGACTTGTACTATTTTCTACATACACACAGAATAATTATAAAGGTATCAAGACTATAAAGCACCATATATGGAATTATGCACTGACCAAAAAATTTTTTAAAAATATATATAAATTGATAATAATTTGTTGGGGGTGGAGCAGCTGTGAGCATTTGGACTCAGAAGGTTGTCGGTTCAAATCCCATCTTCAGCAGAGTGATCCCACCATTGGGCCCTTGAGCAAGGCCCTTAACCCCAGTTGCTCCAGGGACTGGCCGACCACACTTTCTCCCCTACACCAGTTCCATGTGGTGACCTCCTGGGATGCTTTTCCAGCCATCCTGAAGGAGGTCCCACATATGCTGAGCACTCATTGGCTGTTTTTCCACTCTCTGGTCAAACTCCTCCAAAACCATTCTGCTGTGTTTAGGTCAGGTTGCCAGGTCATGTGATGTGACACTATCAGTCTCCTTTGTAGGCAGCTTGGCGTTTCCAAACTTATGACTGATACTGCATATACAAGCCACTGTTTTGTATTTACTGTAGGGAAAGCCAGGCTGGAGGATAAAATGTGGGTGATTCAATACCATAGTGGACTCCAGTCTGCTTGTTTACAAATATTCTGATATACTGTGTGTCCTAAATGACGTGGCTTATTGCTGAAGCTGGTAACTTACAGTCAGACTGAAATTAAAAATGAGCCTTTGGGAAGTGCTTATAATATTTTATTAAAATGCTTCTTATGTTTATCACTCATAACCATTCTGATAGAAAATAAGTTGTGTGGTGTCCAGCGGGCGTATGTATTGCATTGGAAGATTGACAATTAAATATAGCGTATGTACAATTGTTTCTCTTTAAAACTGGTCTGAAAACGTAAAAGTATTGAAGCATAAAATTGCATCATAAACAGAGAATAGCATATAGCTCGCAGATTATGCGGAATGACATAGAGCTAACGAAACAAATTAATGAGGAAGGTGTATTGCCGCTGTAGCTGTACAGTTAGTATAGGTTTATGTTTATCAGCAGAGGTGGAAATTTCAGGTGCAGAAAGTACAAATCCAGACCAAGATTTTGTTTCAACCGACCAGTTGCGCATAAAGAGTCACAGTGACAGAGTACGCAACTGTTTGGTTGAAACAAAACCTTGGTCTGGATTTTTAGTTTCTGCACCTGAAATTTCCACCTCTGTTTATCAGCAGGTGGAAACACTAACCACAACCTCCTTCACATTCCTGCAATTTCCAGCGATAGTTACCGCGATCGCGATCCGCTCTCCACCGGGACAATCTGTGTATATTTAAATCTTGTCATCCCAACGCAGATATACGGGTAATATAAATCTGCAGAGCGTTGCCGCAAAAGCACAGCAAAGCACGCTTACAGCCTCTGCCTGGCCGGCGTCAGGGCGACCTCTAGTGGCCACTTAGTTTTTGAACATGTCACAGAGCAACTTCTCCATGGGGGTGTTTCCAATGGTCCTGTGGAAGAAAAGCAGCTCGATCCTCTCGGAGGTCACGAAACGCAGGGAGGGGAGCAGCAGGAGCAGCTTCCCAAACCTGAAGGTTGTTGCATTGATGAGCAGGTAAGAATAATGGCAGTGCTGCGTCACAGTGCTGTAGATCAGCGTTTCCCAGCCCGATCCTCAGGGACCCCCAGACAGTCCACGTTTTTGCTCTCTCCCAGCTCCTTGAGCAAAAACATGTACTGTCTGGGGGTCCCTTAGGATCAGGTTGGGAAACACTGTTGTAAATAATGTAAAGCATGATAAATGATGAATATTCTTAATGACTGCATCTCTTGCTTACCTGGAAGGCTGGCCTGAGTAATGCGTGCGGCTGTGCTGGCCCAGCATCACCTGAGACTGGTCCTGCAGGTTCTCCACCTGCTCGGGGTCCTTCAAACCCCTGGTCTCTGCAAGCAGCCCAATGTATCACAGACAGAAAGTAGTTAGCATCCCAGACAAAGACAGACAGCCTGCTTCAGGTCTCTGGTATAGTGACAGTCAAGGAATGAGCATCAGTCATAGCTGACCGGGCTTGAAGAGGACGACGGCCTTGAGGCAGGCAAACTCGGTGGGGTCCACGGCAAGAGCCTTAAAGCGGCTGAACACCTCCTGCAGCACACGCAGGTCAGCTCCTGAGAGGCTGGCTTTGCTCTGCGGAGGGGGCGAGAGGTCCGGCAGTGAGAGCAGGGGGCAGCTGTCCAGGGGTAGGGACCACTGGATGGCGCAGAGCAGGAAGAGCTCACTCCATGCCTCCTCCACGAGGATCACCTGATGATACAAGGGGCGGGGTCAGTGACACAAGGGGTGTGGTCAGAGACAGAAGGGGTGTGGTCAATGGCACAAAGGGCAGGGTCAGTGACACAATGGGAGGAGTCAGTGACACAAGGGGTGTGTTCAGAGACACAAGGGGTGTGGCCAATGACACAAAGGGCAGGGTCAGTGACACAATGGGAGGAGTCAGTGACACAGGGGGCAGGGTCAGTGACACAAGGGGAGGAGTCAATGACAAGTACCATGTCTGTACTTAGGGGGAGTGTGCTGGGTGCTTGCCAAACATCTTCCCTGGTACACCAACTTTTCAATAATTTCCGAGATAAATGGACAGAAGCTTTTTCAGTATACTAATTTGTTCATTTACCCAACATTTAAGTAAGAATGGCCTGAATAGACCTACATGTGTGGACTTCTTCAGTGCTAAAGCTACATATGGATTGCTGTGGTGTGCAGGGACCTCTGAGGGCTCACCTGGTCTCGGAAGGGCAGGTTGGAGAACACTGGCAGATTCTTAGCCCATTTGACAGACATAAAAAGCAGGCGGGCTGAGGTTTCATATACGCTCTCGGGGCTGCTGGGGGGGTACAGCGATACGTGGTACTCAGTGGAGGACCTCTCCGGCTCATTGCTCGTCACGTCGATGTTCTCATCCACTGCAGGGGGGACCATTTAGACAGACTTGCACTGTAAACCCAATCACCACTGTGCACTGTGATCTATTCATCACTGCCACTTTAAACCTCAGCACCTTGTCATTCTACATGGATGGTATTCTACATTCAGTGCATATGGTACATATTGCATGCTACTGTTCATTATTCTGTTTTGGAATGCTGGAGACCATAAGCAAGCATTGGGCCAGATGCTTCCCACGCTGACGACGATGATGATGTACACACGAGACCCCCCCAAGCCCCCGACCCTCACCATCTTCCGGCTCCAGCTTGGCGCAAGTCTCCGCCGTCATCAGGCTGGCCATGAAGCGGTGGTTATTCTGCGGGCTGGAGCAGCGCTGCACAGCCACCACCGCCGCTGAGCTGACCGAGGAGCTGATGTGGGGTCGCGTGATGACTGAGCACGAGGATGAGGACGAGGACGTGGGCTCCCGCGTGGTGGCCAGGTGCTCCTTCTCCGCTGCGTCTGCATCAACGGCATCCAGCCGCACCTGGGCAGTGCTGCGGGGCTGCCGCTCATTCTGCACCGCTGTGGGAGGCAGGATCAAGTCGCATGCGTACGTCTCCATCGTGCAATATGCAGGAGCTCTGGGTGGGTGGCCTTGAAAGCTTACGCTGAGCAGCTTTTGTGCACTTTCCTCCTCTGTTTGTCCTCTTGTTGCCATTTAGACAGATCTGTTACCTAAATTCTGGCCTGTTCCAGTCTTCCTCAAATGTGCAGCATGTGGTATTAATATTATTACACGCATCTCTCTGTTCAGTAATGTTATCCCACGTTTCAGGAATGTAAGCATGGCACTCTCACACTCTCGGCATGCTACATTGGCACTCACCGTCCTTGTTCATGCCCGCCTGCAGGCACTTTTTCAGGCGGCAGGCCTGGCACTGGTTACGGTGGGCCTTGTCCACAGGGCACATACCCGTGCCGGCCTGGCACCTGTAGATGAGTCGCCGCCTGACACTGCGCTTGAAGAAGCCGCTGCAGCCATTACAGGCATAGATGCCGTAGTGCTTCCCGCTGCTGGTATCTCCGCACACCTTGCAGAGCAACGCGGGGCTCAGGGCTTTGCCGGGCGCCGGGCTCTTCGCTGTCAGGGGCACAGAGACGCCGGCGCACGGTGAGCCGGATGCTTCTTAAGTTCCTTAAGGTGTTCTGAATGACGGATGCTCTGCCACGGGCTGCAGCAGCTTCAGCAGAAATGATCGGGGGTAACCCTAAGCTATTGGATGCCTTTGGCGTCCCTTCGGTAATAAACAGCTTTTAAAATCCGGATGATTCTGTGTGAGACTGTGCTAATCTACTGCTCACGTACTATATAATACAGCCTTTGTTTTGACTTTCAAAATATATTGACTTTAGGTGTATTGTAGATAAATATGGCTAAACTTGCCGTTGTTTAGTCATATTATATCATATTATGTTGGTATATTTTTCCCTCTATAACCACCTATAATAATCATATTTGCCTTTACCGTTTAATTACCTAATTATTTTACTGTTTGACCCAAAGAACAAATTTTGTTATCATTTCTTCAGTGACGTTTATGATTTTATCCACTCTAAGTATTTTCAGCCAAACTTGAATTTTTGGTTATAAACAGTGAGCTAGTTAGGACATTTTAACTAAATAACTTTTCATTAATACAAGATTTTGGATGGGAAATAGCACCCTCTGGGGACTCTTACCTCCATGGCCATCCTCCGTGCTGCTGCTCCCTGAGGATGCACTAGGCGATGAAGAGGGCAGCATGGAGCTCTTGCTGAGGTGATCCTCCATCATCATTCTGGGAGGACTCCGACAGCGGGGTGTGGCCCAATGGTAACTCAGAAAGCAAAGCAAACGTCTGTTCAACGTTTGTAAACGTATTCCAAGAAACAATTCGATCTGGTTACTTTTTGGTGATTGCTTAGAGGACCAGTGTGTAATTTTCAGTGCCTGAACTGCTCAGTGCCTGATGATTAATGCCTGGTGATTAGTGGCCAGTGTTTACTGCCTGGTGATCAGTGCCTGGTGATCAATGGCCAGTGCTCAGTGCCTGATGATCAGCACTGGTTGATCAATGCCTGGTGCTCAGTGCCTGGTAGTCAGTGTCCAGTTATCAGCGGCAGTTGATCAGTGTCCAGTGATCAGTGCCTATTGATCAGCGGCTGGTGAACAGCACCTGTTCAGTGCCTGGCTGTCAGCTCAAGGTGATCAGTAGTGGACGATCTTTTGGTATCAGACGTCTGGAACCGCTCTGTGAAGCTTGGATGTTCTTCCAAATGGAAGTACGCAGGACCCTGCTGGTCATCCGATGTGGGCTGGCCAGGAAACCACTGATCGGCAAATAAGATTCCAGTGAATGCAGAAGGTTCTAAGCCTGTGAAGGGACTCCCTGCTCCGGTGCTCCAGGTGGAGGGCGCTCCTGGTTCGAGCCCTGCTGACTGCTCCTGGCGTTCCGCGCTGTCCGCTCTTCCTCTCTTTCCCCCCACTGCCTTGGGTGTGCAAGTCCTCCTTTCTGCGGGGCTCCTAAAGGCACTCGGGGAGATTAGTCATGGCGCTGTGTAAGCACATGCTTATCTGTCATCCTCTTAATCTTTACTGTCCATCTAGAGGTGGATCAATCAGTCACACTGAGAAGAATGACAATGGAACCCAAAAAGCTGAAGAGAGAATGAGGGGCATTGAGCAGGGAGGCGCTGGCCTGGGATGGGACGGCGGTAACCCTACACTCCATTCCCATCCTGCACACCCGTCTCTGTCTCTGAGAGCAGTCGTCAGTCAGCAGCTCCCGCCAGCTCCCCCTTTAAAGGGATCATTACATGGCCTGGCCATTATGTTTGCCGGCCTTCAATTTGTATTGGCCCCTGGCGGCTGTGCCCCTGAATTCCAGCTCAATTTCCGCTTGTAAATTTGATCAGTGTGATTGCTCTCCTTCTAAAGGACTTGTACTGTTTGCCAAGGCACCCCATCGCCCATTAACTGCCATTTCTCTCGTTCTGACTGGGTGAGAAATCACTCTTTTTAGCAATGCCAGGGGGGCGGGGCAGGCGGGGGAATAATAGAATTTTAAATGGATGTAGTTTTCATGGGGATTAATTTACTTTACTAAATTTAGTCGTCTGGTTTATTGGTGGCAAACAGTCGCCGCTGAACGGCCACCGTGAGCCAGGGAATTATGGGCTGTCTGAACGTGTCATGCAAGTGTATCATATTATTGTTCATTCCGTTTGTTGTTAGTTATTGTTATGGAAATCGAAAGGACCCAGCGGTAACAGGCCATGACAGACACACGACGGGATGCCATTAATGTTGGTTTTGTTTAATTGTTTATGTTTGGTGCTGTTTGGCCGCTCTGTGCTGGCCTGGAGCCAGCTGGTTATCACCCCCCCCCCCGCCCCCCCCCCCCATATTTCTTACTGTTTCATCATTTTCTAATCCCGCTTTGTAAGAGGGCCCATTGATGACATCATACCACATGCATTTAATCCTGTGCTACCCCTGTGGGTGCTGTTTTCTGTTACAAATAAAAAGACGTCCCAAGTGTTTTCATGTAGCATTTATTACATTTTAACAATGATTCAGTATGTATTAAAATGTCACAGATCATTAGCACAATTAATATATACAACAAAAACACGCCTGCTTATTAAGTATATGTTTTCTAATCCATGAAGGGTTCTGCTTTCATGATCTTGTTCTACAGGAAATTTGGAAATTCCTTTCCACCCTTAAGTGCGGATTATGGGTCTGGGGGCCCGTCTTGGGGATGGGGCTTCATGGGGACAGTGACCATCCTCCGTAATCCTAAGTGGAGAAACGCTTTATTCTAAATAAGACCCGGCAAGAGCCCCAGATGAGCATAGGCTCGGGTCATATGACAATCATACCTGTATTTTCACTGAAAACTCATACAGTAAATTGGGTAGTAAGTATAGACTAACCAGAGAGGAGAAGGAGGCAGAAATACAGCTAATGCGGTGTGTGGCTCAGTGGGTTAAGATGCTGTGCCTGTGGTAGAATGCTTGATGGTTCAAATCCCAAGGACAGCAGAGTGATGTCACTGTTGGTCTCCTGAATAAGGCCCTTTACCATCTGACCCTGATGTCACAGAATGGGTAAAGGTATTAGCTAAGTAAAATATAAAAATGAGTGTGGGTGTCAGGTGGCATATATCTGGGTACTGGGTTGTAAATGCTAACCAGGGACCATTATCAGTGAGATTAAAAGAGCAGTGGGGGTCACTGTGCATTGCTCTGTCTCCCACCCATGTGGGGGCTGCTCTCTGCACCCCAGCCACACTAATTACTGACTCCTGTGCAACTCGTCAGTGCTTATGCTCCCGGAGTCAGCGATTTGCTTTTTTCCTCTGATTCCAGGACTTATCTTATTAAGGACTTATGCAGTGTCGGGCCCCGGGGAAAAGCCAGACAGCTGCCTGACCTGCCCACACCATCCATCCGCCTGGGTTGGGGTCCACAAATACGGGGGGGGGGGGG
>JAODLD010000008.1:21592825-21615995 GCA_026781065.1 Mormyrops boulengeri
CCCCCCCCCCCACCATCTGTCATGTAGCTGAACACATACATACATATGGAGGGTGTTATACCGAGATTTATGCCACTTTTGCAATATTCCAACGTTAGTAAATTCCACGCTCGATGGCAAGCTCTGGGGAACGAGCCGTCTGTGTGGGACACAAAGGGGTGTAAAAAGATTAGAGCTCTAGACTGGGGGCGAGGGGGCAGATGGCAGACAGGGGCAGGATGGTGGTTCTGAATCCGGGTCCAGCTGCACACTGCGCTCATTCCCACAGAACCACTTGGCTGGCTGCATTAAATCTGCTTAAATAGCGCTGCTGGTTTAATAAGCTACGCTCTATTCCAAAGAGGCGGGATCAATAGCAATGATAATGGGGGACATTCTGATTGGATAATTAACAGCAGAAGCTACAAGAACATGTTGCAATGAGCCCCATTTACTGAATTACTATTTTATGGTGCAACACAAGATTATTTCATGATGAAAACGGAAGGTGTTTACTTGCCTGCCTGGTATTGATGATATTGCCTGAAGAAATATCAAAATAGTCACTAACAGGGGAGAAAAAACAACCCTAAACACAGCTACAGCATGGTAAAGAGGTATTAAGGCACCATCAATAAAGAATAAAATAAGGAGGTCATTCTACAAGCATGTGCACTGTATGTCTTATGCCTCTGTCATTACACACGGAGGTCATTTACAAAGGAATGGGCTTCTGTAAACCCGGCGAATGCTCAGAATTTCAGTATCAGGAAAAGAGTGACTTTCCTGTAAGAGCAAACGGGAAAAAGCCCTTTGCAAAGCAGCATCTGTTTCACCGTTAGACACCTGGAACGGCGTCCATTGCCTGCATTGCAGTTTCAGCACCACAATACAACTATACTGACCAAGTGAACTCCTTAGCTTTGACTTGAGTATGAACAGTGACATCTCACTCATAATCATGGAATCCGCCGTGAATGTCCTTCTGTAGCGGTATGGTCCAGGGGAGGATGTGAGGCCGTCTGCCCAGCAGCTTATACTCAGTCACTTGTGAACCGTGTGACAGACCAGTGAACTGAAAAACAGCAGCAGAGCTGCAGCTGAAGGTGACCGGAGTTTTGGAGTCCAACCAGTCCCCAAACTCTTCGAAGATGCACGACTGTGTGCACAGGAACGCCCTCAAACATCACTGAGATGGGCCGGCCCTGTTGAGAGGATCGGACGTGAGTGATGTGGGGGATGCGGCTTCGGTATTGTTTACAGAGAGATCTCGCCAGGCAGGAGCTGAATAAACCCTGAGTGAGTGTGACATGGCTTCCATTGATAAGTAGCGGGTGACACACCCTTAAGTGCGTTTATGTAATGATCACCTGGCGACCAGCGTGGGGTCGGCCAGCGTGGGGCAGCCAGCGAGAGCTTCTTACACCGCGTTTCAGAGATGGATTGCTTAGACGGGCAGGAGAGTGATTACAAGTAAACAAAGAGATTAAGAGGCACCTTAAAATAAGAATTGAAAGAGCGATTACACATGCATTATGTAATGATGTGGTTCGGTGGTGGCACGTCCTTGGAGCGTGCTGGCAGGGGGGTGGAGGCTTCTGGGGTTCCTGTCACCACAGCTTCTCCATCATCTTCAGCATCCACAGGGGGGCAGTGCTGAGGCCAGCAGAGGGTTCCACACGATGGCATATGCTTCAGTTTACAAATTTTGAAGATATCGACTTCCAGTGCTGAAATCACTGGTGCGTTAACATTAACAAAAAAGTACAAGAGAGATTGCTGCATTTTTCTATGCTTAAGTGCCCTTCTGTCAGTCTCAAGCGAAATCCCCCCAGAGCTGTGGCGGTTCTGGCTGACTGCCTCCTCCCCCCCTTAATAGGCATTACATAAAGGCGATGTTGGTTTACTGTATTGCTGGAGCAGAGCAGCATTATCGATCTGATCTGTGGAGTGCTGACACTGTAAGACTGCCAGCTGCCCTATTCCTGCCCCCCCCTTCAGGTTATATAACCCAGAGTGTCTCCTCCCCAGCATACCTGTACGTGGGGGTTTGAGCTGTGTGGATTAGCTGCATGTTAGCCTTAACGCCACCAGCCCCCCATCCGGAAGGCTAGTCTGCTGCTTTATCATCAATTTCATATTCAAACGATCTCAGCCTGCATCCTGCAGACCGGTGCTGGTCTGTGGCTGTCAAGCGCCGTGGGTTTGGGAGGAGGGGGTCAGTCAATTCCCAAAAATAAATTATACACTTTTAAGCAGCTTTTCATGACCCCTGACATTCACAGGTTATGATTATATCTGGAAAAAAACAGAAACATCATCTCAAGGTTGGAAATCGCCGCTGTAGATGACATGAGTTGCCCAGTACTTTAGATTTCCATGACTTAGACCTCTGGAAACAAATATTTATGCACAGTTGATGACAGGACAGACACCTTGAGTATAAGGACAGACGAGTTTGACAGTGAGAAGACATGGCGTCAGATGAGGACGTTTCCCCTGTGCTGGCCTATGGAGACACTCGGTGACCTAGATCTCTGACGGTAAGCAGCTGCTGGTCAGAGGAATGGCCACGCTGACATCAGCAGAATAGAGGCCCGGGGCTCGCCTGCAGGAGATCAGTGTCACATCGGTGCTTGGCTGATCCCTTTGATGGGATCAGTCTCCTTCAGATTGTTTGGGAGATCCAGCAGAATCTGAACGGCCAACTGTTGCCCTTTGTGATTAAGATGAGGAGCTGAATCTGGAAAACAACTCCTGCCAACACTCTGACATGCACTCACAGGCCAGTCATTAACATGGCCGGCCTGCTCCTCCAAACAGCCAATCATGCGGCTCACAGCACACAGACGGGGTCAGGCGGGTCACTTACTGTTTGGCTGAGTATTAGAATGGTTAAGATGCTGGATTTTTAACATGGTGTCTGTCAGTGTCATGGGGGTTCCAGCATCTCAGAAAGAGCATCATTTCCAGGGGCTGGTGACATCACTGGGTCTCCCTAATCTTCATGCGTGTCTCAGTGTGGTGGCCCCTGACGGCCTGGTTACGGTGTTCCCCTGCCTGAGCATCTTGTTTACTGCCCAAGTCAGCTTATTAAAGGAACAGGGAAAGAAACAGATACTCCCAGCACCCACCAAATCAACAATCAAGCTGGCATCCATGATGATGCCCCCCCCACCCCCCAACGCACAGTGGGGTCCGTCCACTAGCCTGTCGCTGGTGGGCCTGCTCGGCCCCCTGGGAAGGAGGAGTCCTCCAGTACAAGGCCACCTGGAATCTATTTGCCTCGGCCATCTGCTGCCATCAAAAGGAGCAGATCAATCAGCTAAGTAAATATCCCAGACTTGTAATCTTATTGTAGCCAGTAAATTATCATTAGGAGGACTGAAGGTGCTATAGAGTGCCGTTAAAAAAGGGGCAAATGGCGAAATCTAATTATCACATTTTCATTAACAGTGATTAAATGCTGACTTCCTATACCACTACATATTGATTCCTGCACAGTTACTGTAATGTACGTGTCACAGTGCGAGAAGGACGGAGGCAAAGGCAGGTGTCTACGAAAAATAAAGTGTCTTTATTGAGGCCAAAACACAACGGGAAGTAAAGTAAATGGTAAAAAGCGGCGCAGGGTACACAAAGGGGGGCAGAAGCAGTTTGCACCATGACATTACAATAACCGGACTGGGAGCTCAGGACGAGGAGACACTATATACACCACAGATGAGAGAGCAGATGAGAGGCACCTGGGATCATCCACACGGGGCTGAAATGAGACGCACCTGGGATCATCCACACGGGACTGAAATGAGAGGCACCTAAGATCATCCACATGGGGGCTGAAACGAGAGGCACTTGGGATCATCCACATGGGGCTGAAATGAGAGGCACCTGGGATCATCAGCACGGGGCTTGAAACAAGACACCTGGGATCATCTACAAGGGACTAAAAGGAGAGGCACCTGGGATCATCCACACGGGGCTGAAATCAGAGGCACCTGGGATCATCCACACAGGGCTGAAACGAGAGGCACCTGGGATCATCCACACGAGGGCTGAAATGAGTGGCACCTGGGATCATTCACACGGGGCTGAAACGAGACACCTGGGATCATCTACACGGGACTAAAACGAGAGGCACCTGGGATCATCCACACGGGGCTGAAACGAGAGGCACCTGGGATCATCCACACAGGGGCTGAAATGAGAGGCACCTGGGATTATCCATATGGGGCTGAAATGAGAGGCACCTGGGATCATTCACACGGGGGCTGAAACGAGAGGCACCTGGGATCATGCACACGGGGGCTGAAACGGGAGGCACCTGGGATCATCAGCACGGGGCTTGAAACGAGAGGCACCTGGGATCATCAGCACGGGGCTTGAAACGAGAGACACCTGGGATCATCTACATGGGGGCTGAAATGAGAGGCACCTGGGATCATCAGCACGGGGCTTGAAACGAGAGACACCTGGGATCATCTACATGGGGGCTGAAATGAGAGGCACCTGGGATCATCCACACGGGGCTGAAATGAGAGGCACCTGAGATCATCCACACGGGGGCTGAAACAAGAGGCTGGGTTAAACAAGGAACAGGTAAGGTTCGTTAGAGCCACACAACAGGGAACACATGGGGGAAAAGGCATGCGGGGAGTGACAGTATGCAATTGCTTGTCATTTCAAAAAGTGGCAGCTTGAATCAGATGGCATAAATATGAAAGAGATACATTTACATTATGTTCTCCCTCTTGCCCTGTATCCATACACAAACCAATGAATTAGCAAAGAAAAACAGCACAGCACCAGTCCCTGTTGGGGGCCGACGGTGCCTCTCTGCACCACTGAATAGTGAGCCTACAGAGGAACCACTTCCAGGATCCTGATCATGTGCGACTGGTGTGAGATCAGCCAAAACATCAGTGCTAATGCAGCCAGGGCCGGCCCGTGGCATAGACGATATAGGCAAATGTTAAGGGCGCCATCCATCCAGGGGGTGCCACAATCGGAGGAAGAAAAAAAGTGTAACGTTCCACTATTCTTAAAACTAGTTGGTATCGATGTGTCTTAATATGAAAAGAACAAGCCCACACGAATTTACCTGCTTAGCAAAGCCTACTAAGTAGTAGTAGTAATAACAGGGCCAGTCAATCCTATACGAGATATAGGTGATTGCCTAGGGCGCCAACTTCCGAGGGGGCGCCGAGCCGCCAGCAAATTTAACTTTGCTTCAAGTGGGGGGCGCTGGCGGTGATGCTCGCCTAGGGCGCCACACCGGCTAGGACCGGTACTGAATGCAGCTAATGCACAAGAAGTTCGCAGACGCTTGCAGATCTATCGCACTCATACAGTAAGTTCCATGATTTGCACGTTTCTGCGTGAGGCCAAAGCATGACTGTTTATAGTCTGATGCGTGTTCACCTGATTAAACACTTAAATCACCCGTATTATGAATGTGCAGCCACAGAGTGATGATGTGGTGGAGCAGGGGGGTAAATATGAAGAGCACATAAATAAGCCCTGAATGTCCCTAAAACTCATGATGAACCTATCTGACGCTGTCACTGGAATAACACAGGAGTCTCCCCATTGTGGTGGATACAGGTCACCTGATGTGCCCATGAGGAAAGGCAGCCAAACATGGCTTCATCATAATGGAGGAATGAGCGGCGTTTCACAAAGCTGCAGCCTGACCGTGCCGATTAGAGACTGGGCTTAGGGTTAGGGTTTGGCCAGCTCCCGGCTTTCAGATATTCAGGCGCTGTGACTTACGTGCGGCCTGAATGTGATGATGCCTCACGGACATTCAGCGAGTGCAGCGATGCGCCCCCCCCGCCCCCTCCTGGGGTGAGGTCAGCATGATCCTCCCCACCTGCACACACAGCCTGGTTGTAAGACACTGTAATCGGGATGGAAACCCAAGCCGCTTCCCACATGTGGCCCCCACACAACATTTTATCCACCATTGTCCTCCGTCGTAATTCCGTCCTCATGGCTGATAATGTGTCTCTCATTAGAGCAGCAGAGGAGACCCATGAATTCACTTTCCAGTTTGGGGCCAAGCGCAGCTGGGAATATGGAGAAACACCAGAAGGGGGGCCGCGGGAAATATGCAGGATGCACAGCCCTCAGTCTACAGGGAGAATCTGCATCAGCTCTGGGTTTGACCTGAGAGTGGAAATCAGAGAGTTCATATGTTAGAGAGGAGATTAAAAGAAAGGATGTGAAGATCTGAGAGCACAATAATTTGACAAAAAACAACCATACACAAATGTACAAAATTAGATAGACACCTAACCCATTATTTAAGCAAGCGTACATCTTTCCATCTTCACTTTTGAATTATTTGACATTTTATTAGTTCATCTGACTTTTTTTATCTAAAGCAATTTACACTTGAGGAAATCATCACATTTTATGTGTGTTCCATGGGACTTACTATACCCTTTGTGTTGTTAGCACAATGTTCTACTTGTTCAGGTACATAAAATCACACAGCTATTGCATTTTATTTCATTTAGTTTAAGCAAGTTCCCAGATATTTTATATTATCTCCTTTATTGAGTTGACCTCACTGTCACTATTTATCTTTAATGTTTAGGCATTTGTGAAAGAAATTAAGCGAATGTTTAATAGCTGAGTGTATCTCTTTCACTTTGTTGTCTCTTACTGACAAACAGTGATAAATACACAAAGAGGGAAAGACTGCTTTTTTATTTGACTTGTCAGCAGCACGCAGGTCAGGTGACCCTCTGGGTTCTTCTGCTGAACGTGATACAATAACAGAGTCGGGCTCGGATGTCACCGGCACGGCCCATTGAACAGAGGGCAGAAACACAGGAAAATAACGTCTTTATCAGGGTGCAGAGATGAATAAATCATTAAGACGGGACTCCAGGGCCTGAGATCAGGTCACTGCTCCGCCTAGTATGAATCAGATGGGTACGTAGCGGGCCTGTCCTTCAGCGACAGTAAGAACAGTGTCTGCGCCCCCCGCAAAGACAGGTGGCCCATCACCAACAGCCCAGGAACAATGCTGGCTGGCACTTGATGCCGCGGCGACCGCCTCCGGTTACCGGGGCGAGGATGCGGCGAGGGCCTGACCTGCTGTCACTCTGGCTCATCTCTGACCTCACGCTGGAGGTCGCTCCCAAATCACATTAAACTTTCAGGGGGCCCAAAGGTCCACGGCGGGGGTGTTAACAGCAGCATTGTCCGCAGCGGTCCCCGCTGAACAGGCTGTGTAACTAGGCACCGGCGCCCAGCCGCTGCACTGCCCCCTGCCTCCGGGATAGAGTAACACACCATCCACGCACATGTCTGCACTTGAGATGGTCAGCTGAGTTTCGATGGCTGCTACACGAAGAGCCTGTTACACGAAGCAGGATTTCTTGCTTAGCTGAATAACTTGTTGGATTTAAGGTACCCCAATTTAAATGGACTTTATCCTCACTCACTTACATTTAGCCTAGACTACCTTAAATCCAAAAAGCTGTCTGGCTAAGCAAGAAAACGGGATTTGTTATACAGGCTGGCCTTTTTTTATTATTGTTACAGTTTTCATTGTTGTTGTTGTTGTAATGTACCCAGTTTTCTCCCTTTGTGTATATAAAAATTCCCCGTGGACTCTGTTGCCCTATAACATGTCTTTGCATCCAAAATTTATCCCCCATGTGTACATGCAAACTCAACATGGCCCAGCTGGCACAGCAGGCAGGCCTCTGTCTTCTAGGAAGTATGAACGCACAGAAATATTCTTCTTGATGGTTGGGTTTTATCCAGTGAGGTATACTGAACTACTGGTTATTTAAGGTGTTTTAGAAATTGGTTTTAGAATTGCCATTTATTGTTTGACGGTATCTATACATCACAACCCCAAACACTTGTTCTTGAAAGTATGTTGACATTCTTAGAGCGGTTAATAAATTACCGCTTAGCTACACCACACTTCATAACCATAGCCCCTGCTGACTTTAACTACAACACCATGACTGAAATTAACCACCAGAGCCATTCACAAAACTCAAGACACAACAGTTTACATTTCAGTCACATGTGACCAAGATTCTCTCTCCAAATAAAATTCACACAGTTATAGTGAGATCAGCAAAACCCATGCAAAGAATGAGATACTGATCATTTTCATTCCCAGAGATGTTCTGGAGCTGAGGAGCTTATCAGGTGGAAATGCCATGCTCTTTAGAGGTTTGGGAGCTGCAGGATGCTACCAGGTACAATATTATTACACTACAAGCACTACAAATAATTTAAAATACTGAATATATCATATCAGATCATATCATATCATTATGCACCTTAATACACGTGAAAACAGTTTAACAGGAAAGTCACATAAATACACTTATACCTAACCATGTTTAATGAAAAGATTGATATTCATGTTGATGTTCAACTGTTACATTTAGGTGTCTGTTATTGTCTATACACAAATAATATTTGATCCTATTAATTTATTTATAGCGCCATGACGTTACCCTTTAAGCCATGATTTGCCACCTGTGTGATCATATGACCAGCATATAAGCCAATGATGATGTTTGTTATGACGGTTAGAGGAGGACAGGACTTACAGCTGTTTAAGTCTATATTGCCATCTTGTGGTGACCAAAAGATGCGACCACTTCAGGTACATAAACGACAGCAAAGAAAATCAATGCCTATATTGACTGCAATAGTTTTTATACACAGACAATATAAATACAAACCTACTGAGTTAATTCTAATTAAATACTGATTTTGCTAAATAAAAATTTGACATATTTTAAGCCACAATCTTTATCTCTGAGATCTCTGAGCATCTTAATACCGGAATCACGCCAGGAATGACAACAACAGAGACATCCCATTAAAACTGAGGAAAATCTTCAGAAGATCACAAACCAAGCTAAAGTATGGCCAGATGCTGACAGTGTACATAGAACATAAAGAATATGAGAGCATCTGCAGTGCGAGTAACCCGTAAATGAGCCAGGCTGTAGGCATAAACCTAACGCAGCCTAATTATGCCTTGACTAAATGTGTAAATATGTAATTATCTAGTGGGAGCAGTCATTTGACTGCTAGAAGCACCAGCCAAGCCTACAAGTTCTTCATCTTCACGTGCCTCACTTCTCTAGCTTAACCTTTCATTCCTGTCACCAAATGCCAATCTCCCTTTTAAACCTATTACTTTGTGGTAGAAGACAGTCATCACCTCTACAGTAGCCTTTGATCATTTCCATACAAGTGTTTCAAAACAGAACTTAGATCTCAGATGTGCAGCATAGACTCCTGGTGGGGCGATCCAAATGAAGTAACAATAAGTGAACGATCAGCATCCCAAGCCACTTAGCCGCTAGGCTCACTCACCAGACTCCGCCCCCAGAGAGCCAGTACACACCGTCATGTTAGTCCATGTGGGACCAGCTGACCATCACAAGAGAATACACTGCAGGCCTCATAAGTCACCTGTTCCTGCATCTCACTGTGAGGACACTAACATAGTGACTGTACTGGGAGAAGCTACACCAAGGATCCCCAACTATTTATCCCACACTCTCAGAAAAAAGGTTACCAGTTTGTACCTTTGCTTGTCAATGGGGCTGTACTTTACAATTATGTACCTTTCGAAGTATAGAAATTGACTCGCTGATTACAGAAAACATTAATGTACCCCCAGTTGTCCATTTCTGTACCTTAAAAGGTACAATTACCTACGGCTAAGGGTACAGTTGGCAGACCCTTGAGGGTACAGCCCCAGTGACAAGCAAAGGTGCAAACTGGCACCCATTTTTTCTGAGAGTGCAGAGGACCAAATTCCATCAGCAGAACAAAACTATGGTCCAATGTCGACCAGGGCCAGGGAGTTCCCCCACAATAAAATTTGCAGATTCAGTTGTGCGGAGAGCAGCAGCATCCCAGCATACACCGTTAGCCAATGAGGAGCTGAGCCTTGGCAAAGGGGAGGCCTTTACAGGCTCATTAGCCTGGTAGCAGGTAGCTGGACCGATGATTACCAGCTGGCTTTCGTCAAGATGACTGGCTCATCCGACCGACTTGTATTTGCAGGAAGAAGTGAGTCTGAAATTTCCAAATATTGTTTCTGCTGGCGGTGTGATAAGTAGTTTGGAACAAGCATCATGTCCAGGTGTCCTATACCAGTGTTTCTCAAACCGGTCCTAGGAGACCCCCAGATGGTACTCGTTTGTGCTCCCTTGAGAAACAGTGCCCTACCTGTATACTGCCTGCTCCAGCCCTCCTTTATTGGACAAGAGATTGGACGATGGATGGATTTAAGAATCTGAATAATATCTCCTAATTAGATACTGTATAAAACTACTTTTGCCCACATGTTGAATCCCAAATGAACTTCCCTCATCAACACTGGATTTATGCAGTTAAATACCGTGTATGTTGAATACTGGTAGAATGAGATTGTCTGGTGCAAGGACTCAAGTCAGCAGGGTCAATCAGGGCTAACAGGCCAGAGGTGTACCTCAAATTGAGGGTCAGTAACAGCATCTAATAATATCAATGTTAAACAATTTCTATTCATCTAACTTGTCTTGGTTAAGGTTTCTGGTAGTAAGCTATTTATCTTTAGAATAATATTTTACCTGCAAGGGCCAATTGATTTATTTTTTTTAATGTAACTTATAAATTATATTTTAAATAACGTAACAATTTATTATTGTCATGCACATTTTTAATGTTACCCTGATTTTTGTCTTCTTTTCCTGTTGTATCTTAGAACTTCAATGTACTCTCGCCCCCTCAACTACATGTTAATAGTAAAGTTGAAATATATTATATTTCTAACAAAAACCTCATGCAGGTTCGAAGCGGCGGACGGTACCGGCTTCCTCGCGCCGTGCCGCGTGACGTAGGCTTGCCGTCGGTTCATGACGCCGCGTCCCTTTGTTGGCTCGGCGGCGGCGCCTGTGTTGTTGTTCCTCTGCGGCTGAAAGTCCGAAGCCCGCTCCTGTCATCTTTCTCTGCTGTGTTTCTCTCTCTGTCCGTTTCTTTTATATTCGTGTCCGGCAAACGCTGAAACCTCACATCAAACACTAGTTATGGACTCGGACGAGGGTTACAATTATGAATTCGACGACGAGGAAGAGGAGTGTAGCGAAGACAGCAACGAAGAAGAGCCCGAAGACGACACCCTGGAGATCGGGGACGTAGAGCTCGTCGACCCTGTCGTGGCCGGTGGTGAGCGAGACGAATGCGGGGAGAATGGGGGCAGCGGCCTGGGGCCCGGTCAGGACGAGGAGGACTACCGCTTCGAAGTACTGACGGCCGAACAGATTCTGCAGCATATGGTGGAGTGTATCCGGGAGGTCAACGAGGTCATCCAGGTGAGGTGTTTTCGGCGAGCGAACCGCAGGAAAGGCCGGGGATGTGGGGGAAGTGGTAGGCCTCGGCCCGAATTTGGCCTGTGCCGGGGCTATTGGGACGGCCAGCCCCACCTGAAGTGGGTATTCTGCCGTAGCCCTAGTCTGTGTGCGTCAGCTCGTCTGCGGGCTACTGTCTGACGGCCGGGGATTCCGCTGCTTCCTGGCGGTGTTTACGGTGTTTCTGAGACTGATTTGATGTATCTCCCTAGTCGGATTTTAACTAAGTGCCTTCAGATTAGGAGCTGTACTCGGATAGCCTGCCGGTCGTTTTCCCGACTTCTTACGGTCTAAACTGCGGGTTCGGTTCTCATACTGTGGGATTCAGGTAGCCGGCGATGTAGTGCTCACACTGTGTGGTGTCGTTACACGATCATAGTCCCCCGCTAACCCGGCTAGCGATCCGCGATTAGCCGAAGCCAGCTAGCAGGTTCGACCCACCGACAACATGGCGGAAGCCTTGGCATGCTGGTTGCGGAATAAACCGGACAACTTATCGGTATGCTTTTTACCCGGAGCCCTGACGGTGCTCGGAGTGGGACTTGGGGACGAGTCGCAGCGTTTAACGACCGCTGTCAGCACACTGTGAGTGTGGTACGGCGCGGTCCCAGTGCTTGACGTCCTGCTAGTTTAGCTAACTAGCCAGTTCGTAAATATGGGCCGGTACAGTCTGGCGTTTGTTACACAGATTAACACCCACTGCGTTTGGAGAATAAGTATTAAGATGAGAATGTTACGAGCTAACATGCTGTGGCTATCATGCCCATCCCGGGGCGTTTGAACCGCAGTACAGGCCGGATAAATGTGTGTTGTAAACGACGATGTGGCGTTTAAAGGTTTTCCCTGCGATCCTTCCCTGGCCCGATCCCCACCAGGCCTGCTACTCATATTCCGGCGGTAGAGCTGGGCCTTCAAAGTTGGGCTGCGGCCGCCGCGCAGCTTTCCGATCGTCGGTGCGTACGCAATCTAAAGATACTAAATGCCCTAATCCACCATCGCCCATTCTACCACAGAAAACACACCACGAACATTTTAAGGCCCTGTTCCGGTCTCAGTTCGTCTACAGTGAATAAGTTTGTATCTCAGTCTCAAAATATAAAAAGCCATTTACCACAAATGTCTTAATGTTCGAGTTTCTCTTTAGAACCTGTACCTTTCTTAGATACTTTTGAGTGTATTCCACTATATTTTTCAGAAATTTTGATACATGTTAGTTAAACATTGTAAAGGATATAACCAAGGCAAGTTCTTTCTTCAAGTACCTAGTAGTGAGTCTTACTGGAAGTAGACAGCATTCTGCAATCCTGCTTGAAGGAAAATCGGTTCCACCGTTTCTTGCCATCTCTTGACTTATCTGACCTAAACGTATAACAAAAGTCCTTTGCCATGAAATATGTTGCTTAGGTGGGAGATCTCCTTCACAGCCTCTATGGGTTCAGTACAAAGATGATTCTTTGGAAAAAAATTTAAAAGTTCTTAGCTATATCCCTATTATCTTAAAAAAATCAAATTGTTCAGCTGCCAATTCATATTTTAAGACAGTGTAGCCTTGGATATTGGTGTTTTTTGCTTGTGAAGGACATGTATATCTTGTTTTTCTGTACCGCTTATGTGATTTATGGTAAGAGTAGCTTGTTCATTTCATATTATATATTAGTGCAAATAGAGCACCAAACATATTTGCTTCTGAAATGTATTTTCGCCATTTGATAAACTGTAACAAAATTAAATAGTTTGGTGTGGTGATTCCTGTGTTTACTGCAGTGGGAATATCCACATCATCAGCTTTTTAATTGCTTTGCATGTTTTGTGTCTTGGCTTGTGGACGGCCTCTGGTTGTTGGAAGCTGGCCTACTCTTCAGTCACCTTAGAACTCCTTAGTTGGAAGAGTACTGCTGATTCATGGAGCAATGAAGATTCAAAACACCCCTTGAGGGATGGGGATGTTCAAGAGAAACGCATTTAAAGAATGCATACATGGCATGCTGAGGTGTTGATCAGAAGGATATTGATTTTACTGTTTAGATACATTTGTTTTGCTGGTCATGTGCTTCATGTGGGAAAATTAGCATGTTGGTGAACTGAGCTAGGCAGCATAGACTCCTGTTTCTTTGTGATGGAGTGTAGGTTCTTTGGGGTCTGTGTGGAATGATTCTGATCATCCTGTTGAACCTAATTTTGTTTGCTTGGGATTCCCCGTAATTGGTGCTGCAGTTAAGTGGCTGCCTGCAGGTTGTGGCCAGAAACTGTTTTGTTTATGTAGTAATTGCAAACCCGTGCACGTTGAGAGAAAATGTTCCCTCTCCGATATTCCTGTTTCTGCTAGGTGTGTGTGTTTGGAAATCAATTGAAAACGAACTTGTTTCCGTGAATACACGAACGCACTTCATGAATGTGCATTCCTGACTTACTGTCAATACAAAGGGCTTGCTTTTAGCAGCCCAGTGTACAGTTACTGGTTGCACCTTTTACTTGTTGCCTAGATAAACTTTATTAATCCCCCAGGGGAAATTAGGGGTGTCGAAGCTGTTGTGTTTTTCCAAAACAACTTAAAATGTCCTGTTTTTGCAGCTGGATGTCTCCCTGGAGTGGTTTCGCTTAAGCATATTAGTCAGGGGTGTCTCAGCACTTCCTGTCCTTGGACGTGAACAAACAGCATATGTCCCAGTGTTGCTTTCATTTTAACGGCTCTAATGTTGGGTTGGCGAGCCTTTGTTTGACACAAAACATTATGACAAGTCAAATATAGGGATGGCTGTAAGCCATACTGTCAGATCCTCTCAGAAGGTTTCTGACATAAATTGATTGGGATGTGATTTTCCTCTTTGTAGAACCCTGCGACTATAACAAGAATACTACTTAGCCATTTCAACTGGGACAAGGAAAAGCTGATGGAAAGGCGAGTTTTACTTTTGTTTCTTTCGGATCCCTGAGCTTTAATGGCATTTCTGCTTTCAGTATCAATTCTGGAGCTTAATAAATTAATTCCTCTAAATATAGAGTGTTTGCCTTCAACACTCCAGTTATTTAGTCCTTCTGACTTGTTTTATGACAACCTTTTAAGGTTTGGAACCATTTTCATTTGGTCATTGAACTCCCTTTAAAGCATGCCGTTTTCAATATTTTATTAGGCTCCTTATGTGAATGCTGCCAAACAGGATTGTGTTTGATTTTGTGGCAGTTATTACTAGCACTTAGTTATATTCATGCAGTATTTTTTCCCCACAGGTATTTTGATGGAAATCTGGATAAGCTGTTCTCAGAATGTCACGTTATAAACCCTAGTAAGAAATCTCGAGCACGTTTGATGACCACAAGGTCTTCGGCACAAGATATGCCTTGTCAGATCTGTTACCTGAACTATCCAAATTCAGTGAGTATTTATTTTGCTGTTTTCATTTTAACCTAAAGTCTTTTTCTTTTTTTTTCTTTTTTTAACTAATAGTAAAGTGCATCCTTAGCTAAGCTAGATCAAAAAGTGATCTTAGACTTTTTTTTCCCCTCAGATCATCTGTTGGTTCAGTTATAGAAATGTGACTTTTTTTCTTCAGCGGGTAGCCCTGCAGAATTGGTCAGTGTGAAATAATTGTAGAGGTACTTGCACATTTTGTTAGATGTTTGCCATTATAAATGCCAGTTTCTACATCAAAGCAAGTCTCAAGAATTTTCTATTTCTTATTTTTGTCCTCCTACTTTTTAAGCTGTGGTGCTTAGATGTCTTCCTGAGCATTATATTTTATATATATATATTATATTCCCAAGGGAAATATAATTAAATCGGCAGCTTTTTTTTTTTTTAATTGAACTGGACAAAACTGTCATTTAAGCTGGCTGCACATGAATTTTACTGTCTTCAGAGCCAGTGCAGTTGTTCATATCTAAATTGCTGTTTACCTTTTGTTGGATGTTTGTCACAATTCCAGAATACTTAAGCATTTGTAAATGATTCTAAAAGCGGTGTTTTTGTCCATAGTTGTAAAATGTGCATGTGCTGTTCTTGTAGTACTTCACTGGACTGGAGTGCGGGCACAAGTTCTGCATGCAGTGTTGGGGTGACTACTTGACAACCAAAATCATTGAGGAGGGAATGGGCCAGGTGAGATTTGTTTTTCCAGTGTCACCCTAATTTCCAGTGCCTCTGGTCTTGAGTGTGACGTTAAATGGCTGCTAGTGCTAAATCAAAGGCAGCTGTGCTGCTGACCCCTGCAGAGGACAGTAAGGATGTAACCTCTCAGAATGTTTAACCTTTAATCTTCTCTAATAAGCAGTTCCATGTCTTTTCAACATTGCTTTGCCGCCTGTATGAAATGGGCTCTATGTCAGTAGCATGGCTGTCATTTCAAATATCTAGCTCAGATGCTTTGGGAGAATCTGAACCATGAGCTGGGAGAGATCAGTGATAGATGAACCTGCGAGATTATTTGTGTGTGTGTGTGTGTGTGTACACATACACTGTATACACTGGTGGTTTCTGCCTGAGGTGCTGTAAGAGAAGTTTGAGAGCAGTAGAATCAGCATACAAGCTGTTGTGTGTGTGTGTGTATATACTTGGATTTGTATGTTCTAATGTCTTCCTGTAGTTAACATATAAAGATGTTAACATAAAGCCTTTCTCCCTCCCTCATAGACAATTTCCTGCCCTGCTCACAGCTGTGATATTCTGGTGGATGACAACACAGTCATGTAAGTATTTACGCACTCAGCAGTTTACTTTTGGAATTGAATAAATCATACCAGGTCAGTAGTGGTACTTGCCACTCCTTTGGGAAATGTAAAACATAAATAACCATTACTATCCTGTAATGTTGTAGGGATTAAGGTGTCTCATATAATGTTGTGTTCACGCTTAATGCAGTTCATTACTGTGAAACTGGTACGTTACATTTGTCACAATGTATTTTGGCTGGGTTTAAATGAGTTTTCACCACATGAGATGGTGGATTTGCACTTGTATCAATCTGTCAGCAGTAAGCTGTATCACTTGATGGGTCTTCATAAAACTTAGAAAAGAAGATGGTGCTGGTTGAATATCAAAGTATCCAGGAAGTCATGTTGAGCCAGTCATTGGACCGTGAACGAGGCCTACCCCAGGCTGGCTAAGGTTACACTAAGGTCAAGTCTGTGTCATGCAGGGTCACTGACCACAGCCCCTCTTCTCTTCTTTAAAGGAAAACAAAATTGGCCTCACGGGAGGCAACGCTGCCACACTCTTGTCTGCAGAAACTGGCCCAGCCATGTTTGGAATGAATAGAAGCACGAGTCGTGGGAGTTTCTTTTATGTTGTCATTTGTCCTTTAAAGGACGTAAACCTGTTAAGGCAGAGTGGCAGTACGAGCAGTCATGGTTCAAATGCGCATTGCTCAGATCAGGAATGGGTCTTAAGACTCTATCTTTAGGGCAGAGTTGTTCGTTTCTGCATGGAAAACCAGTTTCGGTTTTGTTTAAAAGAATTTTTTATTCTGGTCTGAAATATCTGCAGTCCCTGATGAAAATATCCAAAAATGCCAAAATGATAATACTGGCATTAGGAGGAACCTTAATTCTGTTTGTGTTTAGTTTTATTGGCTAACTGAAGACACATTGGTTTGCTTGTGCCTGATAGGGTATCGGATGCCGTATCTGCAGGCACCAATAGCAGTTCTAGAAATGTTGCTCTTGGCAGCCCCTGCTGCTGGTGTTGGCCCAGAGATCCCATAACTTTACAGCTGTGGTACAGGCTCGTTTTTGTCACTGCTAAAAGAGGAAAAGGTGAAATTTGCGGTATTGTGTTGAATAAAAGTCAGTTGGTGTTCATCCAGAGAAACTGAAATGGTCTTAAAATGTGAAGTAACCAATGAGGAAAGAGCTTAATATAATATCTGATACAACCAAAATATTAGTGCAGCTGCTCACACATTGTCATTATTTGACTAAACTAAGCTCTTCATCACAGCTGAAGGCTACACAAGGAATGGATCTGAAATCCAATTTTTTTTTTTTTTGGGGTGTGTGTGTGTATGTGTGTGGGGGGGGGGGGGGGGTTGTAGTCATTTCTCCATAACCCAAATGATGCACCCTTTATTTAAAGTGAGAAACCAGTGCCTTACATGGTTCCTGGAGCTGAGGGACTCATTAAGTGTAACTCGTGGTGTTTTACATGCACTTTCTGCTTTGAAACTTGCATATGCCTGAGGGTAGCCAGGTTTCTAGATGTGCTGTTTTACTCATCTTTGCAAAACGCTCATTAAATCTCAAGTCATGTGACCTTCTTTCTTTTTAAGGCGGCTGATAACAGATTCGAAAGTGAAACTGAAGTATCAACATTTGATCACTAATAGTTTTGTAGAGGTAAGGATCCTATGTTTAATATCACACTATATTCATTTGTTAAATTGATCATTATAACTAAAACTCAGCACAAAGCTGATATGTAGACATGCAGATGATTGCATTTTCCCTCTGCCTTCCCTGTGTGCTCCTTTCCCAGTGCAATCGACTGTTAAAATGGTGTCCTGCGCCAGATTGCCACCACGTCGTCAAAGTCCAGTACCCTGATGCCAAACCCGTGAGATGCAAATGCGGCCGTCAGTTCTGGTAAGGTATCCCTCAGCCGGCGGCCACTTCCATCTGACATGTGCCTGACGGCTGGTTGGTGGGGCTCTGGCTTAAGTTTTCCATGCTGCTTTTTGAGGGCTGTCTGTAAAGATGGTGAGACCTAAACCAGGAAGCTGCTGGTGCTTCTGGCTGGGCTTGGACTTGCCCAGAATTTAACATAATAGTATGAAATTGAACCTTCTATGGAACTCTGTTCAGTCGGTGTAGATTTCTTACATTGTGGGTAATCTGTAGGGGTTCATCTTGTAGCGCTGGTTGGCCCCAAGGTACGAGGTGGGTATCCAAGATCATGTTTGGAGGACATCTGACCCTGCTCCCAAGAGAACTGTATACTGTGATTTCATTTGTAGGCCGTCATTTGAGTTTTGCCTTGCTGCTTTTTTTTTTTACAGGAACTAGTTATATTAGATTTTGAAACTGAGGGCTTGTAGCACCTGGAATGCCTGTTGTATGTATTAAATTTGTATTAACCACCATATTTTCATCAATTTGGTTTTGCTTAATGTTAAGTGACTGAATTTTGTCTCAAATTATATGCTAGCTTGTTTTCACTTCTAGAAACCGTTCGGTTTAAATGGAAAGACACTTTTCTTTACCCAAGCTAAATGTAAAATGTCATTTGTTCCCTAAATAGTTATTTGGTGTCGTTAGGACTTGCATGGGAGTGCATTTCCCTTCGCCGTGTCTATTTATTAACCCTCTAAGCATGCTATATTTGTCATAAACTAATCAGTCTCATCTTTGGAAAATGTGTTTTCTTTCCTCCTGCAGCTTCAACTGTGGAGAGAATTGGCACGATCCTGTAAAGTGCAAGGTGTGTTCAGCTTGACACCAGTGGGTTTTAATGCGATGATTATGTGGTCATTGCCAATGAAAGATCTTCTAAGTCTAACATCTTCCATTTTTTGGTGGAGTGTTGCTTTTCCTTTTTTTCTTCTTTAAAAAAGCTTGGATTTACTGTACTCTGGTTTGTTTGAAGCCTTTGTGTGGTATTTTATCTAAAGGCATTTTGTCCACACAAGCAAGGGCCTTGATTTCTGCCTGTGTTCATCACTCCGTGAGACTCTAAAGAACCAGCCTGTGTGTTTGTGTGGTAAAGAGAAATTCCCCACATTACCTAGTATTTGTTGTGTACCCGAAGAGTCAAGTTTGGGGTGACTGTAGATTTGGTGCCCATTGCACCTTTTGTACCTTGCTCATAAAGAGGTATCTCTGAAGCTGGGTTCTGTTCATGTTCCTTGCTGGAAGCAGCCTGACCCTCGGTACCCTTCACTGAGTCTGACCTGTTCTGCATGACTTGCTTGCAGTGGCTGAGGAAATGGATCAAGAAGTGTGACGACGACAGCGAAACCTCAAACTGGATCGCAGCAAACACAAAGGTGGGTGCCGATGTCGTCCTCGGCGAGGGTGGGGGGGGGGCTTGCTGAGCCACAGGGTGACCGTGCCTCGTGTTATTAGGAATGCCCTAAATGCCACGTGACCATCGAGAAGGACGGAGGCTGCAATCACATGGTCTGCCGCAACCAGAATTGCAAAGCAGAGTTCTGTTGGGTCTGCCTGGGCCCCTGGGAGCCGCACGGGTCTGCCTGGTATGTTAAAAATTCCCTGATCTGGTGCTTTATGCTGTGTCGTGTTGGTGGACTGGGATGCCGCATCATCCACCAGACTCCCTCCGCCGCCGCCTTGCTTAATATACACCTGTTCAGTTTCATTTCCTCTGTACTCATGCACATTCTTTATTTCCTGCAATAAAATGTGAAGAACAATTGTTTTATGCTGAATACCGGGATCTGACCTGATTGTGCTTTTTGCTGTAAAACTAAATGAGTGTTTGGCTTTTTGCAGTTTGGGACAGGATGCGATTCACTCGAGTACTTTCATCCTTGCAACTTAAATTAATTTGATGGGGGGGGGGGAAAAAAACTTTCGACAGTTACTGTTAGTTGTTATTGGCCATGAAGAGACAATTTTCCCGTCAGTCTTTTTTTGTTGATCAGCTTCCTGACCCACATTTTCAGGGTGAGAGGGGTATGTATTAGCACAGCACTTTGGCTTGGACGCCTTTGAAATCTCGCCGCACTCTGTCCGGCCCCTTCCTTCGTCACATACACGTCATGGCCCATGCCACTGTTCGCCTGCCTTTGTAATGCAGCCTTGCTGTCTCCTGTATGATTCTCATCTGTTTGTATTGAGGGACTGTGTGACTTTGTAGGTACAACTGCAATCGCTACAATGAAGACGACGCGAAGGCAGCGAGAGACGCCCAAGAGGTACCCATGTCCCCCTGCTTAGAGTGATTGTGCGTGTGCTGCCCTTTGCTAAGGCCCCGTGTCCCCCTGCTCAGAGTGGGGGGGTGTGTCCCGGCCCTCACCAAGGCACTGTGTCCTCTGCAGCGCTCCAGGGCCGCCTTGCAGCGCTACCTCTTCTACTGCAACCGCTATATGAATCACATGCAGAGCCTGCGCTTCGAGCACAAGCTGTATGCACAGGTCAAGCAGAAGATGGAGGAGATGCAGCAGCATAACATGTCATGGATTGAGGTGCAGTTCCTGAAGAAGGCCGTGGACGTGCTGTGCCAGTGTCGCTCCACACTCATGTTCACCTACGTCTTTGCGTTCTACCTCAAGAAGAACAATCAGTCCATCATCTTTGAGGTAAGTCCCACACAGTTGTGGCCAAATGCAGTCTGGGTTTTACCCTCCTGTCTCTTGTGCTGATTTGCAGGGTACCTCATTGATTGAGGGTTTTAACCCTACATCTCTATGTGTGTGTAGTTTGCATGATCACATCCTGTGTCTTTTTTACAGCCCTGAATATTTAGTGTGTACATTTCCAATGGTGTGTGATTGTGTGCATGTGTGTTCCCTGTGATGGACTGGCATCCTGCGCAGGGTGTCCCCCCGCCTTGTGCCCTGTGATGGACTGGCATCCTGCGCAGGGTGCCCCCCCGCCTTGTGCCCAGTGCTGCCTGGGATAGGCTCCCAACCCCCTCTAACTCTGGCCAGTTAAGTGGTGGGAATGTGAATGGATGGATTTGTAGAAAGTAATTTAACTTAATTGCTGAAGCAAATAACATCCCAATTAACTTGTGTGTTTAAATTCATCGAACTAATCTGGGTCACATGAAATAAGTGGTCCTTCGAAAACAGGCACTTTTGATTTTCATTTATTCCAGAATAATCAAGCTGACCTGGAAAATGCCACAGAGGTCTTGTCTGGATACCTGGAGAGGGATATTTCGCAAGACTCTTTGCAGGATATCAAGCAGAAAGTACAGGATAAATACAGGTCAGTGTGGGGGGGGGCATATATTTGGGGGTCTGGGACTATTCTCCTACCAAGGCATCTGTTTAAAGGGGTGGTGTCATCGGGAATCAGTTTTAATGTGATTAGTTCCCCCCCCCCCTTATCCTCTGCTGTATTAGTTGCTACTGGGCAAAGAAATTTCAATCTTAGCTGTTCCATGTCAGGGGGTGCATGTCTGGTTGGTTCCATCACACTGTGGTGGCGGCGGCGGCATCCTGCATGAGGCTCCGTCGAGCCCCTAACAGGCCTCCCCCTCCCCTTCAGATACTGTGAGAGCCGACGGAGAGTGTTGCTACAGCATGTTCATGAAGGCTATGAGAAGGACCTCTGGGAGTACATAGAGGATTGAGGATGAACTGAACTGAGCACCATGAACTCCTTGGAAATGAATCTAGAGTGCTGAATGCGATTACCGTGGGCAGCATTGGCCTCTGCGTGCACCTCTGCTCTTCTATCCAATATTGCATCTTCTTTTTCCCCCATTTTTGTTTATTCAAAGCAGATTATATTGAAATAAAAGGCAAAATATTAAATATATTAACTGTACAACAGTATTGCTAGCAGCAGAGTGGCGTGTGAACCCTTGCCCCCCCCCCAGCCCTTTCCCACCCGGGCCTGTGTTGTAACTTCATCCTTTAGACCCACTTCTTTGTGGCTTTCGTTCTGTTTCGTTATTTTCTGCATCTTTGGGTGTAAAATGGAGTCTGGAGACGCCGCTTTAAGCACCTTGCCCGCGGCCGCCGTGCTCGGGGGTGCTGAATGTCCATGGGATGATTGTACGGGGTCGCACCTTTGACGTGTGAAGCAAGCAGATCTGTATTTTTCAATTTGTAAATAATGCATATGCATGGAAGTTAAACAGCAAGCGTGGCACGTGTCTGCATCATTTTTAAATTTAAAAAAATATTTATTCTTTACAAATATTCGAAAGATGTATATTTGCTGTGCAGTTTAAGTATTTCTCCCTGCTTTTTGTTTTGTTTTTTTTTTGTTTTTTTTTTTTTTGTTTTTTTTTTTAAATCTTGAGGATGGAAGGTTGACTGATCTCTATCCCAGACTCCGAATCCCATCCTGTCCCCGTCCATCTCCATTAGCAGCTAGTTCTCCAGAGAGTGAGCTGTGTGTTTTTCCTTTTGGAGTTTCAGATATGCCAAATATGACCCACTAAAGGCTGCGCTTTACTGCATTGATAACGCCCACGGACGGGAGGCGGTCTGTAGGTGTCATCTGCTCTGTTCTGCTCGCTTCTTTGTACAGCAGGTGGTTGTTACGGTAGATGTTTGGTTAACATGGCCCCTAGTCCTTCATGAGTGACCCTCACTGAGCTTGCATTAAGTAGCGCATTCCTTCCCAGTCACTCACTCCTTAGTTCATTTCCTGAACAAATGTGTAAAGATCGCACACTACCCATAGTTTTACGGATACCCTATCGAGTGACATTCACTCACCTAAGAGGAGAAGACCTTTTCTGCACAGGTTAGGATGCACCTTGCAGTCCTGAAACGTGGCTGAGCAGGGTGAAGATGCTACTGCAAACTGTCCTGGCCATGATGTCATTCTTTTTGTACGTTATTTCCTTGCTAAATCTAACAATGCTTTGAATAAAAAAAAAAAGCCCAAGGGCTTGGCACAAGTATGCTTCACAGTTTGGTCAGAAGAGCTCTCGAGTCTGATTGCGGTTTCAGAAGTCCTATAGAAATGTTGTGGTAGATCCTGTAATGCTTTTGTATTCCATGTGAGCTGTGTTTACACAGGAAGGTACAAGAGGACACACCCCCCCCCCCCCCCCCCCCCCCGGGGGGGGGGGGGGGGGGGGGGGGTGGGTGGGGGGGGGCGGGGGGGGGGGGGGGGGGGGGGGGGGGGGGGGGGGGGGGGGGGGGGGGGGGGGGGGGGGGGGG
>JAODLD010000008.1:21629076-21667836 GCA_026781065.1 Mormyrops boulengeri
CTTCTAAGCAGCAGAGCCGATCCCAACAACCGAGGGTCAAAGAAAAGGAGAGATCCTGGAAGGAAGAAGAAGATCTTTTGGCCAAAGGCTAAAAATGTAGATGTTTGGAGAACAAATGGGTAATTTCACCATTTCCATTACAGGGAGATTTGTGAAATTCATATATGAAATAAATGGAAGTGCTATAGCTTAAACATTTTTTTCATACATTATTTTGCATTTTCAAAATGTCTTTCTTGTAAACTGCACAGGATGTGCCGCTGTGAGCACTATCCCCCGTATGGAAACTATGAAGCCTTTAACCTAGAGAAAAAATACATTGTTTGTAAGTAGGTCTTAATGAGAGTACCAATTTCAGATGGCATGTTGAAAGTTGAAAAATACACAGTGAAATTTCTAATTATAATAATAATATCTGAGCATTCAAACACAGCATACGACTCAGTCTGCATATTTAAACTATTTTATTTAAAAGGACAGTTTAATTTCAGAGCCAATCATTTCTTGGAGCCTTCGATTTAATATACACAGTGCCCTATATATATATGTATGTGTGTGTGTGTAAAACGCTCCAAACCTGTTTCTATTAAAATATATGTGATTGACTAGAAGGTTAACTTCCATTGCTGTTACATTTTAAGACATAATTTGTCGCCACCTGGGTGACTTTCTTTCGTAAATCTTTGTCCAGTTTTGGAGAAATAAAACACAGAACTGAAAACGCGGATCCGACTTTGCCGTAAAGTCTTGTATGACAGGCTTTTACGACCTGGGACCGATCGGCCAGCAATATGGCGGCTTACCGAATGCGCGCGCATGCGCGGAACCGCTCGTGCAGCCGGGCACCCACAAGGCTCTCCAAGCGCAAGTGCACGAGCCCGTTCGCTGCACGAGGTGTCGAGGGCGCGCACGCTGGCTTTGCGGAATGTTCTGGGCAGCTTCCCGTGGATCCTTCGAAACGGGTTATCCTGCTGGTGTGCTGTATGACTCCATTCATTTTTCTATTTTATTTTGACTGAAATAACTCTGGGCATTTCCTCCAGCTCACGATGCAGACGCTCACCCCGCACGTTTACTGGGCTCAGCGGCACGGCGAAATTTACCTGCGCGTGGAGCTGAGCGACGCTCAGGTATGTGACGGTGACGGTGAGAGAGCAGCCGGGCGCGGTGAGGCATGGGCAGGCGAGCCGCCTCCCGGGGCGCATAACTGTTTTAAATTGTAATGTCGATGCCAGCTGATGAGGAGGCAGCAGCCCTCTCTTGATCACCAGCTAGAGCAGTAACATAGGGGGAGGGCGTTACGTGCTCTTCGGCGTCCATCATCTTTGCAGCAAAACGAGTACAATATAAGTATATCATTTGACTGCTGCTATTCTGTAAAAATGCCCAAAAAGTTTGTTTAATAAGTCCCATCGGGTTGTCCTGCTTCTCTTAAAACATCGCTATCTCCATTGATTATTAAATTTTTAAAAATGTCTCCAAAGCGTGCATAAAATATTTTTTCGGACAAGTCGGCTGGACAAACAGGTTCTGCTGGCAGAAAGTGTAAGTCATGCCGTGTAACGGTAATCTGTTACAGACTGTTAGATGGACGGTTATCTGAACACGAATTTATAACCAAAAGGGTTAATGCACTTTTGCCGAATAGCCATGTTTACACTCTATTTTAATAAAGGCTGCATGGACCTGCGCGTGTCCGTGTCGCGTGGGCGCTGCGCGTGTCTGTGTCCTGTAATGTCAGCGGTCCGGCCAAAGGTCCAGCAGTACACCAGTGTTAAATAAACAGAACTGCAATTTGATATTGGACAAAACATGTGAAGTTAAGGAAATAACTATGTATTAATGCAGTGTCACGTGTTAATCTTTAATTATTTAGAATGTGTCGTGTTATAGGCATCTTCCCGTTTGATTATTTAATATTATCGAGTCGTAAGCATCGGTGTATGTTCTGTTAAACCCTTGCTTTATGGAATAGTTTGCCCTGTGGCATTGTGTTCACTTGGCACCTGCCTGGAAATATGAACCGCCATTTGAACGGCTGTATTTCGTTGCAGAAACAGGTGGTGCTCGTATGTATATTTTATGCAAATAGGTTGTTGTGCTCAGGCCTTATTTATTTAAATTATAGTACTTAACAGGGAACCTCTGGTGCTCTCTGTGGGTCGGCAGCAAGCTCGAGGCAGGTTCCCGGTGTTTTTCTGCACTGTTGTGGCAGGGTTCACTATTTGCATTTCAAACGGAGGCTCCTCCTGAGCACAAGCAGTTGTTATCATCCTGTGGTGGGGATCATATAGCCGGTTTTAAATAAAGATGAAGTCCACTGAGCTCTCCTTAGCTTTAAAAATGCGTCTTTGCTGGTTTTAAATGCCCGATTTTAATTGCAAAGGTCATGGTCATGGTTTCACAGCTAAGCTTTTTTGATAGTAGAAACTTGATAACGTCAGTTGAGACCTTTGTGAAATTAACAACCACCTTCCTACAGTTCCTCTTATGTATAGTGTAGTAACTGTAAACTTTTTTTCTTTTTGTAGAGACTGCAGATGTATGTGCTGGGCAGGGGGCAGAGGGCTGGAGGCTGTGTTCTGCTTCTTTGTTCCCCGTGTCTCTCGTCGCCTTTGCTAAGTCACTGATCGTGTGTTTTCTTCTGCAGAACCTCGATATCAGCGTGCATGAGAACACCCTTCAGTTCAGAGGTAATTTCTGATGTGCACGGAAGCTCAATTTGCATTCGGCTATATTTAGATGAATACACACAGATATCATTCTCAGCTAATTTTAATGTTTGCTCACTGTCCTGTTTTTCAGCCCAGGGTCATGGAGCTAAGGGAGACAATGAGTATGAGTTCAGTTTGGAGTTTCTGGAACCAGTCGAGCCCCAGGTACGAGTGATAGTAAGCTGTGCCTGTTGCTGACGTGTCTCTGCTTTGGGCTTCTCTCTTAACATGATGTGTGTGTTGGTGTCTGAGTGCCAGTTAGCAATCTCTGAACACTGGCATGTGTGTGTTCTTGTCTGAGTTTCAGTAAACAGCCTCTGAACACTGAATTGTATGTGTTGGTGTCTGAGTGGCAGTACATGGCCTCTGAACACTGGCCTGTGCATGTGTGTGTGTTCAGGTGACTCACAGGTCCACTCAGCGTCAGGTGAACATCACAGTCAGGAAGCAGGAGCACTTGTGGTGGGACCGGCTAACGCTGCAGGAACGCAAGCCCGTCTTCCTGGCCCCCGACTTTGACCGCTGGATGGAGGAGTCTGATGCGGAGATGGAGCTCCGTGCCAAGGTAAGTCCGTCTAAGTCTCTGGTCCAGTATGGGGGTCTGACTTACCAGAATGATACTTCATGATGTGTAATTCAGTCGTGACTTACAAAATAACTGTCATTTTTCAATGGCATATTTAAATCTTCAAAATAATGTACAGAGAACAATGTTTAGGGGCAAACTTTTAAAAAGTGCATTGCTGTCCTGTGTCATCACTGTCAAAGCTAATGATCATTTCCCTGAAAGGAGGAGAAAATTAACAAAATCTCTGTGGAGTCTCGGTCTCCCAAGGATCGTAAGTAACCTCGGCATGTGACTGTGAATGCGGCCACACTTCTACGTCTCGATGTGTGTGAGCAAACGCGACTCCTCTCTCCCGGTGTCCTTCCAGCTTACCTGGGCCTGAAAAGAGGCTACCTCTTCATGTACAACCTGGTTCAGTTCCTGGGCTTCTCTTGGATCTTCGTCAACATGACCGTACGCCTCTTTATCCTGGGACAGGGTGAGGGTTCATGGCATCCGTGTCTGTCTTTTGGCTAGGCTACCGATACTCTGGGGGTATCTGTCTTTGTTGCCGTGGCAGCTGGAGGTCACGTGCCTTTTGGAGACCTTGTACCGATCTCTTACGAGAACGTACCGGAGTTATTTGAAGGATGAAGGACGGCAGGATCTATGCTGCATGTGCGTGCTGTACTGGAAAGGTATATCATAACAAACTGATGGGCCTCTCTTCTCCTCCCAGATTCCCTCTATGACACCTTCCACACCATTGCTGATATGATGTACTTCTGCCAGATCCTGGCTGTGGTAGAGGTCGTTAATCCCGCCCTGGGTATCGTCAGAACAGGACTCATGCCACCGCTTATCCAGGTTTGAACCTACAGGATGAGGGCACTGCTCTCACAGGGCATTGTGGGTAGTGAGGCGTAGTCATACCTGGAAACTGTTTGGGTCATATCAGGATGCAGCCTAGTTTAGTATTGAAAATTATTAGTGTGCAAAATATCTATCTGTCCACCGATCTGTCAATGATGCCTCTTATAATATGGGGTTGTGATGAGCCAAGAGGCTACTTCAGGATGCAAGCAATGTGAAAGCCATCCTCTCCTTAATGGGGCAGTGCTGATCACATCGTGACAGTGATACATCCTTTGTGAAGCTCAGGCAGCTGGATATGCTATAAAAATGTCTGCCAGGTCTCACACTCGGATCATACGATAGTTGAGACACGTAGGTCGTTTCTGTGGCAGCCATGCATCTGGACACGAGCCTCTTGTTTGTTTGTGCCGTCACGACACGTGGGCAGCTGGTGGGGAGGAACGTCATCCTGTTCGTCATCTTTGGGAGCCTGGAGGAGATGCAGAACAAAGCGGTGGTCTTCTTCGTCTTCTACCTGTGGAGTATGATCGAGATCTTCAGGTGAGGTCCAGGTCAACTTTCGGGTTAAGGTCAGCGTTGCGGATAGGGTTAGCGTTAGGCTTTCTCTTATAAGCCGCTATGTTTCACGTTGAGCCTATTGAGAGACGTTGAGTGTGCGGAGGACATTGCCTGTGGGCTTGTGGGACAGTGCGTTAGGCTTTTCTGCTCGCTGTAGGTACCCATACTACATGCTGGCCTGCATCAGCACGGAGTGGAGCGTTCTCACCTGGCTCCGCTACTCTCTCTGGATCCCTCTGTACCCCATGGGGGTGCTGGCGGAAGGTCAGTGTCACCTGCTTTTCTTGCATGCCCTGAGTCGGTGACGCGGTGACGGTGACACTAACGAGCCTGTGGGGCCCCCCAAGCGGTGGCCGTCATCCAGTCGCTGCCCATCTTCGATGAGACCCGCCTCTTCAGCATCCCGCTTCCCAAAAGCCTGGGCAACTCCCTGAGCTTCTCCTACTCGCTGCAGATCTACCTCGTGCTCATGTTCCTGGGTGAGTTGGCTGGCTGTCCTGTACGTTTGTGGCTGGCAGTCGGCAGTAACAAGCCGGCATGTATCCACGCCTAAACGCTGGCAGGCTTTCTTCCCTCTCAGGTCTCTTCATCAACTTCCGGCACCTATTCAGGCAGCGAAAGCGCCGTTTACGCCCCAAGAGGAGGAAGCTGCACTGAAGCTGCTGGTCTCTGAATGACTGGGACAGCTCCTCCATTCTCCTGCTGGCTGTCTTCTCGCTGCCCACCCCAGCTTTGGCACTGTTCCCACCCGTCCCTTCCTGTCCCCACCGGGCGTCCCTCAGCAAGGTGGCACTCTGACCCGCACTGATCATCCCTGCTCAGTGGGTTGGTTTGTATAAACCTCTTTGCATGGATAATTTGGCCTGAATATTCAACTGTTCAAGTCACAGAACCACATGCACTATTTCTGTTCCTGAAGGGGGCGCTGTAAAACCCTGCAGGTGTATCTCATTCACTCTACTGCTCCAAGATGGCTGTCCTAGCCCCGTGTGGTAGGAGGCTGCAAAACCTCTGCCTTCTGATACTCTTAGGTTTCGTGTTGCAAGGCCCCGCCCATCTCCTGCAGGACGCAGTGTGCGTTCGCTAACCGCTTCCACGCCCACTCAAGCTTGCCTGCCATTCCAGACACACTGTCGCCATAAATAACTGTAAAATGAGACATTGACGCTCCTGGTTTCCCTGGACAGACTGAACGTCATTTTGGCATCAAGAGGAAGCAGCAGTCTGAATGCTGTCTGAAGCTGGTATAGTGATGATGCACTATTGCTGGACTTCTTATATTACCCAGCAGCATTAGCACACTCTGCTCCCCAGCTTGTTCACATACCTCCTCCCTGCTCTTATACCCTTTTCCCATCCTCATAAATATTAGATAATATAAAATCTGACATTATTGATCAGTAAGAGGGTAGGTGTCTTTCGCATATTGAATCAGAATGCCTGCTCGGTTAAATGAAGCGACTCCGCTGACTCTGCTGGACTCGCAGAATGCAGTGGGTCGTGTCTCCCTGCTTATCACCCTGATCTCATAGTGTGAATCTCACAGCATGTGTTTTTATAGCAGTATTAACACCACATGCTCCTATCTGCCACGGCGCTCACCAAACGGAGGACACCACAGAAATGTGACACGTTCTGTTTTTTCCAGACCAGAGTGTGAAGGGTTGGTGGTAATTTGTTTCCTCATAGCACAGGATTGTGGGTCGGGTTGGGGGGGGGGGGGGTAGATGCAGGGTGATGAGTCCCACAATCGCAGGCCTCTCCAAGCTGCTGCCTTCCACCGTGCCGGGTGAGGGACAGCGAGGGACAGTGCGCTTCTAAACCAGGCAACAAGATGGAGGCTCGTCTCATCAGTGAATAGACCAGTTTATGAAAGATGGTACTGGTAAATGTCACTATTAAAATAAAGGTTGGGGGAAAAATGTGGTGTTGGTTCTTTGTTTGAATACTTTTAAATGCATAATCTTCAGCAGGTTGACATGATTGAATATGAACCCAGTAGTTTGGTCTTAATGTTTCCTTAACCTGTAATTCCCTTAGTGCTCTAAGTTTGTAAAACTTGTCAACACCACATCTTCAGGAACATATAGCCTCAGCATGATTTTTTTTCACCTGTTTAATTTGACTCATTTCTATAATTTAGACAAGTTTCAATTTAAAACGGAACAAAAATGCAGGAAATGTTGCCTTGTGTTTAAGCTGGAATGACGACGAATGGCAAGGACTGCCCAGCAAGATCTGCGGCCCAGTCATGGGCTCAACCTTCCACTAAATGGCAGATTTTTTCCTTTTTAAACCAGAACAGAACGGCTTTAAAAAAGCATCAGGCCCTGACGGTCATTCAGGGGTTGACCGTGGCTCAGGGACTCAGTGAACGGTATGCCCATGGTCCTGCGCTCTGCAGCATCTCGCTCATGCCGAGTGCCAGAGAGCCCCATTCCCACTCATAGGCGGTCGCGGTCACGGTCACGGTCACCGGCCCCTCCTGAGAAGTCTGTGAGCATGGGTGTGATGTTATGCTCGAATGCTGCATACTGGGAGTCCCCTGTGCTGGCAAGTTTCAGCTGCTGTGCGGCGTGAGACAGCTGGAAGGCGGCATCGGGGTGGGCTGTGTCCGGCAGCAGCGTGCACTCCCTTTCCAGCAGGTCCGCCACCCCCTTCAGCAGCTCCCAGAACCCAAAGGCCAGGGCCGCCTTCCGCAGCCGATTCAGCTCCTGACACGACACCACGGACAGGCTTTACGGCACGCTGGGGGACCATACCGGGCTTCCCTACAGACAGGTCCCCCGGAGGCTCACCTTGTAAAAGGTCTGCGTCTTTTCTGGTAGCTTCCTGGCATTCCGCAGGATCTTCTGGACGTCAGTCTGTGTTGAACATCAAACAGCAGGAAGTAAGCTGAAACCAGCGGCTGATGTGACCTCCCCCAGGCAGGTAAGTGGTACCCAATGCGTGACACTCCACCCTCCCCTGAAAGAGTGAGCACTACCCAATGCGTGACATTCCCTCTGGACTGCAAGTGGTACCTGTAAGCCGCTGGGCTTAATCCACACAGTGACATTCTGAGCATAACTGCGCTTGTTCTTGGGCTGTAGCGGGAAAGGGCTTTTGCTATCATCTTCACCATAAGGATTCTCAGCGGCATCTACAAATATCCCAAAAGAGGAAAGGAAAAGAAAAGCATTTTTGTAAAATAAATTACTTGCCAGATCTCCTGGCATCTAACATCCTGAAATCCATATTTCTGCACAATCTTTGAGTTCATTTCCATTATATTTCAGACCTCATTTCTGTGATGGGATCCCCTGAGTGTCCATGTGCAAATGTGTCTCTGTAGACAGAAGGGTCTCTCCTCACCGCTTACCTGATGTAGGGCCCAGTTGGGAGATCTTTCCAAGCCAGGGAAGGGGCTCTGAGCCAGGATCAAAAAGCGACATCATCAGGTTGGATTTCTTCTTGCTATCAGCCTGAGAGTATAACATCCCAAACCAGTCAGGACTGAAAGCAGAGAGACAGAAGGTCATGGGCGGACCGTCCTGTTTGTGATGACCTGCTGTGACATCAGAAAGACAGGAATGTGCCATGTTGGTCTCTAACCCGAGCTGTACGAGTGCCACCATGCCCTCCACCTTCAGGCTCCCGTGCAGCAAAACACAGAAGTTGGGGCTTTTTCCTGCCATCTGAGTGCTGGAGCTGTCCTCCTCCATGTCGTCAGGGGCCCCCGCTCCCAGTTCGTCTACGTCTGTAAACGAGGTTCGACAAAACAGTCATGCCTGAACGTCTCTGATCACATGCTCATATCTGAGGGTTTGCCGCACGTTTAGGTTGATGGGATGGACCTTTGTTCACGGCGATGGGTAGAACCAAGTGCCTCGATAAGACTGGCGGACTAGAAATGTCACCAATTTCGATGAAGCCAACAATCTCCAGGTCTGCAACAAAATCAACAAAGTCAACCCAGCGTTTCAGGCCACTGGGAGTAGATAATGTTAAGAAGTTGTAACCCTAAACATCAGAGGAGGTTCAGTCAGCACCTGTCAGAATGGTCCTGGGTGTGGGGTCCATCTCCTCGTCCAACTGGACCGGCTCGGGCCGAGGGAACACCTGCACGTCTGATGACAGGTTCCCGCAGCGCAGCACAGCGTGGAATGGCGAGTACGCCTGGTCGATCAGTTTCCTGGACACAGACACGCAAACGTGAGCAGAACCGGCTACAACCAGGCAGTCCACAGCATAAAACAAAGGAGGAATGGACACATACCCAAACATGGACTGCACGTTCTTCAAGCACAGCGGCCCCTCCATGGTGAAGATCTGACCCTCTCCTCCGTTCAAGTTAAGCAACTGCTCCAGGTTCTCCAAAGCATCACCATACTGCAGCTGTCACATGCAAGACAGGACCCATGAACATTAATTTGTCATTAGCAGTTACCCACACTGTACAGGGAAGCATGCAACAATGTCCAGTAACAACTCGCAGATCTTCTATTCCATTAAAAACCTAAGAATAACAACAACAAAACTGCTTTTGTGTTGATTTTGTTTTCAAAAACAATCAAAGGTCCATAAACTGCACAACTCATACCTCAGAACTCTGATTTGATTGATTAATTCATAAATATTACACTAAAAATTACATAATCAAGCACATGCTCAGCAAAGCAGTAACTGAAAGGCGTCCTCTGCTGGGGGTGGGAGCAGATCCACTCTGCGGTACCTCCTCTGCACTGGCGATGCACATGACGTACAGCTTCGACGGGAAGAGGAAAGGCAGAGGAAACTTTTTATCCTCCCCACGCTGCTTGATGGTCTGCAGAGAGTGCCGGAGAGAGCCACGTCCGATCCCGAGGGAGCCATCGGTGACCAGCACCACCTACGGGGGGGGAGGCAGTATTGGCCATTAATGCAGCAGCTCTTGCCTGCAGCGTGGGAATTGCACTGATGCAGCCAGCTGTACCTGGCAGGGACACCCGCTTCCCCACTCCTGCTGCACAACGTTGCTGACGCCTTGCAGGGCAGATTCTAAACACGTCTTATCATAATCCTCCAAGTTGTTCAGGGCCTCCTAACAGAAAGGGAAACATTTTCCAAAAAAACGATAATGGTTTCGCAAGGTTATCCCATGCGGCCAGCAGTCTTAACATTAAAGGCGACTCGCCAAAGCTTGCTTTCTGATTTAATGCTATATTAAGCAAGCAAGCTCTGCACATACACTCCCTGTAGCAGAGTACCTGCAGGGTGTTGTAGTCCCTGGTGAAAGGCACCATAAGCTCCCACAGAGAGGAGAACGCCAACAGTGCAGTGAACTCCAAGCGATAGTTGGTGGCCATGTGTTCGAAGAGCATGGTCAGCCCGTGGATCGCCAGGTTCTTCCTCTGAAATTCCTCACTGCTTTCGACCACCACTGGCCGGGTCATGGACAGTGAGACGTCCATCATAACCACGGTCGGCATGGCTGCACTCACCTGCCTGTCTCCTGTAAAAAGCGCTTAAAAGTGTCAGCACAGCAGGGCGACAGTTTTGTTTCACAAAAGCCACTACAGACGTTTCCTTACGTTTTACTAGAAACCTGTTCTTCGGCTGTGTGACCCTGATGTCACCCACAGTTTAATGTTTCAGTCACAAACTACGGCTAGTCTGCACCGCACTTCCGACATGTCATGTTTTGCAAAGGCGTAGATTAATCCAAGAAAGTTACATGGAATATAACATAACTTAATACCATTCACTGTTACAAGCAGCACTTTAAGATGCGAAACTACATTAAGAAATACAGATCCGTCGGGTTTCTCGAGTGCCTTAGTAACTAGAAATTACTAAACGCACCCAGGTTTTATTTTTTATTTTAAATACATAATCTGAAACAAACACCACAAATGGGTGTAAGTTATAGAAACCCATAAAAAGTAAAAAATCCTTTAAATACAACCCTGCAACCAAACAGCTCCTCATTCAAAACGCGGTCACATACATTAATTCTCTTACATGTAAGTTTATTAAAATATTACGGGAAATAAAAACACTCTAAAGGACTCGTCCTACCACACCTTTGGGGGAAGCAGCTGCAGCGTAAACAATTGTATGAACTTCGCCGACAACAATAAAATCCCCTCACGCCATATAAACAAAACTCTGTGTCCGGTTTCCAGCGCCGGCGCGCCTCGAAAATGTGCACGTGAGGAACACTCACCGTTTCAAAATGTAGTTCCTAGAGGCACAACAGGGATTTCCAGTTTGATTACATTGAAGCCAATAGCAATAATATATATGTGTGTGTTGTCACTATATATATATATATATATATATATATATATATATAGAGAGAGAGAGAGAGAGAGAGAGAGAGAGAGAGAGAGACAGACAGACAGACAGACAGACAGACAGACAGTTGCGGTTGATTTCAACAGCACCAAAATCGAAATCCCTGATGGGCCACTACGAACTAAAGTTTGAAACGGTGAGTGTATGTTTATATTTGATACTTTAAGAAATTTATCAATGAACTTACACTTACAAGAATTAATCATTCATTTTCAAGGACACGTTTCTGTGTCATACTGCTATCTTGAGACTTCAAATTTCTGATTTTCATAACAAAGAAATGTTTAACCGCGAATTCATATAGATTATTTACAAATAAAACATCCCCTCATGCAAAGCATAGCTATAGCTTATTTTTAATTTTAGATGCACCAAGGAATGCAATTAACACAAAGAGTATAACATATTATCACCACTTCAGTTTCCAAATATTGTCAAAATGGTTATTAATCTTAAAATGGATAGAATAGAATAGATTAGTGGTACTCCGTGTGGAAATTCTCTTTATATTTTGCTGATATATACATCCATTTTTTGAACAGTAAACAGTTCAGAATAAATACTTTGGAAATATTTTATGTGAATGCGTGCGTCCAAATATGTCATATGTCAATTATCTTCATACACGCTTCTTATACTGTATATAAAATCAAGGGTAAAATGCCGCAACAATTCTATGTAAGCAACTCAATTCTGTTTCTGTACAGACACGAATTTAAATAATGAATAAAGTGGGGTGTACGAGGCGTATTTTGTCATTAAATTTGATTTTATATTGTACATGCATAGGTGACCCCCCCCCCCCCGCCGAAGCGTGGACACCAATGACGGCAGGTGGGTATATCCCATCCCTACGAAGAGCACGCCTGTGTGTCCCATCACAGATAGGATGGATAACAGCGACAGTCAGTGAGCAGATCGCTCAGAAGCGGCCGCCATCGGTGAAAGTTGTCCAGAAGATAATGTGAGTGTGAGGGACGCCAGGGATAATCTGTTGATTAAAGCGTGCAAGCATTAGGCTTTATGCTGATGCGCGGAGAAGCGCGTCCCGGTTGGGCGTCCTGACCAGCGGCTGGGAGCGCACATCTCTGCAGGGTTCATCTCCAGCAGGGATCCTCCACCATCCTGCGCTCTCAGGTAACTTTCGGATGTTCTGCTCATCTGAATGATATGAATTCATTTTTAAATACAGGGAACGTGTAACATATTTTTTTTAATGAGTTGCATGTCGAGAGACCTAAGAATCCTCATTGTTTTAGAGGGGATTTAAAGCCGTTTAAATGTTTGATCGAAATCAGTAAAAATACGTATTTCAAAAATGGTTTGCTCAAGTATGTATGTTGTTAAGCAGATTCTGTGGTTCGCTGAGTCTTCCGCGGTCTTTATCGCCATCGGATTAAAATAGTACGTTAACGCAATTCTTTTTTTTCATTTTTCGTGTTTTCAGTTGGTATTCCATGCGATTTAATAGGTACCTTTCAGGGAGAGGAAATATTGTAATTTTGTAGCCATAGTAACAGGTGCGTGTTGCTTCACCTTGAGCTTTGAAACCTGTTCAGTATAAGTGCGCTATGGCTGCGCGTCATATCAGACTGCAAGCGGTTTATAAAAATGGAAAAAACTTCATCTAATTTACGCTTTATGTCTCCACTTCGCAACAGGTTCAACCTTCTGAAGGATCAGTTTTAAAGATGAGATGAAACATGTAAAAACCTGCTTGTAAACGGTGCTGGAAGCTGGATGGGGAAAGTGCAGTATTAATTACATTTATTTATGCGTGTGAATATTTGACCTTTTGTGAAAGAATGCATTTGTCACGAAGGAGGAGACTTCATTGGAGCCGGGCTATGTTTTTTCTCTGCGGAGTTTTGATATGCTGTGTCTACCAGTTGACTTTAAGGTCCAGGCATTCAGAACCTTGGTTGGAGCGACAGATCGAGGATAAGCCTGGGACAGAGGAGAGTGTGCTTAAATCTGACCAGCAGGAGCTCACGGTAACTACCCAAAAGGCAGTAGAGCATCTGAGCGAAAAAACAACCACTTCAGCCATAGATGTTCCTCCTGTGATGACCTCAGCACCTCCTTTCACGACCACAAACCACACAAACCTCAAACATTGCATCTATGTTGATCCGGAGCCCCCCAAACCTACCATGCCCATCCAAAGTTCTATACCCCACACTACACATGCACCCAACACCACAGCGCCCTCCTCTGGCGGTGCCCCACGTATAAAGGGCGAATACCCAGAGGACCTCTTCTCTGTGGAGCAGAGGCGACAGGGTTGGGTCGTTCTGCATCTTTTTGGGATGATCTACATGTTTGTGTCTTTGGCCATCGTCTGTGATGAGTTTTTTGTGCCCGCCCTCGGTGTCATCACAGACAAGCTGGAGATTTCGGACGACGTGGCCGGGGCCACATTCATGGCGGCCGGCGGGTCGGCTCCTGAGCTCTTCACCTCGCTCATAGGGGTGTTCATCTCACACAGCAACGTGGGGATCGGCACCATTGTGGGTTCGGCGGTCTTCAACATCCTCTTTGTGATCGGCATGTGCGCTCTCTTCTCACGGGAGATCCTGCACCTCACCTGGTGGCCGCTCTTTCGGGATGTGTCCTTCTACATTATGGACCTCATCCTGCTGATTATCTTCTTCCTGGACAGCACCATCATGTGGTGGGAGAGTATTCTGCTGTTACTGGCGTACATGTCCTATGTGTGGTTCATGAAGTATAACGTGCAGCTGGAGAACGCTTTCAAGACACAGCTCAACAAGCACAAGAACATCGTGAAGGCCATCGCCCTGGAGGAGCCGGAGAAGGTCAGCCTCGCTCTGCTCCTTTTATTTGCAGCCTTTTCACACATTTGCTTAAGTTATCTGCAGACAGCTAGACCTGCTGTGAAAAGAAAAATATGATGTAATTCATGTTGAGATGTTAGAAATACAAGGTCACAATAGGAGACAAAATCTCACATTTATACAGTTTGAAAAAAACAATCACGGAATATGAACTTGTGATCATGCTTACAGGATTCCACTGTGATCACTAGCATAAAACTTTATATTTCATTTAGAAACTGTTCATTTCATTCTTTAGAACACATAGTTTAAACTTCAGAAATATGGAACAAGATATTTAAAGATGTTTCATACTTTATAAGCCATCTTAAACGTATACAATTAGTTATCTTAAAAATGGAAAGGGTATGATTCCTATTTATGGAGAGCTGTCATAGTTTGTTGAATTTAGGCCCAATAATGATGAATAATGTGCAGTATATAGCAGTGTATTACTGTTTTATGTACACTGCCTTAGTCAACATCTCATGCATTGACTTAAATTAGCATGTATTGTACATGTATTGCCTTGCCTTGTGTATCTTTAATCTTTAATGATATGACCATATTTTGACATGGACAGCGCCTCTCGTGTTCAGGTGTGAGCCATTGGCTGTTCTAATTTCAGCTCATATTTATTAATGAGCCTCATTGAAGGGCTCATTGGAAACGTTGCCCTGCCCGTTAGTGTTTGATGAGCAGACATGAGATGGATATCCCAGATGTGTAAGTAATGTGAAAGTAATGTGAGAGGGGCCCGGCGTGCCCATCAAGTGCTTGATGATGGATTCTGATGGTCACAGCTTTGATTGTGTGTCGTTCAGCGTGTGTTTATCATTTACACAATGTTTGTGTAATTTACCACACAGTCGTTTGGCAGCCCATTTTTAGGCTGCCATTCCTTCATTTCATGACATATTGACACGTAGCACCTTGATGATTCTGTATGATACAAGGGGCAACAACCTGTTTTATAACAAGGATTAATATTTTGGTTTATTCTCTAAGCAAACTGGCATTTAACTTGTCCTAATTTAGTATGCTTCCTGAAACAAGCCGTGTAACAGGCTTGGACCCCCTTCAGTCTTTCCCTGCCTATTCCTGCATGTAGAGACAAAGGAAGCTGTTGTAACTCCATTGGAACCAAAGCCGATCACCTAGCGTAGCAGCTAATCCTCTGAGGGACTCTGGCTGGAAAGTGGAGCACTCTGTGAAGTGTAACTGAAAGGCTAAAGCAAGCTCATGCTAGCAAAAAAGCCGTAGTGCTCCAGACCGCTAAGCGCTCCTTTGCAAATTCTGACTCACCTGGGGGATGCATCTGTTTTCCAGCAATTGTGAATGTGAACATGCAACGATAAAAAAAAAATACTGGCAAAAAAGGTCACTGATAAGTGGAAGATAATAGTCATCCTGCAGTCTAATAGCGCCTGCATTCTATGTGGGAGGAATGGGTCGGCTTTATGTCTGATTAAAAAATGGAATAAATCACTCAGAACTGCACAGGTCCATGCCAGGTAACCACTCCTTGTTCCTAAAGCTGAGATAGTCTGCCGTGTTATACATCTACACGCAACAGCATTGCACCGCATCGCCAACTTGGCAAACATGAGGCCTGAGCCTTCAGCCAATGACGGCGTTCCAGTGCTCACACCCGGCATTGCTGCACACAAGCTGCTAAAAGCACAGGAAGTCATAGTTTGAACTACACTGTTCCTCTGTTAACAAAGGTTAGGAGCTTGTCTGTCTCTGAGGATACAGCCATTGTCATCCAGCCCAGAGCTGTGATTGTACGAGAAGTATCACTGTAAACTGGGCTTGAATTCTGAATTTTCTGATAAGCGTGCAGATCCGTACATAAGTGTAACCTTATATGTTGTGGTCACTGTCAGAAGAACAAATGATTAACAGCATTTTACCTGATGAGAGTGAGCTTGCGTTCATGCAGTCGGCTTGTTTAAGCAGGGCATGGTTGTGCAGAATCAGACCTTGTGATATGTCTTACTGATCCACCACATGTGGCTGTGAGATCTTGATGAAAGCACTGGGGCTCTGCAAAACAAACCTAACGAGAGTCTAAGGACACGCTTACTGAGCAGAATTGTTGGCCTGTGTGGAGTGGTAGATCTTCTCACTAGCAGAGTGACACTCCTTAAGCCTCTGCTGAAGACCAGCGGGCTTAAGGAAAGTCGATCGAGGCTCACGGGCCGCTGTGATTGAATCATTCTGTCACATGACTAATCCCAGCCGCAGAAGGGACACACTGCCATGACAAGGCAAAAAGCATCAGTGAATCTCCTGAAACATTTACATTTATACATAATTTTCTTTAGCAGACAATTTTTACCAAAGCCAGGTACAGTTGGGATAGCAGAGTCAGACAGTCCCTGGAACAACTGGGGTTAAGGGCCTTGCTCAAGGGCCCAATGATGAAAACTTCACACCAAATAGGAAGTGTTAGCATAGCGATAGCACTAATGGCTACTGCCAGTCAGCTCTGGTGAAACGTTTCAATGATGCATGCAGGACGATGGGACACCTGGTGGCGATAACCTTCCGGACCATCCTGAGGACAAAAAGAGATTAAAGGTAGGTGAGTGCCTGTGGCCCATCAATGAATAAAGAAATACATAGACGATCAACCCGAGTGATCCTACTAGAACATTCTGGAGGATTCACTAGAGCTGACACATGCTGGTTTGGTTCCGTGCTTTGAATGCAGTATTTTTTTTTATCTCACTTCATGCAATTAAATGGTGGATTTCATCACCTGTCTCTCTTTTACCTTGCTGAACATTTGCTCCAACTTTATGTAAATAAGATCAGTGTGATGGATGGTGTGTTGACGAGTTTCACTGACTGATAGAAAATGTTTCCGTGCCTTCAAACGGTGATCCGCTGTGTTTCACAAACCGATAAAGTGATGAGCAGCATTCCTCTGCAGTATCCTGCTGTGTTTCGAAAACGGAACTTTTGAATTTGCGCTTCAGTACGCAGATCTTGACCGTGTGAATCATGCGTATGTTGGTGAACTGCTTTCTGTTGTTTCCACAGCCGAAACCTGGCCTGCAGCGAGGGGGCAGCTCTGCCTCTCTACACAACAGCACCATGAGGAATACCATCTTTCAGCTGATGATCCACACCCTTGATCCACTGGGGGAAGGTTAGACATAGGGTTCTTCCCTAAGTATTAATTTAAAAATATATGTTATTTTTGTCTATTTAGACTTTCTGACTGATCCATGTAGCAAAGTATAGCATAATCTGCCCAAGGCATTGCATTAGTTGCTTATAGCTTAGTATCAGTGGCTCAAAACATAGCATCAGCTACCTGTAACATAGCACCAACTGCTCTTTGAATGGCACCAACTGCTCATAGCATAGCATCCACGGCTCATATCATAGCATCAACTGCCTGTAGCATAACATGAACTGCTCATAGCATAGTATTCATTGCTCATAGCATAGCATTAACTGCCAATAGCATAGCACCACCTGCCCATAGCATAGCATCAACTGCTCATATCATAGCACCAACTGCTCATATCATAGCATCAACTGCCCATTACATAGCATCTACTGCCCATAGCATTGCATTAACAACTCATATCATAGCATCAACTGCTCATAGCCAGCATCAACTTGAAGGAACATGTAAAATTTGTTCTTCTGTCTTATGATATTTATGTAACACACACAGCATGAACATTGACATCGACAATAATGTATGTTCAGTACTAAAAAAACGTATCAATAGTCATATTACCGTACATACTGTATTAAGCCGCAATACTCTGCCTATGTATTTTGGTTCACTTTTAAGAAATAGCAAGCTGGTTCAGGGATGCTAAATATACGGCCCAAAAACACAGCTGTTTGTGCATTTATGTATGCTTTTCTGTACATGCATGTACGACTGCAGAATACAGTGAACATGAATGACATGCAACAGCGAGATGACACAGTGCAGGAGTAGAAAATATGATTTGTTTTTCTTATGGTTTCCAAACTGACTGGAAAACTGGAAAGCCCACATGTCGTCAGGAAGATCTCCCAGCCGACCCAGTCAGAGTGCTGATTTAGGCTACCGTTTGAGGTTTGAGGTGCCGGCTCCTCCTGTAGAGTGACCTTCACGGTGTTCTCCCTCCCCCAGGGCCTGGGCTCAGCCTCACAGCCTCTGGCAGCCTCTTAATCAGCTTTTAATGCTACAGCTAATAAAGGCTGGATGAGAGCCAACCACTCTGGGCCCAATCTCTTTATCTCAATAGGACCGGAGGTAGAACACTGACTACAGAGTCACTCCTAAACACACAGAGCAGACTCCTATAGACAGCCAATGACCCTAAACTCTTTGCCATCATATTCTCTAGAGGCAAAAGAGAAAGAGCTTTGTGGTAGATCATTTAAGCAAGGAGATGGATGGCCAAGAGCAGAAGGTTCCTGTTCCGACTGCATGCCACACTATCCGATTCAACAAACTTGTTTAACTGCTGTTTGAGTTTCTGCTAGTGTGGTAAATACCTGGAGCATAACTGAAAAACCCTGCCTCAGAGCTTACAACCAGATGTAATGAGAAGGACTTCAAGGTGACCTTGACTGGCCTCTGAAGCCTGTATGTTCAGTGTTTGCCTTCATTACTCATAGCCGGCTGTCTTGATTGCCCTCGATTTGTGGTCTTGTGAAGCTGCTTTGAGTGCAGTGTGTGGGTCCTCTCATGTGTCAATCTTTGTCCATTAGAAACGGGCTTTAATGGGGATGTAAAGGCTGGAGGGTCAGAGCAGGGACCAGGTAAGGTCAGAATGGTCTGCTCACCATACCTGTGTCCTGTTGTTGCTTCTGTGTCCTGCGAAGTCTGCACTCGTCCCTCTGGTGTCTGTGTATCGCATTCTGTAGCGTCTGTGATTTTGCATGTTTGTCGCTCTGTCATATGAAATTGCGTCGTCCGGTATGAAGTCTAGATTCCAGACTATCTGCTCCCGTTTGTGTTAAGGGAGACACTCCGCCCCCCCCCCGAACGATGGCCAGTCGGAGAAGTAATAGCCTACCTTCTCGCTAGATGCTTGTGCTCGCTTCGAGGTGGGGTGGTGTCGCGTCCGGTCCCTTCACCGAGTGCCGACACCTTTGCTCTCTCTCGCTTACAGTTAAGTTTAAGGACAAGGCCGAGACGTTGAACAAAATGGCCAGGGGGAAGGTAGAGAGCAAGGCGCGAGGAAGAGCGGAAGGTAAGATAGACGACCGCCAAAGCAGGGCTCTCCCCACCCTGACCTCTGCCTCGGATGAGGAGCGATGACACTCACGGTGGGGGGCGTTACAGCTATCTGACAAAAACCATGTAGCCCCAATCTGACTCTCCAGCTAAAAGGTTTTCTCAAGCAGCGTCTGGGTGCTGAATTGTGCGTCTGTGGGCACAACTTCAAGGTCAAGCTGTAGCATCGGTGGCCATAGCAACAAGAGGAGTTTGATGAGCCTGTGGCACGTGTAATCAGTGCAGCCACGCGAGTCGACATAGCCACGAGTGGTAATGACTGCGTTCACCTTCTCTGCCTGTTGACTTCCTCTCTGGAGTGCTTCGTTACAATGGGTCACCAGCAGGGCTGTAAGCACCTTGGCCTTTGAGCTAATCGCTTCTGGGATTTATATGCAGATGGAGCAGTGCACTTCAGCATCAGGGTAATTGTTGCTTAGAACTCATTGAGGCGGAATCGTTAGGGTGACAAAGGATAAGCAATTTTTTCCCCTTCCCCTGGGATCCCCTGCACTGGAGACATATTTCTGCACACAAGGCAGCTTTCATTGTATAATAGCAGAAAGAATATGCATACTGTATTAGAAATTATGAAAATCTGTGTTATTCATCTGTGCCCATTTTAAAAAGGTGAAAAACTGTCTCATTTCTAGCCTTATTATTATCTTATGAATAAATATTATGGCTGATTATTTTAATATGTAAGTCCTAGACAGAATGTTCTGGAGGAAGAACATCTATCTGGTGACTTGACAGCACCTAATCATTTTAATATAATGAGCGCAACTGGTAACACGCCTGCACTGGCTCATGGTGTAATACGCCGGCTCATGCTCGGCCATGCATTCACAATTTAGTTATTACAGTTATTAGCTATTAACAGAATTTAACAGTTATTACAGTCATTCTGGTGACACCAAATAAAATCCAGTGATGTATAGAATAGAACAAACTGGAATGAACATATACAACTTTTATCTCTTGGTCTTTCAGTTAATGAGAAAATTGAACCCACCCCATAGCAGCCAATAATGTAATATTGTTTCCATTCTTAATATAATAAAAGTTGATAATGTAATAACTGGCCAATAATGTAATATATTTTCTGAACCAATAACGTACAGTAATGACTTTTTGCCAATGATGTAATAACTTATATTATTTGCCAGCTGGTACGTTATCGATTTTTAGTGCATTAAGAACTGAGAAATTCATTACGTTATTGGCACGTTGCTACATTATTGGTAGCTACTGACTTTTATGATACAGGCCCGTTTCCAAAAAAGTTGGGGCTCTGTGTAAAATGCAAGTAAAAACAAAATGCAATGATTTGCAACTCATATGAACCCATATTTAATTGAAAATAGAACAAAGACAACACATAAAATGTTGAAACTGAAAACTTTTTATTGTTTTTCGACTAATATATGCTCAATTTGAATTTGATGCCAACAACGAGTTTCAAAAAAGACGGGACGGGCAACAAAAGACAGGAAAAATTATGTAATGCTAAAACAAAACACCTGGGGGAGTATCTCGAAACTAATTAGGTTATTTGACAACAGGTCAGTAAGATGATTAGGTATAAAAAGAGCCCCCCCCCCCCAATGTAATATTGCAAAGAACTTGGGAATTACATTATATCATTAAAAGATTCAGAGAATCCAGAGAAATCTTTGTACGCAAGGGACAAGGCCGGAACCAATACTGGATTGCCGTGATCTTTGGGTCCTCAGGCGGCACTGCATTAAAAACAGACACGAGTCAGTAGTGGAAATCACTGCGTGGGCTCAGGAACACTTCGGAAAACCACTGTCAGTGAACACAATTCATTGCTGTATCCACAAGTGCAGGTTGACAGTATACCATGCAAAGACAGAACCATATCTAAACATGATCCAGAAATGCAGCTGACTTTTCTGGGTTTGAGCTTGTTCAAGATGTACTGAAGCAAAATGGAAAACTGTCCTGTTGTCTGACGAATCAAGATTTCAAATTCTTCTTGGAAATCAAGGATGCTGCATCCTCTGGGCTAAAGAGGAGATGGACCATCCAGCTTGTTATCAGTAGACCGTTTAAAAGCCAGCATCTGTGATGGTGTGGGGTGCATTAGTGCCAGTGAGTAGCTTGAACATCTGGGAAGGCCCCATTAATGCTGACTGACATATACAGGTTTTGGAGGAACGCATGCTACCATCCAGTCTTTTTCAGAGAAGGCCTTGTATATCTCATCAATACCAATCTGCATTCTGTGCGTATTACAACAGCATGGCTCTGTAGTTAAACAGCTCGGGTGCTAGACTGGCCTGTCTGCTTTAAAAACATTTGCCACATCATGAAATGAAAAATATGACAAGAGACCCCAAACTGTTGAGCAGTTGAAATTCTATATCAAGGAAGAAGGGGACAGCATTTCACTTACAAAGCTTCAGCAGCTGGTCTCTTCAGTACCCAAATGTTTACAGTGTGGTGTTAAAAGAAGAGGTGATGCAACACAATGGTAAACATGCCCCTGGCCCAATTTACAACTTTTTTGAAACGTGTTGCTGGCATCAAATTCAAATTGATCATATATTTGTCATAGAACAATAAAATGTCTTTTACAGCATTTGATATGTTGTCTTTGTTCTCTTTTCAATTAAATATGGGTTTATCCATCCATCCATCCATCCATCCATCACCGTAACCGCTTAATCCCAACTGGGGTAGCGGGGGGGACCGGAGCCTATCCCAGGAACAACAGGCCAATATGGGTTTATATGATTTGTAAATCATTGCATTCTATTTTTATTTACATTTTACTCAGCGTCCCAACTTTTTTGGAAACAGGGTTATATTACAATAAGCATGAACACTGAAGGTGGCTCAGTGACTTGCTTATTTGGCCCACACCTCTGGGATGGTTGATAGGTGAGTATGCTGCCTCCACTGGCTGTGTGTGGAGTTAGCATGTCCTCTCCGTGTCACGTGGGTTTTCTCTGGGTTTCCAACCACTGTGCGAAGATATGCAGTCAGGCTAGCTGGTACCTCAGGATAGCCTGGTGTGTGAGTGTGTGATTGTATGTGCCTCGTAATGGACTAGAAACCCATCCAAAGCACCCCCAGCCTTGTGTCCTGTGCTTCTTGAGAGACTCTCCAGGAACCCCAACGGTCCTGTCTGGGATGTGCGGTCGTAAAATGATCACCGGTACAGTGGTCACCAATATCGGAACCAACCTACAGTTGAATCTGGACCCCACAATCAATATTTGGGGACCCCTGCTCTATTTCATGGTATGACGGCTCTAAATCTGTGTGGGGTAGCCTCTGATTTGTGCTGTGTAAAGAACATATTCACGTTCCATGAGCAGCGATGAAGCAGTGTTGCTGCCAGCTGCTGAATCTGCCCATCTTCCTGTTGGCTTCTAGATGGAGCTGCTGATGCCTCCACCTCCCAGCCTGCAGCCAAGGAAGAGGAAAAGGAAACCCAGGAGCAGAAGGTGCATCATAGCACATCCGTCATGCACTGAAGCATGGCCGCTCGTGGGTGTCCCCTAGGCCTGGGCGATATATCGATAAAATATCGTACCGTGATTACGAACATTCACATCGTCATCAATTTGAATATCGCGAGTATTGTGATATCACCTAGACACTTGTTTTCTTGGATAATTAAGAGTTATAATACAAATTGCATCTAGGTATGAGACTGTTGTTGGCGTCATTTATCATTTTACCTGCCACATGCTCCATAACTATTAATAAAATTATTATCAGAATTATCATCATCAGAAAAATTCTAAATTTGTCATATTTTACTGTTTTCTACATACGAATTTTAAAATATTGTGATAAATATCGGTATCGTGAAAATCTCTGAAAATACTGTGATGTCATTTTTCGGGCATGTCGTCCAGCCTAGTGTCCTTCTGCATCCCCACCTACTGGCCTCCTCTGCTTTCCCCTGGTCTGAGGAACTTCCCTGTTGTACGTTAGGATAGGGAAGGTGCTGATGGTGGAGGCTCTGAAGAGAGCAGTGACGAGGACAGCAGCGACGAGGACAGTGATGACAGTGAGGACGATGAGGACACGGAGAAGGAGGAACCACTGTCTTTGGAGTGGCCAGACACTCGGCGCAAGCAGGCCACCTACTTGTTCCTGCTGCCCATCATCTTCCCGCTGTGGCTGACCCTCCCTGACGTGCGAAATCTGGTAAAGACCAGCCACAGCGTGCACAGCCCATGACCTGCACACGCTGAACCAGCCTGGCGAGAAGCCGAATGACCCAGAAACACTCCAAAGCACAGCTGAAACAGCCCACTCTCACTTTGCTTTTTGCAGGCTTCCAAAAAGCACTTTGTAGTGACCTTTCTTGGGTCCATCATCTGGATTGCAGTCTTCTCCTACCTGATGGTGTGGTGGGCACATCAGGTCAGTGACTCAAGCCTTTCTGTAGAATTCTTACTGCCAGCTTCAAATCCATATTCTTAAAAAGTACAGTTAACAGTCTCAGTGTTTTGAGCGTGTTTGTAACCATCTGTGTTCTGTGTTTGAGAAAAAGCTTTGTTAAGCTGTACTCTTCACCCTCAAATGAAACAGCTCCCCCCTCTGACCGGAGTGTGTTTCCACAGGTGGGCGAGACAGTTGGCATCTCAGAGGAAATCATGGGCTTGACGATCCTGGCAGCTGGCACCTCGATCCCTGATCTCATCACTAGCGTCATCGTGGCCCGGAAAGGCCTTGGCGACATGGCGGTGTCCAGCTCAGTGGGCAGTAATATCTTTGACATCACAATGGGGTGAGCTGCCACTAGGTGGGCTGCGCCCTGCTCTCTGTCAAAGCAGGTGGAGGACTCAGATTCATCACTAATAGAAACAGAGCAGTCAGGTATGATCAGTTGCTTTTATTCCCTGAATGGTAAGTAACTATTGCTGATTCATCTGGTTGTTTCATAAGCCTCAGAGATTTTAAAGTTTAAAATTGCTGTCAGTTAGCTGATTCCAAAGGAATATTGGTTGTAATAATTGGTTGCATAATTCAGTCTTTCTCGTCCATGGAATTTTCTGCCTCGTGCATTTACAGTAACAGTAGATGAGGCACACGCTTCTCCCTGGCAGAGCATGAGCCTCATACGCATCCCCTTCCCTCCCCAGGCTGCCCCTGCCCTGGCTAATGTTCTCCTTGTTCAACGGTCTGGTCCCCGTGGCCGTCAGCAGCAACGGCCTCTTCTGCGCCATTGTGCTGCTCTTCCTCATGCTGCTCTTTGTCATTGTTTCCATCGCCGCCTGCAAGTGGAAGATGAGCAAGAGGCTTGGCCTCACCATGTTCCTGCTCTACTTTGTGTTCCTGGTGCTCAGTGTCATGTTGGAAGATCGCATCATAGTCTGCCCCATGTCCATCTGAGGACAGGACATCTGCCCCCGCCTGTCCTGTGTCCATCTGAGGACAGCACATCTGCCCCCGCCTGTCCTATGTCCATCTGAGGACAGGACATCTGCCCCCGCCTGTCCTGTGTCCATCTGAGGACAGGACATCAACCCCTGTCTGCCCCATATATCTGAGGATAGCTCATCTGCCCCCGTCTGGCCCGTGTATACCTGAGGGCAGCACAAAGGGCCCCACGCTTCCGTGTGGTCCCACACAGATTTTTAAACACACTAAGCTCAGTTGAAGGTTTTGTAGACTGATGTTCCCCCGCGTAATGCCTGTCTGTACTGCTGTCCAAGCAGACAAAGCATGCCCACCCACCATTGTTTAATGCGACTCATAAACACTAAGCTCATTTATCTGCTTACCCACATGGAGTCTTTGAATGTATGAACACCAGTGAATTAAGGTGCTGTACTGTAGCACTGGACGTCAAGAACAGCGGTTGGATTGTTTAGTAATGAATATGCAAAGAAGCTCGGCAGTGAGCTTCAGGTTATATGAGATCATGTTCCCATGTTTCATGTGTAAAGCAGGAGTAGAGTCATGATATTGTTTTTAATCTATTGCTAAAGATGCTTTGTGAAAAAAATCCGTGAATATGGATCAGGTTTAACAAGACATTTCAACCTTTAGAAATCAAAACTGAAACTAGCGCAACAGGCAAAATATCACGACAACAGACGTGAACATATTAATCACCTCCCGTCAGAAGGGATCTTAGCTGAGAGTGCTGGGGGTGATTCATTTGTTTCACCCCTGTTTTACTTCCAGGGCAGATCAGTAAGGCTTGTAGGAATTTCTGTACTGCATTGCAAGTCTGGGACGGCACCTGCAGAAAACCACCATAACAAAGTCAAAGGTATCTGTTAAGTGATGGATGAAAGAATTTAATTATGATTAAAAGTGTTTTTAATATGTGATTTAAGAGACTGGTCTAAAGATGCATGTATCTTGTTCATACCCGGTGCGTTTATGTGTGTGAGGCTGTGTGTCCTGCGCATCAGTCTACATGTCAATGTGACATTTCTGAGGTACCACTGAGGCTCAAAATGGACGTAATGCACTATGGATTCATTAAACAAGTAGTCTGCCCACTATTCTGTAGCTGTTATCGTTAAAACTCACTACACTTTAACAGTAAGTACATGGTCAGTAAACAGCAGTGAAGGAGTCACATTGGCTTAGATTAACAGCCTTTCATTCGGAAGGGAGGAAACGTTCTCTGCTACCAGGTGGCCCTTAAAACTGTTTTACAAAAGTGGCTGGTGTCCTGTCACTTATGGTTCATAAAAGAAGATGAAAATCTCAGCATTGTGTGAAGGTTAGTATTCAGAAGGCTTTAGAAATATAGCAGGAATATAGTAAAACCATAATTATGAAATACTGAATAATATACCTTATACTTTACCTAGAAACGCATAAAGTAATAAAGTTAAGCTCCACAGACACAACAATAAAACCATGCACATTATGAGTGAATTTATTTACAATTAAAAGGTTGACGACCCTGAAGATCCTGTCTAAGACGCATCATCACTACTGGATCCCAAGGTGTACTTCCTGTGTACACATCTGTAAACATTTTTAAAGGTCCAGTCTAAAAAAAGCAGACAAAACTTACATCAAGCTAAAAACCTTACACATTTTACACACAGCTGTGAATAAGTGACACATAGATTGGACTGAGGGCAGTCCTACATTATTACAGAATCTGCTGGGTGGTAAGAACATTTAACCGTCTAAGTCTCACTCCATGCCATCTTGCTGGGTGGGTAGGGAAGAGGGTTAGAGAAGTTTCTAGATATTCATTTTTTACATTTATAAATGATTAACTTTTGCATAGCACTCAGCTCATATATCGGTTGGCTTTTATATAAATAAAGATCTGAAACTTTCACGAGGGCACCTACACCTTTCAGGAGAACAGGTCAGTGCGCTCAGACTGACAATGACCAGAAGCTACTGACCACTGTTAGACAAAATGCCTGATGTGGGTCAGTGACTTCAGGCTCTGCAATCACATAAAGCTACATCTTTCAACATGTACAGTTGAAACGTCATGAGACCTGCATCACAAAAGCATCAAAGAGCAAAGTCCATGACAAAAAAAAAGCCAAAAAAAAAAGCAATCATGATTTCAGAATGGTCCATATTCGCTACTGTATAGGGAAGGTGAGCAATGGAAACTCTAACCTTCATGGCAAATGCACATCTCCATTTTAACGGTGTGAATTTTCTGGAAACACGGAGTGGGGTGTCTGGGAGTCCGATGACCCCCAAGACTTTCAGCACAGGGGCGCAACGGGCAGGGCACAGAGTAACAGGGGCATACATGCCAGCTGTCACTGACAGGCTTTCTGCTAGTGACCAGCATGCCATCATGCCAACCAGTTAGAAATGCCAGTTACCAGTTAGGCATGTCCACACATCCTGTGAGCTCTCCCATGGACTGTGCCACTCCAAAGCCAAACACAAGGCACAGCTAGTTCTCATTTATAATACCCCTACGGTAAAAACAAAACACAGAGCTTCAAAATTAGTATTTTACAAGAGGAAGTGCTTCTTCACAAATTCACAAAAATTCAGCAGAGGTTTGCTTGATATTTGGAAAATACCATCATGATTTGTCATGAAGGGACAAGCTAACTGCTAGTTCCTTACACTGTACAGAAGGACCTAACATACACAGTTTGTGAAAACTGACAATTACTTAAGCTTATACCGGCGGGTTCGGAAGTCATGCTGTTTTAATCCAAGATAACATAAAGAGATGGTGTTTTCTACGATTCTGATCCGAATTACCCTTAATTTCATTAAAATGAACGACTAACCGAGAAGCTATTTTACAAATAAATTTATTTTCAGTTTACACCATTGTAAACATGTACAGGTGTGTCTGAACACTTATATACTTATGCCTATATTTTATATAAATTATTTATAGAGAAAACGTGTGATGCGTAGTAACACTGTATATGGATATATGGCCGTTTTTTCTTATTATGCACATTTCTCGCTCCGAGAAATTACTGGATATGTATGGATATTAATATAATGCGGAAGGAAAGTGTTACTATTGTTACTTTTTAAATAAACGTTTGGATGCATATTAATTAAGCACGTGAATACATTTTAACGCGGTAAAAGCCGGATGTTGTCCGCTAGTGACACCCGTACAGGCAGGATGCTGAGGGGCCCCTGGCTCGCAGCGGCAGGACAAGCAGAGGCTGGACACGGTAACCGTGGCATCGCCGTATGAGATGGAGACTGGCGTGAGACGTCCGTCATTGTCCCGGCATTTTGACAAAAGGAGCAGGGTTACCGCTCCCGGCGTATTTCACAGTTAGGCGGTCGTGCCATTTCACATATCACAGCAGAGGGAGGTCTCACTACTTACCCTGCTGAGGATATAGAAATAACACCCATTTTAAATTTAATGGAAAGCCGGGCACAGACAGCACGAAGCTGTACCATCTCATATTCACATCGCAATTAATTTCCCGCAACACGGATTATTTTAAACCACGATTTATAACTACTATAAAACGCGCAAATGAAAACAAATACATACATGTAGACACGCGCACTGACACGTACGTACAGCCTCGATGTACCATTTTTGGGTAATCGGTTTTTGGTTTTCTAATGGGCAGTATACGTGCTGGGATTACAAGTGGTAAAGCATTTCTCTACGGTCTAACGAAAGACAGGCACAGTGAAACCGTTATAAAAACCGTTTACACGCGTTTTAAAGAAATACTCCCTATCCAACAAAGACACATCACGCCATTTTAGGCAGCTGAACAATCAGGACCCTAAACTCCGGGGAGAAACTGCACATGGTGTAACTAATCCAGACCGGCGGACAGAGTCTGCGTACACGGAGAAGACCGGAGCGGAGACCGGAGAGGGCCATTAACGGACACTTGGGTGGAGGATACAGACGTAGCAGGCGATGCACCGTGCCGAGACGCGCACCATCCTTTCAGGTAACACGACTGGGTGCCTCAGCATAAACTCCGTTTCAGAGGCCCCACTGAAAAAATCACTAACAGCCATTCATATCTCTCCGTATTTAAAATAAAGCCACATTTCTAATGCCGATTTCAACTGGTAATCTATATATATATTTTAAGAGGTACCTTTAATGAGGAGCCATTCCAATCGACAAATGTGTTAAAAACACACTTAAAATATATCTTTTTAAATGTTAGATCATCAGTCTTCCAGTCCTTATATTCCGCTTAGGTGGGCCCTGAAAAATTAGGTCCCTCCTAAAAAGGATGGAATTTGACTCTACATACAGGTATATACAGTACAAGTAGATTTTCCAGTCCTTAAGTCAGTCTCCTCTGATGCAGTGTAACAAACCATCAAACCCTCAGATGGTTCAGGTAGACATACAGGCGTTATTACAGTACTCACTAGTAAGACAAGGCCTCCCTAATAACCAACACACAGACGCACGCGCACACACACACGCGTGCGTGCACACACACACACACACACATAGACATTTGAAAGCAAACACCACATAGTAAAAACTGGGCTTAAGCGCTACAGCAGACATAAATAAATAATGGTGCATTTTTATAAATAGAATACAAGTGACATATTGTCAGTATTAGTCTCAATGTATGAATATATAATACAAATGTTTTAAAAAGTATGTACAGGACATATTCATTGTATAGAACATAATCTAAATCTAAATAGGTTTTTGAAAAGTACCACATTATAACCAAAAAACGTCACCATAAATGTTCTGTTCTTTTTTTACTAAATAGTGTTCATTAAATTCTAGAAGGCTGCTCTTCTCCGAGGTACCTGTTTCCTGTTTATGGTAATTGCTACAGAATCCACTTTACTGCCTGCTCGAACCCTATCCCAGGGCAGTAAAAACACACAGGGCCCCGCTATCAGTTTGTTACCAGGGGCACTACGCTGTCTCGCTTCTCGCCACCTCTTATTTCCTGAGCATCTTTTTGTGCACAAGCCCTCCTAGCGTGGGCAGTGGTCTGGTATGGGGTCTTCTGGAAGTCACCGGTTGGTGCCAGGTGTTGTTTTCAGACTGCATCTGTGACAGGCCTGTAAGCCGGTACTCCACATGACGCTGGTGACACCTCTCCATTCTTTATGGAGGAGGCCACCCTGTCCAAGTTGGGGGAAGTGTACATTGAGTGCCGTCTTACTGCTGTGATGTCCCAAAGTCGTCTCCACCCATTCAGCAGGCTGCACTGATGAGGACCTTGCAGTCTTAGGATGCTAGTGTTGTAGGTGTTGGGTGGAGAGACAGAGACATGTGGCCAGCTCACAAGTACGGCTCTCCAAAGATTTTGCGGCACTCCATCACCCCAACACTGGGTGGTCGGTCACAGTTGTGCGTCAGCTTGACTTGGCTGGGCGTGAGACGGTCGTAGGCCATCTTGTACTCCCGGTCAAATGCATCTGTATGAAGGTTGTGAGGCAAAGGTTAGCATAGAAGCTGAATTCCGTCAAGAGCGGCCTGTTAAATCCCTGTTGCCTTGAAGGTAAATTCAATTCTTATGATCCACAGCATCACTTTTTAAAGATTATAAGATTAAATCATTTTTTGCCATTTGCAGAAGTATGAGTGCAAGTACATTGGAATTATTCTCTTCACCCAACTCATCTTGCTGACCATTGCATGGGGGTTATAGTGCAGAGTCAGCCAGCATGCAGCACCCCTCGAGCTGTGGGTTGAGGGCCTTGCTCAAGGGCCCACAGGCACATGATCATTCTGCTGAGGCCAGGGGTCAAACTGGTGATCTTCTGATCACAGACACAGAACCTTAGCCCACTGAGCCACTCGCCACCCCAGAATACCCCCAGTCAGCAAACCACTTCATGTTCTTCCTTGTGGTGTTACATACACTATATCCTCATTCAGATCAGCTACTCACCGATGTCAATGTTGTCCTTTCCCAATGCCACCAAAGACAGAAAAAGGATCTCTCTGTACAAACTCCTATGGGAAGCCCACGGACAAGCAGCACAAAAAGAAAAGCAGCGAGTTATGTAATCTGTCGCTCTGTATCAGTTACTAAGGTGGTGGCTGCATGTCACGTGACAGCCTCCCTACCTTTGCCTCCGGACACCCAGCTTCTGGCCGACCAGCTGCAGGACCTGGCTCATGGGTCGGTACACATCGTTCTTCTGGATGCTCTTCACTACACTCTGCAGCAGCTCCTTCCCCACGTGTCCATCTTCCTCCTCCCTTAGCGGCCAGGTCACTGGGTAGTTCAGATCTGCAGTGAGGCATGAGAAGCTAGTTGACATGCATTCACGAGGACAGGCATGTGCGCATGCACGTGTGCACGGAATGGCACGACAGAATGGCTGGGAAATCACAAAACAATTGGACACCAAAGGCTCAAAATAAAGTAAAAACACACATCCGCAAATGTGTCAGGGTGTCTAAGGTCCGGAAGCAAAAGATTTTAATATTGTTATTTGGAAGCGTTTGAGATATTTCAAAGAAATTAATTTGGAGTTCAATCGCTTTGGAGCAGTGTCCATTTAAAAATACTGCACAAAATATAAATTCTCTATTATCAGCACCATTAAAGAACAACAGAATGGAAGTAAAAAATACAATCTTCTAACAACGAAGCAGCGCATCAGATGTGCGAAGACAGCAAACAGACTGTTACAGAAAAACTAAAAACATGCTGATCAAACATCAAAAAGAGCAAAGCCAAAAGACACAAAGGCTGAGGGACGATAAGTGAACAACCCAGCGTTAACACTCACTCTTAATTAAAAGAGTACGATTTAGGCCTGCAAAACAAAGAGAGTTTCTGTTAGCTTTTAGCAGTACGAAGATGTGGCTGTCAAGAGAGAATGACCAGCAAAGGAAAGAGAGCAATCTACAGAAGAGGGACCCAACTGTGGAGAGAGTTACTTTGAAATGTAATGTGTTACAAATTACTAATTACTCTGTTAAAATGTAACAACTGTTTTGATTACTTCATCATAAGCAATCAAAGTAATAAGTAACTTATTACATTTGATTACAGGTTATCCTTGATTTACGACCGTGTTCGTTTCCGACTGATCAGTCGTAAGTTGATTTGGTCGTAAGTTGGCCCTTTATATTATATGCAAAAATTATCATATGTACAGTATACTGTATAATAAAAACATATTTTTTATATGTTTGGTGTTTTCTTAACCTTTTTATCACTATTTTCTTCGTTCATTACTGTACTGAACTGTTAGAACCTTTCTATCTTTCTACACGGTGTATATAGAAATGTATATCGTGACTGCTGCGAACAGCAGCCTGAGCACGAGATGAATCAATGCAGCCATGCTGCGGGCAGTTGGGGCGCAAACTGTCATATACTTATGTTGGGCAACACTCGCGCTGCCAGCCCCGGCACAGTCACAGCCTCATATCTTTTTTGATTAGTAACTGTTAACCAATTACATGTTTTTTTCTCAGTAACTGTAATGGATTACAATTATGTTGATTTTGTAATTTCATTATGTAACACTGTTATATGTAACTCATCACTCCCCAACACATAGAAACACAGAGCAAATCTGGAGAAACTGCATTTAGAACACCCACCCACCCAAGCAGCCTCACAGTGATACGGAGCCCACACTTACGGTGCGTGTTCCACAGGATGTAGAATGGCTGTGTGGGATCCTGATGTAGCTTCAGGTTGTCCCATAGGATCTGGATCAGCACATGTTTGCTGTCTTCAGACATCCAGTGCCGAGGAATCTGTAAAGAGAGGAGTGAGGTTAGAAAGCCTCCCCATAGCTCCCTGAGTATGTCCTAAGCACCTACAGCTGTCCTACGTCCTTGACTGAGGTCAACAATATAACCCTGTACCATGAACTTCAAACGTGTTGGTAAACAAGAAGAGCTATGATACTGAAGTCAGCACCCTTGAGTCATTCTTGCATTCAACGATTCATAAACAGTATGAGATCAAAGAGGAGGTGAGAAATGATCTAAGTCAAGGTCAGAGAACCCATATCTGAATCTGAAAAGATCTGGGAACTTGCAGATCTGAGTGTCCTACCTGGGACCCACGGTTGCAGTGCTCTGAGGTCAGGATGAGGCCAGGCAGGTTGCTAGGCAGGTCCAGACGGCGGAAGTACCAGACCAGGTTCCAGAAAATTATGGGATGGTGGTCCACCATGTCCGACACAGTGATCACCTGGTCCCCCTCATTCTCCAACAGGCTCTCCAGCTCCTTCCAGAGCACCAGCGGGCTCAGATAGGGCACTGTCACTGGGTCTGGGTTGTGTAGACGCCACTCCATGCTCAAGGGGTCCTAGAACATGTAAGTTTACATGCACTTCAGAATTGCTAATAATACAGATCAAAATGTCCTAAGGCGCTCCCCAACGTGTCCAACTTTCTGGAACTTCTCAGATGAAGGACTGGTCCTCGTTGCCTTACCGTGACTTCGTTGAGTCGGCAGGGCAGGCTTCCTGTGATGTAGCGGCCGGTCCGGACTGGCTCCTCCAGGGGTCCGAAGGCGCTGACACTGCGCACCATGGTGGGCTCTGGAGACAGGGCACCCTGGCGCCGCTCTGTTGGGATTTCGACACAGTGGGCCACGGAATATCCCAGGGAGCTGCTCCTGTGGGTATGAGAGGCCGTTTCAGTGAGCTAACCCTCAGCCTTTGACCTGAAGCACAGGCAGCAGAGTACTCAGTGCTGCAGCAGAAATGCATGCACCCATACAACAGACAGAAGGTCCTGCTCATAAGGTGGAGTGACACAATACCATTTCTACACTGCGTAAAACACAGTCAGACAGCTGTGGCTTAAAGTCAGTAATTACAGAGAGCATATGACCTTTTGGATCAATGTAGAAGCTCTTCATATCCACCCAAATAACCTGCCTCTTACTTGAGGTATCAGCTAGTATTAAACTCTTTCCTAGGAACATCCTGTGGCCATATAGAGGTTTTTTGTTCCATCAGTGGATCCTGACCATAATTTTGCATAAGGTATGGCATGTAAACCCTAGTGCTGATGTTTTTGCACTCAGTGTTCCACAAGGTGTGACCATCTGCAGCTTTTTGGGTACAGCAGACCCAGGTGCAGCTGAGCAGGGAGCTCCCATTTACATTGTAGATTAGGATCAGGAGCAGGGCTCATCTCTGAGGGACGGCTACTTCAAACACGTCCTTTATCAGCAACACAAATGGAATGGAGACTAGGGGCTCAGACTAAACCTCACTGACACTGTGGATAAATGCCAGCGATGGGGGACGAGTCTTTTTGGGAGCAGTATTGTCATTCATGGTTTTCTCAATGGCTTTCATTTACAGTAAAAATAAACAGAATCAATACAAGAACAGAACAGGATTCAAACCTGTTGTTGCCAGGGCAACCATGTATTGTGATTTGGGGTGACCGTGGAGACATGGTCACGGTGGGACAGGGAGTGGACAGCGTGGACGTCCCTGTACCCAGGCCCGTGGAGACAGAGTAGGACGAGGACACAGCTTCCTCTGCAGACGGGCTGCTTTTTAGGAAGAACCTGATTAATAAAAAGAGAAGAACATATAGTGAGGTGCACAGTGGTACTGGAACGGTGATGGTCAGTATGATTGGAAGTGACATATAGGTCCATTTAGCTTCAATGAGTCCCTTGCCACTTCAGTCCACTTCCCATTGCTTCCTCATGTCTGTTCCCATACCTGCCAGGACCACGGAGATCCCGGATCTCCACGTTGAGGAAAGGTAGGAAGGGGTTGCCACAGAAGGGGCAGGTGGTGTTGAGGTTGGAGTCGTCAGCCGTCCATCCGGCCATGATCTCCTCGTCGTAAACCAGACACTCGCAAGTCTTGCAGCGGGAGCAGCTGGAGATCAGCACCTGAGTCGGTGTGTCAATAGGCACAGTACAGAGGTCAACCGGGTGCACGTTCAACCACAAAGCTGGGCAGGCACCACTCCTAGTGCCTCGGCACTGTTCCCAGACGTGCACAAACACCTGATCGCACGGATCAACACATTTTGGCACTTCCCAGGTGAAAGACCCACCTCCATAGCGTAGTTCTGAAAGATGCTGGTATTGCTTGTGTACTGCGAAGACTCCAGTTCCGATTTGTCTGGAAGAGGAAAGCTAGATGGAGGCGGAACACAGCCTGAGGGATGAGAGCAGCAGAGCTGGAGCCTGTGCAGGTAGCTACTTATTAAGTTACTACAAACACAACCAGGTCAAATCCATAGCCTCAAAGGAGAGGCATCAGTCTGCATGCAGTACAAAGTAATTCCGGGAGGCTAATCAGCGACATGTCTGCTGAAGAGGGGCTCTGAGCTCTTGGGAAGGCACATCTGGTCTTAATGACACTGGAGCTGGCTGATTGAAGAGCTTCAATCAGGCCATACTCAGGCCTGAGACAATCAGCCCACTGATACATTCGCTCTCATGTATGATATATCAGGACCAGCTGATCTCCAGGTTGGGGGAATTAAAAACATTTGCCCATCTGTAACATCACCTGTGTGGAGAGGCTTTGTGCTTGAGCTGAGCTGCGGTGCAGGGCTCTCCGCTCGTGTCCTGTGAGGGCTCCTCTTGGAGCCTGAAGCACCATTCCGTTGTGGTGAGCTGGGACCTGGGACCTCAGCTTCCAGGTAAGACTCCTCATCCACGAGGGAGATGCGGTCTGTGTCCCCCACACCCAAGGATGAGACGCTCATGTGGTCATAGTTTGTATCCTGAGAAGAAGACAGGGAGAATGAGGACCGCGGGAAAAAATACCCAACAGACACTGTGCCTAAAGGCCACCTGTTACCTGCAGGTAAAGCCGCAATTGAAATAATCCCAAAACAAGACTTTGAGGTAGCCGTCCTGATTTAAGCTATGCTTCCCTCTGCTGGAGCTACTGCACACTTTCTCATTTTTACCTGAGATCATGCTCTGCCATACACCTGACCACTTACAATATTAGCAGCAAAAAAGGGTAACGCTTTACATCAACTGCACCTTCATAATGCCTTTATAATGCATTTGTATAACAGTAATAAACAGCATGTAAGTATACCGTAACATCCTAACATACCTTAACAACTTTAATGAACATTAATAACAAACATTATACGATTGTAATGCTTCTTATTATCATATCATGTTTGACATTAATGTATATTAAAACTCTTAGGATATGTTAGGATGTCAAGTTATATTTACAAGCAGCTTATGAATGTTCTATGAATGCATTATGAAGGTGCACTGAATGTTCTATGAATGCATTATAAAGACATAATGAAGGTGTAATTAATATAAAGCTTTACCAAAAAAAATATCCTCAAAGGATAGATTATAAAGGTATAATTCAGGATGCGTGCCATTAATTTCTAATAGCTAAACAAGCCATCCTGAATAATGAAACAGCCAATTAAAATACAGCCATGTGTGTTTCAAGGACATGCTGATTTTAAGAAACTTGTTTATGTACAGTACCATTTTAACATATAATCCTGAATTAGCAGAGACTCCTTGTCACAGTAATGGTATAAACCCGCAAACCAAACCAGCCATGTTGCCAGTCACACCTTGCTGGGTGTGGTGTAGGTGGCCAAACGGGAGTACCAGCGGCTGGCTTTCTCTGCCACCCCCTTCCCCGCGGAGACGACGCTGCTCTTAAAGACGTCCAGAGTGGGGGTGAGAAGTGTGTCCAGGGCAAACGATGAGGGGGAGGCAGGAGGCTCCCTGTCCCTGTGGGGGCTGCTGCCCTGTGAGAAGGTGGGTGAAGACCAGAGGCGGTCACGGGGGCGTTGGTGGCAGGTGTGTGAGCGGGGCATGAGGGGAGGCCGTGGGGAGCCCTGGGGCAGGCTGGAACGACGTGACGAGGAGTTGCCTGGGAGCTGGGGGCTGCAGGCATCCTGCAGGTCCATGCTGGGTGCCCGGCTGCTTAGAGGGCTGCCCATGTTGTTCATGTACATCTCGATCTCCTCGGCCAGGTTGCGGCGGGCTGTGGGGGTGCTTGGTTCACCTCCCCCCGAGTCCTGCTCTTCCGATTGGGCCGCGAGCAGGGAGAGTGGGTCGAAGCCCATCTCAATGCCCATCCTCTTAGTCACACGGCCTGTGGTGCTGCCACCGCTTGGGCAGGGCTCTGTGGCCCTATTACGACCAGCCTGGGCACCGCCCGCTGTGGCCTCTCTGCTCGCCTCCTCGTCCAGGTCCTCTAGGTCGAAGATGGCAGCAGTGTCTGGCTTCTCCTCATCGCTGGAATCCCTCTCCCCACTCTCTTTGTGGCTGCTCTTGAGCCCCCCTTCCCGCATGCCAAGGTTCAAAGAGTTGGGCCTTGTGCTCTTCTGGAATGTTCCTGAGAGAATCCTGGCGTCTGCACCCAGATTCTCGGCAATCCTGAGAGGGTCCGTTTTGCCCCGGGTCATGCCCAGGCCCAGCACCATGCCCCCTGCGGTGTCTCCACTCAGGCTGCGACCTCTGACCCCAGGCCAGTCCAAGCGTCTCTGGCCCTCCTCCATGGCACTCCTGTGCCGCTTGCGGAGGCTACTGCTCTGGATGAGCCCAATGTCGTCGAGCGAGGAAGTGAAGAGCAGCCCAGCCACATGGTCTGCAGGGAGGTACAAAAACTCAAGTCTAAGTCCCTCAGAACCATGCCACAGGAATTGGTGATTACAAAGATTTTAGTGGTACTCACCGGTGCTGGCGTCAGATTCTTTGGCTGTGTTGTCATAGGGACAGTTGCCACGGACGATGCCAGCACGACGCTGGAACGGGCCACTGACATCAGGAAAGTCCAGCTGCGGGAGGCAGTCTCCGCTGTCCTTGGCACTCTCGCTTTCTGACACTGCCCCCCCCAACAGGCACATCATTAACACATTCTACAAACATCTCTACCAAACCAGTCACAACTAAAGGACTGAAAACTTAAATAATATTGAGATTGACTGCATTCATTCAGCAAATGCAAAGTAACTTATTTAAAGCTCTATCAATATAGGCTCAGTACTCGGTATGGGAATTACAAAATAATCCTTATGTAACGGAACAGCCGGTTGCAGTACTGGGGAAGAACACTAGAGAGCAGTAATCTGTCGTGAAAAATGCTTTCAGCATGTTATCTATAAAGAGTAATATTGAGGTCTGTAAAGAAACAGACACAAATGCTATTTCTCTGATCTCCACAAGTACTCTCGCCTTCTGCACTTGCTCATTTCACTCCAGTTTGAGAGTCAAACAGGAATATGAGCAAGGCCATCCAGTAAAACCTTTCACAGCTGCCATCTTTCCAAACTTAGGATATATACTGCACATCTGCCTTCAGAGGCCAGTCAGGGATCAGAGAGCAGGGCTATAAACACATCAGCACCAGGCTTGGTCAGCTGGCGTTCGGAGGGGGCGGTCCCTGTCAACTCACGGGAGCTGGAGTCCTCTTTCTCCAGCGTCCTGTCCTGCAGACCACCTTCCCCTCTTCGCACTTCTTCTTTAGAGAGGGAGTTGTAACCCAGGTCAGACTGGCCCCCTGACACAGAGGCAGAGTGAGCGTCCTTCCTCACGCTGTTTCTGCACGCAGGCTTTCGCTAAGCTTCCCCGAGCTGAACACCTCGCTTAGAGAAATGCCGGAACTAGCCTTCCCACGTTTGCAAGAGATTCAATCAATGTACGAGATCAAAGCAGCCGGTGTCCCAGATGACCTGTCATCTGAGGCTGACATGCGGGGCGATGCCGCCCTGTCAGGAGCCGGACAGAGAGAAACCTTTTAACTGACGACTACCGGAACCAACGGCCGAGGGGACGAGGTAGTGTTACTGTTAAAACTGATTCTCTCTGCCTTGGCAAGAGGGACATTTCAATCTCCTGGCAACCGGCTGCCACGTCAATCCACTTTTATCTTTTCCATGAATATTTCTGCCTGCAGCTTCATATCTGTCATTCGTTGAGGAAGGAGGTTCCAGAAGCTCATTAATCTTTTTTTAGGCACATTATGTACTAGTGGTGACAATTCTGGATGTTTGTCATAAATCTTGAATACACTGTGTCCTACTTAGAACAAAGGGATGGGATCCTGAACGCAGAACAAAATATCTTTAACAATAGGTCACATGTCATGGCTCAGATTTAACAGAACATTCAGGACGGTGCACCACAGATCGACGTTACAATCAGAATGAGTGACACGGGGTGGGGGGGGGGGGGGAAAAAGGAGACAACCAGAGAAACAAACCCAGAGACACAGGAAAAGGAAGGTGGGTGAAAGGGGGAAGGAAGAAGCCCCCCACAGGAGAGCGCC
>JAODLD010000008.1:21667936-21685739 GCA_026781065.1 Mormyrops boulengeri
CCCCCCCCCCCCCCCCCCCCCCCCCCCCCCCCCCCCCCCCCCCCCCCCCCCCCCCCCCCCCCCCCCCCCCCATAACAGAGACACACAGAGAGACAGACACAGTGAGACATTTAAAGGAAGGGTGGTGAAAGGGTGACGGATTGAGCCCCCCAGAGGAGAGGGCCGGAGGGCCATCCAGGGCCGCCCCGGGCTGGCGTCACACGCAAGCAGGGGGTGGACGGAGAGGGAGGCAGAGCAGAGCGATGAGGAGGAGACAGGGTGGCGTGGCACGATGCGGGCCGATGGACCTCCTGTACCTGTGCTAGATCTATCATCAGCAGAATCTACTTTGATTGGGTCAGTGCCGAACGGGGCCTGCTCCACCAAGTTAGTGTCATTAGAGCTATCCAGGCTGCCGTGACTGACGGCGTCCAGGTCGCTGCCATCTGTTCAAAAACAACAAAGTGTGAGAGAGGCCCCCACATCCAGGGCCGACAGGGGCCACTCAGGACGGGGGGGCCCTGCAGGAGAGAACAGTCTGAACAAGGTCGACAGCGAAACTCAACGATCTAAAAAAACAGAGAAGGAAATAAAGGAGAGAGGAGGTGTAGCCTCTTAGCTCCTGGGGTGGAGGGGGGGGCGGCCAGGGAGGCGTGAGGAGATGGACTCCCTGATTGAGTTCTATAGAGAAAATGGACTTTGGTGTTTCTCTGTGGCACGAGGGGGACATGATAAAGCAGCCGGGCAGAGCTGGGAGTTTGAGAGGCAGCAAGACGTTTGCAGGGAACAGAGAAAAACTGGAACACTAACACCAGCATAAGTGACGTTCTCATCCGGGCCTGCCACAGAACCACAGTTCTGTCAGACTAGGGGAAGAAAACCTCATCTTCTTAGGCTGTACAAACGCCACAAAACCTTTGCCAGCTGGGGTTGATGTGAACGGGGTTATAAACCTTGGTTTTGGCTGACAAACTGCAACAGGCCATCGGAATGAGTCCTTCGGGTACTTTATCTTAACTGGTGGGGGGGTGATCATCAGCCAGGAGTCACAGAGGCAGGTTCTCTGGAGATGCGTGTTTACTGCGAAGCCCGGTGTCCTGGTATGAGCTGGGTAGGGGGTGGGGGCTCTTTTGAAGGGAGCTCAGACATGTGTCAGCGGGGCTATCTAATACCAAAGTAAGATGGAGTCTGAGGAGGTAGGACTGTCCATGCTGCTAGGTACGGGATTTGGCAGGGTGAAAGAGCAGCCGTCTAACTAGCAGTCTGCTCAGTTACTGGTCATAGCCCGGTGCACAGGCCCAAAGTGTCTGACTTACCCGACAGGGGGGTCTGCGCTGGGTTGGACTGCTGCTTTTTCAGTGCCCGTCTGAACTGAGTCACGCCCAAAACCACATTCCTCAGTTTCATCCACAGGAAGTAGCCCCCTCGCGTGCTGGAGGGCCAGGTGCTCTCCAAAACAGCCTGGGAGGACAGGAAACAAGGAGTGGTGAGGAAGCAGGCGGGAACGCTAACACGCCAGCAACACATTAAGGAACACTTAGCTCTCATTACCCTGACCTCACTGCCCCTGGATTACTCCTCCAAAATCAATAACAAATTAAGCTGACTTTCTAAAAATGATGCCGAACGGTTCTGGGTGTGATTTCGGTCAGCAAGCCGCCTGAGCTCTCAGGAGCAGGATGAACACCCAGCCACGAGTGACAGCAGACAAAGATGCCTGTGTTTGCGCTGTACTAGTCGTCAATGCTATCTCCGTGAGTGAGAGACGCAACAGCAGCAATACAAGGGGAACCAAAAGGGCTCTTGTCCTGACGTTTGCTTTGTACATGTTGTGGTTATGGAGCCAGAAGAGCATTGACGCTCATAAAATAATGAACCTCAGATACCTCTAAAATGAACAATGTTGTGTTACTTTCATCAAGGACATCATGTTCCCTCAAGATGCTTAACAACACCACTGCTCTTCTCTGGCACATTATCCAGGGACTGACCTTATTGTAGTAACCGTAGGTGATTGCATTTGGTTGGACTCCAGCCTTCTTCATCTCAAACAGAACTCGCACGGCTAACACTGGTTGTCCGTACTGTCCACAGAGCTGCATCAGAACCCGATAGCATACCTGCAGGAGAATGGGAGCAATGCCAAGTGTGGAGCATGTAGAGTCGAGCATACAGGGCAGAGGTTTCAAGGTCCTGGAACTGTCTGGCCTGAAGAAAGCTGTGGCTGCCTCAGGCCGCGATGGCAGCCCAAGCTCCTACCTCGTCTGGGGGCTGCAGCTTCTTGGCCTGCATCTTCCGAAGCACGTCGTAAGCTGTGCGTAGTGCCCGCACCTTGGAGTGGCACACCTTGACGTAGGCGGGCAGGCAGATGAACCAGAGCCCATAGCAATGCCGCAGCAAGCATCTGGACCACATCTGGGGAATGGAGGAGTACTTCTTTGCAATCTTCTGTGCTGATCTGATCTCCTGAAATAGAGAAACCCCATGATGACCCCAGTTCCCTGCTAGATTGGCTCGATACCCCTGTCATTGAGCAAGTTACTGTGAGGAAGACACCATGACCTTACTCCCTTTCCTGACCTACACATCACTGAGCAAGAACTAGTTAAACAAAGCAATAAAATCTGAAGGACATCAGAAGTGCTTATCGAAGAAGCGTGCCAGTTTCTGGAATAATAGCTGAGGAGGGCACTGTATGTGTCAGCTTAAGGCCTACAGTATGGCCGGTAGGTTCTCACCTGCTTGGTTCGGCGGAACATGGGAGCGGGACTTGTGGGGCAGCTGTGTCGCGAAGCTACGCGAGAGGCAGGGGTCCTCAGCCCTTCCAGGGGATCAAAGAGCTCCGCCCTTAACACAGGGAAGCCGCTGTAGCTGCAGGAGATACGGGCCATCGTTCAGCACCTTCAGATACGCTCACTCAGATGATTCATTTCAACTGGCATGCAGGTGCAATCCGAAATGCAGTTATATGAAGCTGTTAACCAAAGATGCCTACTGTTTTATCAGTGAGTGGAAGTGAACACTTGCCTGGAGGAGTTAGGGTATGTCCTCAAGAGCAAAACAACTGGGTCATTTCTAGGACTCAAACCAAAACCTTCAGGACAAAATCCCTCATTGTAATTCCCCAGTGCACCCTCTGACCTGTTTCAGGTACATACTATGGAGGGTGGATCTGGATATGTAAAGGCCCTCAGAAAATATGGGAGCATACGCAACATGTATGCGTGCTGCCAGGCCTTTGCCAGTACCTGTAGCACAGAGGGTACTCCTCACCCTCTGGCAGGGGGGGCATCTCTGGGGGGGTGATGAAGACTGTATGCTCACTGCGGTGGGATTCGTCCAGCTCGATCAGCCGCGCTTCCTCTGGCCGGTCGCTGTCCACCTTGAAGAGGAAGAGCAAGTTAAACTCAGAAAAGGTGGCACTAAAGTGACAATCGGTGCCAGACAGGGACCGTTTTACTATTAATGTACCCAAAGGCACTGATCATCGGTTTTATAGTACATTGGTCCATTGTGTCTGTTTTGGCAGAGATGCTAAAAATGCTATTTAACATATATGAATCTTGGCTTTTAACCAAGCAGGCATAGATAAAGACTAGGGGAAGGGGGTAAACAGGACAGTCTCAAAGTGCAAACTCAGCAAACTGGAAGGACTGTCTCATCATATCCTCTACGAATGTGACATCATGACAGGTCATCTGCACCCTGACACCCCCCAGAGCATTCTGTGGGTAAACCTCCTCGGATCCTTCTGACTCCACGTTTCCCACAGTGGAAAGGCTCAGTAGCTGACCTAGTTTTCACAGCTTATTTAAGCCACATGACCAAGCAAAGTTAATGACTAAGTTATCCCCCTGTCAAGAAGAGTTTTGCTTGATCTCTCACGGAGCTGACACTCTGTCTGCCCCATTACCCCCCTGTAAAGGCCAGTAAACGTGTCATGGGAAAGCTCCATTTCAAAGACACACAGTAGCTATGGGGCAGACAGCACATTCAGAACATTTGCATTATATTTACAAATATCCTGCTGCTCATCTGAGGCCCCCAGGTCAGGGTTCCTTTCTGTGCTTCAGCAGGGCCACTTGGGGTGCCGGACCCATTACCGTGTATGTGCCATAAACTGCTACAATGGCGTTCATCCCTGTATGATATTAGCTATACTAGGAGTGTAAGCCATTGGCCCCAAGGCAATTTGATTAGATTCCGATTATTTAGGGAACAATCCGATGCATCGGAAACGCCTAACCTCTGAGCCACTTGATGAGCAGAGTGGGCCAGATTTTATAATGAATTATAAACACAGGCCGGTACTTAAATGAGTTGACAGCATCCCTCATCCTCCAATACAGAAAGCAGCCGGTTGTGTAATGCAGTCATCTCCAATATTTTAGTAGCTGTGTCTTAAGCTGTAGTGCTGCTAACTTTGAATGTTGGTAAAGTTAAAATATTTGCCAGCGATTTCAGCCAAAATTGACACATTGGATCGATCCCGATATCTTGCTTTTTAACGAATATCATCTGATACTGATATGTTAAATGATATATCGTACATCTCTAAAGCTAACATTATTTTTTACTTAGCGAACTAGATGGCTACCTCAGAATCCTGACTATTGCTACCAATACTAGCAAAAAGAACTTCTTTGCGCTACAAAAGAGGGGAGTTTCCCAAAAGCATTGTAGCGCAAAGATTTTCATAACCATTAGAGTGATTGTTTTACACTATAAAACGGCAGCAAGTTTCCCAGAAGCGTCGTGGTGCAAAGATAATCACTGTAGCTCAAAGACTGTCAGGTTGTGCTTCCTTTATGTCTATAAATGAGTCTTCCCCTACCATCTCATACTGAAAGTTTACGTGCCAGAGCTGCTACTCTGTGTGTCTTTTTGCAGCAAGTGATCATGAGAGCGTGCAACCTGGAAGTTGGGCATACATTTAAGGAGGATTTTGCCCCCAAAAATCGTTTATAACCGATCCTCATATTACAGATTGATGCAACTAAATCGCTACATTAATGTAGTGATGCATCTTTCCACACCTAACATGCAGCATTAGCATGTAGTTAGTGCTTATTTGAGAGTCAGATACTAACTCATTCTCTAAACACCATATGACAGGGCTTCATGCCCTTACTGGTATAGTTGCAACACATAATGCAGAGTAATGAAATGAGAGATGAGTGAAGAATATGTAATAGCATAACTGGATTGATTTTTTAAATGAATCTCACACTTCTGTGATCAGTAGACTATGCAACAGACAACTAGATAAGCGGACCCCAGGTTCTGGAGCAGGTATCTATCCAGAGTAGAAAAACTGGCTTTTTCCTGCGTGTCAATGGCTGGAGGGCACTTCTCGCCTGAGAGTGTATGGAGAAGCTCCCCTGCTGCTCCTGCCATGATCCGTCAGCCCCGGCACAACAGGGGACCGATCCAAATCCACTGCAAAGAGACACTTTCGCTGCAGCAGGCAGCTGTTTGACAGCTCACCTGGAAACCATGAGTGTGATTGCTTCCCCTGTCAACCCAGAGGTGGAGGATCAGCCCCAGGCTAGCTCCGCATTCCCGTATCTGTCAAGGCTATGGGGACTTTCCATGTTTACATCATACGATACAAAAACCACTAATAGCGACTCAAAAGCTCCTCCCACACCGGACAAACCCTTTACGATTAAATTACACCTGACCTCCGCAAAGGCGGCCCTATACATCCAGCACACTTTGGAGGTCACCATGGTGACAAGCCCAGGTTACTTACATCTAGCCTCTTTGTATCCTTCACTGCATTATGGCAGACAGGAGATGCAAAGTATGGGGTGGGTGTTTATTTTTAAACATCCATGACAGCTGCGTGGGATGGCAGAGTGACAGGTCTTCCGGAGGTAAGGAGGTTCGTATAGTTAAGTGCACCAGTCGCATCATACAGACTGTATAGACCTGTCTAATCGTGGGCCACCCAGTGAAGCGGCCATGTTTAGAGACAGAGGTTGCAAGCAAGTAGCAGCTGACTGCCAAATCAATGCTAGGATGGTACATGATTATATAATACAGGAATGTATATTCTAATGTGGGGGTGGGCAATCTTATCCAGAAAGGGCAGCTGTGTGTGTGCGTTTTCGCTGCAACCCCCTAATTAGATTATTACCTGGATTTGAACAGCTGACATAAAGATTACCCGAAAAACCTGCATACACACCGGCCCTTTGCAGATAAGATTGGCCACCGCTCTGCCAACGAGTCTGGCCCTAGCATTTTCAAATTCTTCAGTAATTTGGTCGATTCATCAGTGGCCCGTTCTTCTGGTTAACAGCATTCCAAAGACAACTGGTGACTCATGAAATCAGCCACACCCTGGCGGTCCATCAAGGTATGACTGCAGCATCAGTGTGTAATATCTCTGATAGGGCCTTTAATGACTCATTACAAAAAGCAAGAGCTGAGAGCTAAAAGTATAACAGTGACCACATCCAAAGGAATGTCATATTATTCTGGTTGCCTCTTGATTTAATGGTATTTTTAATGGCTGTTAAATCATCGTGGTGTCACTGACGAAAAGAAACAGGCATCCATCCATCTTTTCAGGCAGGACATGGTGAACCAAAGTGTATTCTGGGAAGTGTTCCCACAGGGTTGGATACACCCTGGAAAGGATGACAACCAGTCTCAGCACATACAGTCACAGAAAGAGAGAGGTGAGCACGCTATGGTAACAATGCCTCAGAGTCATGCTGGAAACAACTCTGCAGCCAGCTAATGCACTGACCCAGCTCTGTTAACTTATTGTATATACCACTAACTAAGAAAAAAACATGCAAACTTTACTTTAGCTATCATTTGAAACAGACTACGGTTTGTTGTTTTGTTTTGCATGCTGTGTGTGTTCCCTTTTCCTACAATTAAGACTATAATTAATGTTGCGTGTTAAGTTCCAGTAGTCCAGCTGGACCTTGTGGCAAGTTTATATTAACAGGTCATTATTACCTGTATCTCCAAACACAAATTATTGGCCGCAGTTCTTTAAACAAAAATCTGTTTGTTCTCTACATTTGTTACATTTTCATTACTGAAAGTTAACAGCCTACGATCAATAATCCCAAACGAGTTTTTGTCCATGCCATATGATCTTAAGCACAGTCTGGTAGACCATCTCACAGGCTGACGCACACACACAGGTAGAGGGGGTCAGGGCACTTTGTGTGTTCACGCGCGACCTGTGGAGGGCGCCTTACCTTGCCTCCTCTGTCGGCGCTGCGCTCTATGTTGAACAGCTGCCCAGACAGGGAGATGGAGAGGAAGAGAAGAGGCAGGCAGGAGAGAAGCGAGCTGGGTTACAGAAGGACAGGCGAGTAGCCTGAGCCATGCAAAGGATCTGCCAGGCTGCAACAAGGCATTTGGATTAGACCATGAAGGTCTACTGAAGTATGGAAGCGGACATGAGAACACTGCTTAGTCTTACTCGAAAAAGGTGGCCTTAATGAACTTTAATAACTAAGGAGTCTTTGGTACAACCTCAGACTGGTCTGAAGGCCAAATAAAGCAGGAAGTCTGGTGAGACGGTGAGCTCTGTGTCCATCAGGAGCGGAGAGCGACCCTACCTTGTCCACACAATCGTCGAAGAAAGCCAAGCTTGCATCTTTATCGCTGACGAAGGAGCATTCCTCGATAAACCGGATGAACATCTGGGTCTTCGTCATGAGGGAGTAGAACTTCTGGTGGGAGCGGTCGCGGCTCTTCAGGAAACCTGGAGATGTGATGAAAACACTGAGAGCAGCCCTACGGAAGCCTTGGCAGAGGCAGGGGAGATGTTCACTGATGTTCATCTTCATACTGTCAGGATATTTTTATATATTCATATTTAGGTGACTACTAAGAGTGGAAGAAAGTCAAAACTACAGGAACTGTTTCTGAATAGTTGGATTCTGAATAATTGAATAAACCATTGACACGCACAGGGGCGCACACAGCAGGGCATGCTGGTATGGCTGACCCCACCCTACCCATGACACCAGGGAAGCCCCTCGGTGCGGCTCTGGGTCCCATCATGTCCATGACTAACTGAACTTCTTGACAAGACTGATGTCATAGATGTGTCTGGGTACATAGTGGCCTCTGATTTAACTACGGTACCCTTGGGGAACTGGGGCTTGGACTCCTGCTCAGGTCATTATGTAAACACATTTTCTTTCTCAGTTACATTCAGTGTGATAATGTTGTGAGTCCGGAGGGACTCAGATGAGATCACCACGCTTCGTCCATGACATCAGTGGGACTCAAAGGCAGCCTTCCAGAATGAGCAGCTGCGTCACTAACTAACCATCCGAATTGCTAAACCACCCCACCTTCTCCCTGTGCACCGAAAAATCCAATTTATTTATTTATTTATTTAAAAGGAAAACAAGAAACAAGACCATCTGGCATCCGAGCAGGGCTTGTATTTATGGAGGGCCACACACATGCAGAGTTTATTCTGATCAGAATCATTTCCTGAACATAAGACACTGCTTCACTGTGACAACCTGTTAAGACACTTCACTGTATCAAGTGTCAGACACTGCAATATGTCGACTGTCGGATACTTCACCATATCATCTGTCAGACACTGCAATGTATCGACTGTGAGATACTGTGCCAAATCGACAGTCAGACACTGCAGCATATTGACTGTCAGACACTGCATTGTATCAACTGTCAGACACTGCAGCGTATCCACTATCAGGCTCTGCAGCATATTGACTGTCAGACACTGCAGCGTATCGACTGTTAGACACTGCAACATAAGAACTGTGAGTTACTTCACTGAATCAAATGAAAGATACATACTCAAGATATATGTAGACTTCCTCCATTTTCAGTCCCACAAATCCAAAAAAAGGTTGCCTGACAAATGCTGCCAGGTCAGAAGGGCACCCACCTTGTAGATCGAACAGGGAGCTGGCGTCTGTGGCCTTCTCTGAGGGCGCCTGGGTGATGGGCCGCAGGTACGAGCGGTATCCCTTCAAGATGGCTGCCATGAATCGCAGGAAGGCCTCCTGGATCTCCATCTCCAGGCTCTGAAGACTCTTCCCGCTGCTGAAATCGTAGTCACTCATGGCCAGCTCCATGAGGCCATCCTCTCGAGGTCTTTGACAGCCTGACACAAATCAGGAGCATTCGATTACTATTACAATTTAAATTATGACATCAAGTCAGTTAACAACACTGCATTATGAAAAGCTATTAGTAGAAATAGGCAGTGATTTGGCTGGACACCATTTATACAGATTACTCCTGAGTCTCTCAGGTGATGGTATAAGGCATCCTAAATCCCAAGGAAGACACCAGGAAGGTCTTGAAATAACCTACATACAGTCACAGCGTGTGAATTACTACTGCTATCCTATTTAAAGCAACTTATAGTTGCTAATTTGAAATTATCCTGGTTTTACCCCAGTGACACAGCTGAATTTTCTGTGGCAAATGTGATTCTACAGAAACTTCTGGAAGCCAGTGGCTCCAAGGGAAAGGCGGACAGGATCTGCAGGTTTACTGCATGCATAACAGTAATTAAACTCCCAAATAACTGTTTATAAACACAATGCTTCTTGTCATTTTCCCACATGGCCAAAATAGGTGGTCACTCTATAATTGCTTGCATAATTGCTCATAGGAATATTTGCTTGCATGAATAATCTGACACATGAACAGTGAATAATCGCTTGTATGAACAGTCATTCATATGAATAATCGCCTGCATGAATATTCATGTGTGATGGACACACACCGTCAGCCAGCTGCTGGTAGAGGTTGTTCAAGGTGTTCATCAGGTTCTTACAGGCCTTCTTTGGCAGGAACTTCCATGTCAGGCCCCTCTTATCTTCATTGCTAAAAAACAAAGAGCATTCTGGAAGTGAACTACAGTACGACGTCACTGTGAAAGCCCGTATGGTATAAGTATTCTTTCCAGAGTGGAACCAGATAGGAACAAAAGCAATACATGACATAAGAGGATGACAGCTGGAAGTGGCCAACTGCACTCACTGGGAAATGGTGTTGGTGTCTAGGTCCACACAGCTGACATCTGGCGGGGGGTCGTAAAGGTCAAAGTAACGGGAGTCCACACCCACGATGAAGGGGCACGGGGCGCTGAGCACATCAGCCAGAGCCAGCGGGCACAAGGGGATATAGGGGCACGGCCAGTGGAAGGGAAAGATCATCTGCATGGGAAAGCAGGAGATCCTGGGACTGGGAACCGTGGAAGGGCAGGCTCCAGGGCCTGTCATCCGCCCAAACATCCTGCAGGATCAGAGCCAGAAAGGTGGGACATACCGACACCAGAGCCTCTGTCACGCTCGTCAGCACAGACGGCCGCAGTGAGTGCACCAGGATCTTGTGCTCGGTGACGGCAAACACCAGCAGGGTGACGGCATTCTCAGGGCCCAAGTTCTGCAGGAGCGTGGAGAGCCGCCCTCCACTGCAGCATGAGAGCACGGGCGGCGTTTAGGACAGATGAGCCAGAGGGTTACATGGCGAGGCACTGGAGCATCAGTGAAGCAGACTGACCTACCTGAGAGGCAGTGGCGAGGATACGGGCTGGCTAAGCATCAGACTGTCATGCGGGGACAGCTGTGGAGTCACAGAGAGTCACACATGGCCTGTGTGTAAATGGGCACAGGCAGACACGACACTGCAGGGGGGAGTACACCAGCAGCTCACCTGCACCAGGATGCGGGGCCTCTGGCATGAAGGGAAGGGCACCTTGTGCATAAAGTGCGAGATGTGCCTGGAGACAAAAGTGTAATGACCTTCACTATCCACCAGGGGGCTGGTGTCCCCCTACCCCCCACCCCCAATAGACACATAAAAACCCCTCAAGCTCCACCATATGTCAACTAAGACCTGGACACAATAAAAAAAAACTAAATCCCCAGGAACAGGCCCTGGCTTCCAGGATAAGTGCAGTAAAACCTCATTCCCTGATGAGTCCCTCAGACACTGGCAGCTCCCCTGAGCACCAGGCCATGACTCTATGCTTGTCATCTGACTTGAGGTCATTTGAAATCCGGTCAGATGGAGCTCTCGAATTTCACAGGGTTCAGCACGCGGACGCCAACATGGAACTCACTTCTCGATGGGCAGGGCATGGGGCCCGGAGATGGAGTAGCGGTACAGGAAGGTGAGAAACTTCCGGAAAGCGTCAAAGAACGGCCAGTGGGACAGCAGGCAGATGCACTTGTTGGTGTGTGTAGAGCGGGTGGCTGCGGATACACGCTCGCTGGTGACATCCAGGCCCAGCTGCCCCCGCTGCCGCTCCATCAGCTGCTCCTGAGGGTACGGCTCGTAGAACTGAATAGCGGCTCCATACACCTGCGGGATCACATGACACAGGACAACAGCTCAGGGGCATTAATCATACCCGGCGAATATAGCTGCGAGCTTCAACCGTCGATTAGTAAGGCGACAGATCGTACTGTGATACATCCTAGGGGAAAGACTCACAATTAATATTTACTAAAATGTCGGAATACTCATTTTAAGTGTTTGTGCCCCCCTCCCTAAAACACCTGGCATCCCAAGCTGAAGGCTTTCTTCAGAGTGAGCAGCTGGCAGTCCCTGTTAGAGCAGCCGTGCTCAGTCAGCCGTGCAGAGGGCGCGGGGGGGACGCTGCAGCTAGCGGGGCGCAGCTCCGTCTCAGCTGGGAAGCCGCCCCCCCCAGCCAGGTATCCGCCCTCTGTTTACACAGCTCTCTGTGCGTAAGCTCACCTTCTCCCCCGAAGCCCCCGTCAGGACAAAGGTGGAGAAGATGGGGAGGGAGTACTTGGTCTGGGATGGCCAGCACTCGATGGTGGCGCCCATGGGCAGGCAGAAGAGGGGCACGGACTCAGGCAGCGGGAACGACTCGTAATCCTCCTCGGGGTACCTGCAGAGCAGGCCTGTGGCAGGGGGACAAAGCGGGAGGGTGATGGCTGCCCGCTTCTTAAAAACCACAGAGACCTTGTATGATCCCATAAAGAGTTTCGGTTTATCAGCAAATTTCCAAAATATGACCAAATGTTTCATAGAAGCTGCCACAGATCATCGGCTATTTTAATAGAAAACACTCCCACTGTAATAGGCCTGGACCTTCAAAAGTGAACTTATAGCCTTATTCGTCATTAATTCTGGACAAGACAGAAGGCCTGGCTACGCCCATCGAGCCTGCGACCGAGATGCCGGATGAGAGCGAGTCATACATCTCATTTGATTCTTACGTTCAAAAAACCATGAAATGCAAACTTGCTTCACTTCCTGAGTATTTCCATATATCCTGTGCTGCTGAAAGGATGTTACATAGTCATTCTTACTGCTGGGCTGCCAGAAACACGAACACAGCCTTTGTACCACGTGAGCAAACCAAGCAGTCAATGTCACAAACAGTGCCAGGGATTCATGCAAGTTAGGAATATTTTTTTGTTAACAGGAACCTTGTGTAACCACCTTGGAGATGGAGTCACCCTGGATTAGGAGGAATGCTTTCAAGTGAGATCAGTGCAGATCTCAGAGCCCCCATGATGTACTGGAGGAACAGGCTCCCAGCATTGTGGGGTTCATCACATCCGATGCTCCTGTAATTACAGACCTACGCTCCCACATTCCCATACAACTGCCCCCACACATGAATGCACACTCGTGGCATTCAGAGACCCCTGTTCACCTGATCTGCAGGACCAATGGCAAGCTGTGGGTCACTAACCTGCTTTGTAGGCAATAGTGTTGGTTTTGGCCACAGACTTCTTATAACACAGGTAAACTGAAGAGCCCCACTGAAAATCAAGAAGAAAAGCACTCATCAGATTGCCATGGTCACAGTACCATCCAAACCACCCTAATTGTAACCTGTAACCCTCTCCCTGACCCCTAACCCTGAACCCTCTCCCTGACCCCTAACACTAACCCAGTGGTTCTCAATCCTGTCCTGGCGCCCCACCTGCCAGAATGTGTTTGTTCCAACCCTATCTCAATCAGGCTCAGATGGTCCTTAATAGGCTAAAGCCAGTTTCAGACTGAATGCTGCGCTCCGTGCCGCGCACCACTCGGGTAGCTTGTGCGAGCACTGTGGTCAAAGATGAACTTTGTTGAACTTTGACCGCTGCGCGCTGTGACGCATTGTCACGCGATCAATGGAAACAAGGCACCGAACCGGGCACAGAAATCAAAACGGAGAAAAAACTTATTGTTCCCAGAGCTATATCACACAAGCGTACCATCTTTTTGCGCAGAAGCCCCGCGGCGAGCACAGCGCGTTGAGCGGACACCGCTGTTTTTTCGAATGGGGTGCGCACAGCGGTCCGTAACTAGCTTTAGCCTATTAAGGACCATATAAGCCTGATTAAGGTAGGGTTGGAACGAAAACATTCTGGCAAGTGGGGCGCCAGGAACAGGATTGAGAACCACTGCCCTAATCCCTCTCCCTGACCCCTAACCCTAACCCCGTGATTGCCAGCCCAGCCCTGGCTCTGCCATCCAATCGTGCAAAGCCCCAGCCCCGCCCCGCAATGTCACAGCTCACCATGCTGCTGTTCAGGTTCTTGTCCACCTTGCAGAAGGTGTGGGGGGGCGTCTCGCCCTTGCTGGGGATGATGATGCAGATGTCAGTGACGGCCAGTGGGGCGTGGGCGGCGCCATCAAGGGCACGACGGTATGTGATGTAAATGCGCTGTGACGATGTGCTGCTGATGTTAGCGGACCGACCAGAGGGCGTCATCTGGATGACATGGCAGCCCTGCTTCAGCCGTTCCTTCCACTCAAACAGCACACTGGAGGGGGCCGGGGCAGGGCCAGATTTAGTACACAAACAAGAATCCGCAAGTAGAAAGACGGAAAGGCACGGTCAGATCTAGATCAACAAAACTTGCTGGTTACATCCTGGCAACCAAAACTCAGTGGTCAAAAGACGGCGGTCAGATCCTGACGCTGCACACAGACAGCCACACTCACCCGAGGTCAGTCAGGGGGGGTCTGTCCCGGCCTCTACGGTAGCAGAGAAAGACCTGGGGCCCCATGAGGCTGCCGCTGTTAAGGTCGGCCGACAGCCCCGAGGGCGTGGTCTCCACACAGATGTAGCCCGGAGGCACCTCCTCCCCAAGGGAGCGCATTACCACGGCGACATCTGTGATGGGGGCCTTGGGCCGGGCGGTCTTGTGGCACACGTCATCAAAGTGGATTTCCTCATCGAGGGGCTTGGACGACTCCGTCAGGCCAGCCACCACGAAGTAGTCTGCAACACGAGGGCCTTTGTCCTCCATCATTTTCCATCCCATGGGGCAGGTCTGTGGTGAGATGGAGTAGAGAGGTGAGGGAGGACTGGGATCTGCACACAAGGAAGTAGCAGGTGTGTGTGGATGATGGCGGGGGCCTAATGGGCGTGTATCCCTGGGTGTGCGCATACAGCTGAATCCCAGGTCCTGCACCTCAGAGAAGACCTCAGCTTGGTGGGGAGCAGAGATTGGTGGTGGCACTGTGAGGACACTGTGAGTGACAGAGAGTGGAAACACCCCCAAGTGCCTCGACCAGTCATAGAGCAGAGGCCCACCCTGCAAATAAAAGCCCCTAAGAGCATTTACTCCACATATGTATATCATTACAGCGCCAAAGCTGCGCATGTCTGTCACACAAATAACTGCAATGAAACACGCTGTGTTTGCAGCCATGTTCCCTTCCTTATGAAGCAGAATGGATAGGTTAGAAGCAGATTTTGTGGGACCCTATTGTTTTGCCAGACACAACTGCAGTGAGCGTGAGGCCCAGTGACCGCTTCTGCCAGATGTCGGGGCGGGCACCCCCTGGGCAGGCAGGGGTGCCGTTCCCATGTCACCCCTCAGCTTTGGCAGGGGCTCTGCTGGACACGTCACCCTGCCTGATTTATCTCCGTCCATGACGTCCTGTGGTCATCTCCCGTGGCCATCTCTCGGGAAAGCGTTACGGACATCTGCAAGGGCGGGGCACACTGCAGCCGAGCCGCGAGCTGTAAACACACAGGTGCCGCCGATGGGGTCAGCAGGGCCCACACCAGCCCCCAGCACGGGCCCCCAGCACACGTGCAGGGTCAGGAGCTCCCCCGAAACAAAGCAAAGGCCATTCGTCACAAATAATCCCCACTTACTCCATCCATCCATCCATCCATCCATCCATCCATTGTCAATCTCATCTAGCAACCCAGTAACATGCAGCACAGTTCCTTACCCTCCCGGCACCTGCGCTTGGCAGTCTGGGAAGCAGAAACAACAGTGCAGTTTATGGTGTGATTGCAGGTGCCTGGGGACCATGGATATGAAAGAAATCCAGTACGGGCACAGAAGGGGTGAGGGCAGAGAGTACACCTTAACTGCACAGGACATTACAAGCTCCTCTCTGGCGACATTCTTCCAGGTTCCTCACAAGAAATGACAGTGGACAGGGGGGATAAATTAGCTGGAAAGTTCCACATCTCCTAATTTAGCAAGCTAGCCTGTTCCAATGAGCCCCGCCCCTCCCAGCACGACAGCAAACTGACAGGAATCCTACTCAGCATAACCTACAGTCACACTGAGCATCATTAGCACAGTGGTGAGACCCCCTGAGTGGATGCGCTCTTCCTGTCTCCGTGTCACACTCACACGGCCGAGGATACAGGTATCAGGAGACCCCGATAGTACAGTGGCTGAGAGGACATTCCATTTCCAACACACCACCCTGCATGCCAACAAACAGTGCACTTTAATTTCTGCAAGTGTTCGCTAAGTGTTCCTAGGTCACAGTAAGAGGCAGAGAAGTAGTTCAGCTCTAGATAATTGGCTAGACTCACAGTAAAGAATGATCAGCACAGCACCATGACAGAAGATCAGAACAAACATGGGGATTCATCTTTGATTCTGAAGCACAGAAAACAGCCTTTGTTTCACATGAGCACCATGCTGGCCAGAAGATAGAGGCTTTTTCAGAAACCGAGCATTCCAGGTATTTCTGTATGTAACGTGAATTAAATGTGGATTAAAACAAATTCAGATGTCACAGAAAAACTGTTTCTTCTCAGTATGGCTGCTTAACCATCATGAAAGGGTAGCAAATATTGTTCTTGGACACCGATACATCTGTCTGTCTGCTGGCAGTTACATAGCGTGGCAGCTAGTTATCATCATGTATTTATTGTATTAGCTGTTAGCTAAAAGCAAGACAAATTACGGTGATAAACCAATTCCTGACACATTATTGTAAAACCTCCATGTAAAACCTCACTGTTGAAAAAATTATTTAAAAAGATGATCAATCTCCCTCACTTCCAACCACTTTGCAAACCACAATTTCACTGGTTAAGAACAGACAAGGGTACCCTTGCACAGCATTCTGGGATACTTTCTGTACACTGCTGATATTTTTTGGCCAAAGCATCAGGACCTTTTGGCTCCTAAATTACACCAAGATAAGCATGTTTGCCACGTACCAGACACGTGTGGCCAAACACACTCACCACCACCCCTGGGAAGACGCAGGTGACCACATATGGACCCCAACCACTCAGAAACATGGTAACAGGCCCTCATGGACTCGGCCTCCCTTGGTGCCCCCCCGGTGACACAAGCGATTGCGGGGGGGGGGACATGAGGAGGCACAGCTCCCGCTACCCTCACCCACCCCACCCCCCCCACCATGTCTGAAACACTCACCATGGCAACAGTGGAAAAAATCCCTATGCAACCACTCAGATGCTGTAGGAATAGATGGGAAAAGACAGAAGGTCGCAGGTACTGCCTGAACATGGGGGCGCGTGGGGGTGCACGTAGAGCGCAGAGATGCCACGTGACAGCGGGTAAAACGCCATCAAAGCACAGGCTCTGCTCATAAGGCACAACGCAACGATCTGGAGAACATGGTTATGCAATCGTAGTTTTATAATTTACTATATTTAGTGAGCATGGAAGTAATATAATCCAGCACAGTGAGTCTCTCATTAAGGTCTGAGATGTGAATTATGAAGTTAAAATAAGCTCTTCCCCACACCATGGCAGCACAGGACAATGAGTCAGCAGGCAGAGAGGGGGTTCCTAGCTGGAGGAAGCACGGCTCGTCTGGCCACGCTGTACTCTGCAAATACTGTTTATAAAAGAGCAGCCTTTCTCCACAGACAGGACGCTCACAGGTGGCTCTGTTTCAGAATCCGGGCTCTCAGACGCTGAAAATCCGCTTCATCTGAGTGAGGAGCTCTATCAGAATCACTTCCTTTATGTGACAGCGGACACGAGCTCCCGGCGGGGTGCGTGACTTCTCAAACCTGTGGCATATGGCAGGTCACACGTAAACGAAGCACAGTTATCCCGATCAGAGGGCCGTCAGTCACACACAAACTCAGACCGCGGCTCTGTCTCATTGGGCCAAACATGTCTCGCTGAGAGGTTCTGGCTTTGAGGCCAGGAAGACACTCGCTGAGATGCTCGGTCCCTCTGATAGGTAACCATGGTAACCGTGGGCTATATGGCAAGATTCAGCAGATGCATATATTAAGCATCTTACCTGAAGACTTTCCTTATTTCCTTTAAACAGAAGCTTAGCTGGAAAAGCTATTTCCTCAGACATACAAAGCAGGCTGCCATCTTCTGATGGAAAAAAATCAAACCAATTAACTAATGAATGAGTGTATTTTGCTAATGACTGTTCCAGCACAAAGCCTACACAGAGGCGCCCATGCAGGAGAGGGAGGCTGAAACAAGCCATTGAAGTGAACACCAAAGCCCCCATACTACCTTTCAAAAAGCCCATGAAAGTGAACACCAAAGCCCCCATACTACCTTTCAAAAAGCCCATGAAAGTGAACACCAAAGCCCCCATACTACCTTTC
>JAODLD010000008.1:21686547-21700694 GCA_026781065.1 Mormyrops boulengeri
AGTGAACACCAAAGCCCCCATCCTCCCTTCAACCCTCCTATTAAAGTGAACACTACAGCCCCCATCCTCCCTTCAAACCTATTAATGTGAACACCAAAGCCCCCATACTCCCTTCAAACCTCCTATTAAAGTGAACACTAAAGCCCCCATACTCTCTTCAAACTGCCCAGTAAACACCAAAGCCCACCATACTCCCTTCAAACCTCCTATTAAAGTGAACACTAAAGCCAATCCTCCCTCCAAATTACCCATGAAAGTGAACACTAAAGCCACCCCAATACTCCCTTGAAACTGGCCATTAATGTCAACAGACAGCCTCTTGGATGCACAACCAATGCACAGCCTTTTCTATGAGAGAAGATATTCCTGCTGGCCCTGTGGTTGTAACCATACTGTACTTAAAAGAGGAAAGACCATTTATACAGCTATAGGAAGAACGATTGTGCCTTCTGACTGGTATTTCTGAGTGCCTAGTAAGTGTGCTATCCAACATGTTGACAAAGGCCACATGTCAACACGCAACTCATAGGATTATGTAACATCCCCTGTATTGACCCCTGTATTGTCTTGATGACATTGGCTGGCTATCGCTATAGAAATCCCTTCAGTGAGGTCATCATGTGATGTCACAGGCCATTAATCAGCTGAACACTCATGCTACACGTGAGGGACACGTATCCTGACTGAAGAGCAGATGGGTCACATGTGAGCTGTAAGCTGAATCTTAAAAAATAGGACTTTTCATTAAGACAAAGACTGAATGTGACTTTTAAGAGCAGAAGCTGATGAGTAAGATGCGGCAATCCTGCCAGTTGAGGAATAGTTAAAGAGGAATAGGTCTGAAGTGGGCAAATGTGGCTGTTTTTCTCTCATCATGTGACCAGCCGAGCAGATCTGAAAACCGCATGCGGCTTGTTTGTCCAGCCACAGTGCAGAGCCTTCCTGCGGTTCTGAGAAAGAAAGATCTCCCCACGCCTGCGGCCCCTGACCTCTTAACCCCGGAAGAAGCGGGAGGAATCCGCCGGGGTGCTGCTCCCCCGCATGCTGACACAGCCCGCCCCCCCCCCCAACCATTAGAAGTCTAGGACAGCGAGTGCCGTGGGATGCCGAGACGCCGATTGCGAAAGCAGTCTGTAATCCGCCGCCGAAGGATCACGGGACGGACAAACAAGCCGAGCTTAGAGGAGGCAAAACAAATAAGTCCATTAAAACACCCATAATGCATCTGGGCCTGCATCTGCTTCTGGTTATTATAGAAAAAAGCAGCTTTTGCCCACCCCCCTGTGCAAGCAGAGGCCACAGCTCTGAGTATCCGCCAGACGAATGCAAGGATAGGGGCCAACGTATTCCCTCCGAGACACGGCCAGCCACAGTTGGGTCATTGCTGACCCATGTTTCCTGAGCCAGAACCCTGTGGAATCACGGGGACATCTAGAACGGAGGATGGAGGCAAACTGTCCCCAAAAAGAGGATTCTTTCTGAATGAGCAGTAAAGAGCCTCCTTGCCCTTTCTCGAGACGGCTGGGTGTGCATGTGGTGACAAAAGGGACAGCTGTGAGTCTGAGAGCCAGACGGCTTCATAATGACCCAGGCTGGTGGTGGTGCAGCTCCGCCTCCCCCATCAGAGCGACACCACCCTGCAGCCCGGCGACGGCACAGCTCCGCCTGCCCCATCAGAGCAACACCACCCTGCAGGCCGGTCACAGCGAGGCTCCGCCTTCCCCATCAGAGCGACACCACCCTGCAGGCCGACGATGGTAAGGCTCTGCTTTCCCCATCAGAGCGACACCACCCTGCAGCCTGGAGATGGCAAGGCTCCGCCTGCCCCATCAGAGCGACACCACCCTACATTCCAGTGATAGAGGCTTCGCCTGCCCCATCAGAGCAACACCACCCTACATTCCAGTGATAGAGGCTCCGCCTGCCCCATCAGAGCGACACCACCCTACATTCCAGTGATAGAGGCTCTGGCTGCCCCATCAGAGCGACACCACCCTGCAGCCCGGCAATGGCGAGACTCTACCTGCCACATCAGGGCAACACCACCCTGCAGCTCCACGACAGTGAGGCTCCGCCTATCCCATCAGGGCGACACCACCCTACAGCCTGATGACAGTGAGATGCCATTTTCCCCAACCCGCCATTTGCTCAGCTCAGCCACGATGTACCATTTGGCTCAAAAGTCTTTTCATGCAAAGAATTATTACAATGTGTAAGAAAACAGTTTTATTAGATTTCATTAAATGTTGCTTTTAAAGCATGTCCCATATGCTAAAACACAAATATTATATTACATACTTACAATGAGCTTCTTTCATAAAATTCCACAATCAAATTTGCAAAAATATTATTTCAGTTTTAATCCATCCATCTTCCAACCATTTTTTAATTTACATTACCAGATATTTATGCACGATTGTATTTCTTTGGAGAGCAGGTGGAAACCAGAGTACCTGAAAATTCACACAACACAGGGACAAAATGCAAACTCACAGCACAGGGACAGGAACTTCACTCCCAGCCTGGTGTGGAAAGGCGTCAGCTCTGCCCACTGAGATTCATGCCATCCACTTTAGCTTTTTTTTCCAGCATAAATTGAGTTCAACATTTAAGTAAAAATCTTCTCACTAATGGTTGGTTACGAGTTAGCATGGCTAATGAACGATCAAATGAAATCTTTAGGAACGATTTTGCATTTGTTTTATTTTATTATTTTGCGGACACTTTTTTAATGCTATGTGACGTACATTTTTTGAAAAAGCAGGGTCAGTCAGTTACTGGAGCAATTGGGGGTTAAGCACATTTTCGAGGGCCAACAGTGCAATCACTCTGATGACTCTGAGGTCTGAACTAACGACCTTCCGATCACAGACACGGCATCCTGACCTGCGGTGCCACATGTCGTGCGTCATGCTCCTTTAAAAAGAGACACTGTCCCTTCCCAGCACTGATGGCAGTGTATAAAAATACCGGTGGCTTTGTGCTGTGGAAGGACAGCACGTGTCACACAGGCTGCAGTGACGTGACGGCTGGCCGGGTCCTTCTGACTGACCGGAGTTATTTCTGTTAATACCACTAGGAGGCGCCAACCACACTGAGCCGGGTCACCTCACCCTTTCTGGATGGGATTGTTCCCCCATCGATGCATTCATCCATCTTCATTCAGGTGAAGGTCTTCCATCAGACCAGGTGAAGGCTGTGTTTAAATGAGATTCTTGTAAGAACAAAACGGTTAAAAATATGTGTTACAACATTTCACCTGAAGACTACCATTTAGTTTTTTCTGTGTAATGTATGTATAATTTGTAATGCCACAAATACAGAAATTGCTTACATTACTTTAGAATGAGGGTGATATCGTGTGAATGGCATTCCAAATTGTTCCAAATTTACACAAAACTGCTAACCATTCCTATGATACCCACCTATGGTATTAAGAGGATAACAACAGCTTCCAAAGAAAGAACACTCCAGAACATTTGCTACGGTAGTCCATACTGCTGGAGCAAATGAACAACCTGACGAGTGGAAGTTGCATTCTTGTGCATGACGCTTGATCTCTAGTGTGTTACTGCTTTTAGCCTGACAGTTCGAGCACTCTGTCTCCTCTATGTTCACTGTCACATTATGAGGGAGGGGGGTGGCACACAGGCGTTGACTCAAAGATGAGGGGTAACCCTAAGGGCATCACAGCCAAAAATATCTCATCGCCAATCAAGTTCCCCCCAAGGAAGGGAGCAGCATGTTACCATCACTGCATCCTGAAGTACATGATCCCCGTAAGACAGCCTCCAGTAAGTTGGCCCCGCCTCCCAGCACCCTCTGAGCTTAGTGCATTACTGATGATGTGGATAAAAGAAAATATCCGAAAAATAAATCACCATGCATAAACATCACAATGCTTTAAATCTAAAAATACACACTAATCCAATATGGTATATAAACCTTGATGATAACTCCACAGGTTTTGGCCTCAGGAGCCACTGGGCCAGTGGATGCAGTGAGCGCAGTGAATGCAGAGCATGCAATGGCTGCAATGAGGGTGATGAGTGCAGTGAGCACAATGAGTGCAGTGCTGCGGGGTAAAACTATGACATAATCTCTGGCGATATCTGTTACTGACCAAAACATACCATTTAAACCCCAGTGTTGTGCAATAAGCTGCACAGATTCAAAGCAGCTTCACAGTCAGACTGGGAATTCAACAAGGCTGTCGTAATTAAGCAAATCCTGTGAGTTAATTCTGCAGCCAGACAGTTTGGGGTGTTTACATTGCAGCTCAAACTTTTACTGCCTTATAAAACCATCTAAACTTTTTCTTCTGTGAATTAAGCTGTGAAAGGACCGGATCAGACACAACGGTGATTGGCCCCTAAGCTGGGCAGCCCCGGGTCAGACACAACAGCGATTGGCCCCTAAGCCGGGCAGCACCGGGTCAGACACCACTGCCATCGGGCCGTAAGCCGGGCAGCACCGGGTCAGACACCACGGTGATCGGGCCCTAAGCCGGGCAGCACCGGATCAGACACCACGGCGATCGGGCCCTAAGCTGGGCAGCACCGGGTCAGACACTGTGGAGAGCTAAGCCCACTTCTCTCCACTTTATGCTGCTCTGAGAACAGTCAGCAGAATCTACCGTCTTCTCTTCATTTGGAAACTGTCCACTCTTCAAAGGATGCATTTTCATATCAGTGTCAAAATAAGCAGAGCCGCAATGCAGATGATGTAAAATCACCTGCAGTCTAGTCAGGACTCTCATCGCTGCCACTTAATCACACCAACCTGAAGTCTGACATGCTTCTTACTTCATTGTAAAGCATCTTCTTCACTGCATTTTGCTCTTGTGCTGTGGTGGCAGTAAAAATTAAACACTGACAATGATAATTGTCACCATAGGACACCATAGTACAGTAGTACTGGCAAGCATTCTGAATGCGGCACCGCATGACCATGTCCCTTAAGGCCACACCCCCATGACCATGTCCCTTAAGGCCACATACCCCATGACCATGTCCCTTATGGCCACATACCCCATGACCATGTCCCTTAAGGCCACATACCCCATGACCATGTCCCTTAAGGCCACATACCCCATGACCATGTCCCTTAAGGCCACACCCCCATGACCATGTCCCTTAAGGCCACATACCCCATGACCATGCCCCTTAAGGCCACATACCCCATGACCATGTCCCTTAAGGCCACACACCCCTAGACCATGTCCCTTAAGGCCACACCCCCAAGACCATGCCCCCTGAGGCCACACACCCCCAGACCATGCCCCTTAAGGCCACACCCCTAAGACCATGCCCCCTGAGGCCATACCATTAGGACCACACCCCTAGAACTATGCCCTCTAAGGCCACACCCCCAAGACAATGCCCCCTGAGGCCACACCCCTAAGACCTTGCCCCAATGACCATGTCTCAGGGTTCCCTGTTCATAGCACAGCATCTCCTTCATATGACCAACCACAAAGCATAACCTGCACCTCACTCTGATTTTTGATTGATTTGATTGATTTTTCTTGACCTTTTGACTTTGATTATAAAGTAAATAATAAGCTTCTTAATTCATCAAAAGCCCAGAGAAATAAGGTGGGTTTCTGCTGACAACATGCATTTGGATTTCTCAGAACAAAAACTTTCATACTCCACAATAGTCAGGCTGGACATAACAAAGACAAAGCGATCACTCAATGCCACCCAGAGCTGTATACTTTCTCTTGAGTGTTTATCCTTATGAGGAGCTCAGTCATGCGTAAGGATCTACCCCATCTGGCATCTTTTAAGCTGCCCTGCTGCTTACCTGACATATTCTCCAGTGAGGGCTCATCTGGTAAAGCCACTGGTCCCTAAGTTTTACAGGAGGACATGATCCCACTCACAGATCATCCTGGAAGGAACGCCACAGCATGTCATTTGGGTAATGAGACTTCGACACTCCACCCACCATTCACTGGCAGAGAAGCACAGAGAGCTCAATCTTTCCATCCACCCCCAATTTCAGTCCACGGCTTATGTGACCCGTCACATAAATAAGTATCCGAGTTAACGTTCGGAGACCGAGCCAGTCTGTCACGCAGAACAGAGGAGGAGATGCTCCAAGGCTCGGCCCAGAAAGTCCTACACACAGCTGGCTCGGCCCTTCATCCAGCTAAATGACCAAAACCCGGAGTCACCCAGCGGCCCCATCCAGCCACGCCATGCTGCTGTCCCACCCTGGACATTTCTAAGCCCCTGCCAAGGACTCGGGGCTCATTCTCCTAGATACCATCCTCCTCTCTCCACCTGATCTTGTAACTCTCTCCCTGGCAAGCAACCTGTCTTAAGATCCTAGTTGTTCAAAGTATTTCAGTGTGTATGTTTGCGCTCATGGGGGTCTGGATCCCTTCTTCTCTTCATCTTGAAGCTTCGACTCACAATCGCCAGAAGCTTGCACCAAACATGGTGACTGTTTTTTTTAAAAAGCAGCGTATGAACTTAATAAAGTAGTACATATCACCAGACAATCTATACTAAAGGTTGAGGTGGTTGTTTCTAACAATACAGGTTAATTTAACATGGATGGATTTCTAAGAGAGTCTTTGGGTCGCTGTATCTTCAGGCGCTGCATCCCTACTCTCTCCTTTAGGATGGTGGTGGCACCCTGCACACGCTGACCAGAGATCAGCCATCGTTATATTCCCCACCGAGGAAAACACTTAATGTTGCTCTCATTCAGATTACCGTTTTCTAACACAGACTGGTCAGGCAATAAGGCGGAATTCACGCCGGCGGGAAGATTGTCATGTAATTAACTGCACGAAACCCAATAATTACTCCAAGCAAAACTAGCACACTGCTCAATTCCCAGGATGCTGACTCCTTCCAGACAGAGAACGGCATGTCATTTTCTTCGATACCTACAGAGCCAAACTGCAAGCTCACAGAGAAAACACGTCAACCGTAAGCACTCAGAGGCAGGTCGAGGTTGGGGGGCATTTAATTAATCACAAAACACAGTCAGTATTTAGGCAACTCCAGGCCACCCAAACACAATGCGGAATCATTAAGTTTCCTGCTAGCATGACACTCTAATTACTGTTTGACATTTTAAATTGCATATAAGTATTTAAACCTTGCTTTTAACATTGTTTACAGTTTCACCACATCGCTTTGGAGTTAATCTAATAACCATATGTATCCTCAGACCGTGTCGTCTGGAATGTATTTAAGGAGAATGACCAGTTAGGCGATATTATTAGGCTTAAGTTTATGTAGTGTTAATTATCCAAATTTGTGTAATTATCAGCATTTACCATAAAGCCATCTTGTCATTTAATGATATGTTCTTCTAATGCTTGCTTTACACATTTCGTACATCATACAAATATGTTTTGCCTATAAACAAATGACACGCACATTTTCCACTGTTCTATAAAACAGTGCACTGATTTGAAGGGCTTGGACTGATTTGCGGGAACAGCGATGGGAGATGCAGGTCCCTGCAGCATAATCACCCCTGCTCTTTTTGCGTGCAACGCATGACCAAAACGAATTGAGCTGCTCTGTCCGGCCGCTTCAGTTGCCCTAGAGGCGTTGGCACTGCCTAAAGACGCCGTTGCTTTACTTCACCTGTGCAAGTGGATCTCACCTCTGAGCTTTCCCTCCGCGGCGAGTCGCACCCTGAAGTCAATCCATTCACCGTGTCCTGCAAAGACTGTTAGACTCCCGGCTAACACTGGGAGTTTCTGCGCTCTCCCTCCTGTTTTCCTTTTAGTCCTTCTGCAGTCCCTCACAGCTCCTCTCCGGATTGCCAGCTCACTCAGCCGCTCGGCCAGCTGGCCGGGTCCGGCGACGATTTGTGTTTACTGGGAGGGAGCAGCTGAGCCTGTCAGATGACAGGGGTATGCCTTCTCCGTGTATTTGTGTCAGTGAATCTGCATAACGCATGATGTGTCCAGACAAGCCTTTGCCCGGCCTCTGCGGATAACTGCTCTCTCTATGAGGACATGAAAACCAAAACAATGTCAGGAAGCCAACTAGACACCCCGACACAAATCTGACAAAAGGAAGTAAGCCTCTATCTGTAGCTAAAACACGGGAGGAACTTTTAATGCATTACTCTCTCGCCGTACATCTGACGAGCAATATGCCAAAGTGTTATTGTCGAGGAGATGCATTTCTATCGCAGCTGGAATCGCCGAGCCCCTCGATCCTCCGAAACGTTCAATACTTTGCACAAAACTCGTGAATTGCTGCATTACATCGTAATCCGCCGGAACATCCCGAAGGATTAGATTAAGACCGGGTGCTTAATTGCCTGACTCAAATTTAATCATCACAAGAGCTCAGATGGCTATTCTTGTATTTCTAACGGTTTTTAACAACCAAATGTTCAATTATAGTGTGATCAACATTTCCCGACTGATATCAGCATTGTCATAATGATTAGCACTGTCCCCTATACGACTACCCGTAAGCAGCCAGCAAGCTAAAAATAACACGCACTGTCCACCATCTGTGACACGCCGTATTTAGGCGCCCGGGTCATGCACTGTATCTTGTTTCATCTGAATGAACCCCCATGCCGATCCCCCGCTCGGCCCAGCCCCGGCGTGCGCGGACACGTGCCCGCGCCGACCGCACATCTGGAGCGCATCGGCGATAACGGGAAAGGGTTTGGGGCATCACATCCGCACTGATCGGCCGCCGCTGACCACGGAGATAACCGTTAAAGCTGCGGAGCTGAAGTTAAAGCCAGCAAAGCAGTGAATCCCGCGGCCCCTGTTATTATTATTATTTTATTCCAGCCGTCGGCGAGCAGCGCGGGATTGGGGGGGGGGGGGGGGTGAACACTACCCTCTATTTCCCATTCCCACACGCCCAGCTAAAAATGACCCAAGCAGAACAAAGTGTAAAATCCCCAGCCTATTCATCTGTCCGTCTATTCAAGAAATGCTGATATCGAACCAGACATTAAAATCACAGTAAAAATTCACCAGATGTTATGTTATTCTGCATGTTATTAAAGAAATGATCTAAGCAGCCCACACAGTGATCTAGACCGGTGGGCTGTGCGTTAAGGTTACTGCCGCAACCCACCGAGCCGTCTATAATATAAACCTTGCTCAGGTCCCACGGTAACAATGAGAAACCTGTTTAAAACGCGGGGCGCACCGATTCCGTTAAGCGTTGATGATCCGCGCCCCCGATGACTGAGCCCGGCGCAGAGACCGCGGGGCCGCGCTGAGCCGAGTCGAGCCGTAGCCGGAGCTGCGACCTCTATGCACGGCAGCATACTCACGGCGCAGGGAAAAGAGCTGGATCCGCGTCCTCTCACAATATGCGCTGCTCCGACTACAGCCGCGGTTTCATCATTTAGCTCCTACGCGTTTATTGCAGCATTAATGTGCTCCGCTAGCTCATGGCAGCGCCAACCCCACTCACAGCTCCGCCATTTTGGCTGTGATGCCGGGGAATCCGCGGCGTATGACGCCAGCCGCCCCGGCTGTCAGCCGGCAGCCGGCCGAACCCCTCTGCTATCGGCCGGGGGGTTGCAAATGCTCATTTTAGTGGCCAGAAGCAGGGGCGTAGGAACCGAAGAGTGTGTGTGTGTGTGTGTTGGGGGGGCTCGTACCTACCAATGTTTAATTTGGCTTAAATTTCCCCCTATAAATTACTTATTAATCATTCCCCCTATTAAGCTGTGTACCTCCAATATCAAACTCTCTACTGTTCCATTGACTAGAAACGTCAATCCAGGCTTATTGCGCACTAAAAGACGCCAATTTAATATAACAGTCCGAAATGTATAGTAATGTAGTTAGCGTTTAATATGTAAACACGTAAGAGATACTTTTCAGTGGAAACAATTAGAAGTGGATGTAGGAGGACAACTACTACAACAAATATTATTATTATAATATAATAATTAATAATAATGGATTGGTTGCTGGGTTGCTCTGTGGGAAGTTGTGTAGCCTCACACCTCCAGGGTTGAGGTTCGAATCCCACCTCTACTGTGTCTGTGTGGAACCGACATGTCCTTTCCCTGTCACGCAGGTTTCTCCCGGCTACTCTGGTTTAATCCCACAGAGTAAAACATGCACTTAGGTTAGCTGGAATCACTAAAATGACCTGCAGCCTTGTCTGCTGCTCTCCCTGTTACACTGACCCTGACCGGCAATTGGAAGATGGACGGGTAACGTTACACAGACTGACATCTTGTTCAGGGTGCACCCCAGCCTTGTGCCCTATGCTTCCTGGGATAGGTTCCTGGGATATGATCCTTTTCAGTGAACACCACACCCAAGCCAGGCTCCAGCTAGGGGTACGTCCCAGTAGCTGCAAGCTCTCTGGAACTTGTTCACGAGTGATGGAACCTGAGACTGATCTCCCCCAGCTGGCCAGGAAATGTCTGGGCTTCCCCAAGAACGAGGTGGAGTTTGTGAACTTGGAAGGTCTCCCCGAAAGACAAACATACTGCTTTCTGTATTAAAACTGACACTTCCCAGAAATACTGTAATATTTGATTTGTCTTGATATTGCTGTAGTGCAGTTCGGGTCAGTCCTGAAACACATCTGGATTTAATGAAAGTGGAAACGACTTGGTCAAGGTCTGTGTATTCAGTTGTAAAATTATCGTTCAAATAATTAACTGGGTATGCATTAGTAAAAAAAAAAAAAACTTATTTGCATCCCTTCACCAAGAATGTGAGTCTTAGTAGGAGATCTGCCATCTGCACAGTCTGCATTTCTCAAAACCAAAGCCTCCAGAGCGGCGCATCCACGTAAGGCGCTTTCTCTATCGACAGCCTGATCCGATCTCAGATCGGTTCTGAACTCCGGCAGGATTATTCATTCATATTCACAGGGCCCCCTCTAGTGACGAAACAAAATGATTTTTTTTGTTTGTTTGTTTTTCGAAAATGCGGATGCAGACTGTAAATTATTATTGTTTACGCTGTAAAAAAAAAACAGGGCGTCAAGAAACCACACGAATAAAAAAAACAAATACGTTCAGCAACTGTGAAAATGAATACATATTCGAAAAAGTTTTTCAATTACCTTCACCAATCCGTCAACATGCCAAAATTTTTCCCTCTTTTGAACAAAATCTGTTTATTGGGTTCGTTTCCTCCCTCACAAAGCAGAGATCAAAACATCATACACCTGGGCTCCCAGTGTTTGGTGTCATCACATTCTAGCTTATTATGAAACTGCTATTCTCTTTTGACAATAAAGAATGACTCATAAGAAGGAACTCGCTCACCCAGAGCTTGAGCTGAATGTTGCCACCGAAAAGAGACCTTTCTACACTGGGTGTCACTTTAGCAGAAGTGAACCCTCACTCCTGTTTCGTCAAGTGGGTCTGCTGAGCGTGGCCTCTGCGTGCTGAGCCTTGGTGGGCACGGGTCCACTGTCGCCCTCCAGGTGTCCCCCCAAGCCGTGACCAGCTGGCCCCATGGCCTGCATTCACCACCGGTTTGTATGAAAGAGGCATCACACTGACTACAGAGCTGGAGGTGTGCCTGGCCTATAGCCATGACTCCTGCATCAAAAAACTGGACTTCATGTTCCGTCTGGGGGCTCATATCGCATTGTCCAAGGCCATGCTCCACCTTGGTGTGGACATGGTGATCCTCTGGGAAGATGGTGGCCAGAAGTGGATCATGGAGACAGGGACAACGTAAGGCATATTGAAGGCGGAACTCCTACCGGGTTCAGGTAGGAGTGCTGTTTGGCCAGCGGACTTCATGTTCGGGCTGCCCCCAGAGCCAAAGGTACTAAATTAGCCAGGTGTGGAGCAGGGAAGTAGCCACACAGTACAATTACAGGTTTGAATCCCTAACTCAAAATTTGCTCCGCCTGCTGATTGATGAAATCTACTGAAGGGAGCTCCCTACCTTTAGGCGAAACCCCCAACCTCAATTTTATTTCTGGCTATGGGGTACCTGTGGAGAATATCTGAGGGTGGTGCTTGAGCTGACCTGACAGCTCCAAGGTGCAATGACAGAAGCGCACCCACGATGCCTACAGCTGGGGGCAAGACTTTGGCAGTTTCGGTGTCCTGCCTCATCTGCAAGGAGGAACCAAAGCAGGACAGCCATTGCAGTGGACTGGGGCAGGTCCTGGAGAAGCTCTCTAATACTGTTTATTGCATGCAGCTGCCTGAGCGACAAAAGACTGTGGTCCTACAAAGGGATCGCCTAGCACTGTATCACCCCCTGGCCTGTCCTGACCCCCCTGCAGCGGTGGCAGAATAGGACATGCCAAAGGAGGAGGGTATTCCAGGAACCAGCCTCCGCTGCATTTGGGGGGCTTGGGGGCTACTGGAACAGCTGACCCCTCAGGTGAGGGCAGTGTGATGCCAGGGGGCTGCTTATGGGGGAATTAATTAAGCAGATGACCAGCATGCTTTGTGCCACACTGCAAAGTCACATAAATGTGTCAATTCTGTAATTTCACGGGTGTGTACCTGTGCATTCAGTGTAATTAGTAATTATAACACCCCATGCAATGTTTTCCGTAGAATGCGTGTGATGCTGGCGTCCAACTGCGAGTGTGAGCGTTGCATGAATTGTTGACTCCCTTCTCTGTATGGCTGCTGGTTAACGCACTCGGCGGGCTGTCAAAAAAAGTTAATTTTAACACTAATCCCACACTTACCCATCCAATACGGGTCCTAGCCGATGTGACGCCCTAAACGATCGTCGCCGCCGACGCCCGACGTCCGAGGCAAAGTGAAATTCAAACCAATTTTCAAAGTGAAAGTGAAGGCTTGCAAGTCAATCAGAAGTTGGCGGCCTAGACGGCTGCCTATGTCGCCTATAGTATTGACGGACCCTATACTGCTTTGGGCTGCTGGGAGGGGAGAGAAGGTGCAAACAAACCAAAAACTCAAAACATAAAAACACACATACGGGTGTGATGTTACGTTGCTAAACAGCAATCCACCGTGCTGCCCATATTATCGCATGCATGAACAAAAATAGATGATTGTTCGCGCGAATTAAAACGTGCATAGTGTCTAAAATACGAGGTATTGTTTTAAATTGCCACCCATCTTGCATTTCTGCTTATCCAATATGACGACAGGGTATTTCAGACGCCCTTAATGATCTGTTTATTGCGAATCGTGATAAATGTGAAATATATTTACACTAGAGGGCGGTGCTTGAAAACCCAACTCTCAAACAAGGACGGTTTTATTCTGCCAGTCTTAACTGCACAATATGGATACTAGCTTGTCTATTTGCGATGGCAAAATGCAATAGTTAGATGTATAGAAAATTATGAAAATATAAGTGATCATGTACGTTTTTTAAATAACTATTCCATCATTCAATAACGATTCTATAATTGTTTTTTATCGATGTTTGGTTTCCATTTGTTTTCATTTTGTTACCTTTAATGATGTATACACGTGAACACTATTTCAGCCATACTTCATCATTAAATCAAATGACTGACTAAGTTATCCCATCAATTAAGCTGGTTTGTCAAACATTCAAGTAATTCAGTAATCTCACAGCAGACAACGCTTAAATTACCATCCAGTTAACTGGGCTGGCTTCCTGGAAATTATATAATCAAGATATCTGAGATCGCGGAAATGGAATATTGCTATATGTGAAATATCAGTTTTACAAATGCAAAGACATTTTACAGAGTATCCATTTATATATGCATGAATGCACGAATGAACAATTTTGCAAACCACCCGTATCAATATACATTTTGCACATTCAAAACATGGAAACAGATTTTGTAGTAACGAATATTTCATCAGCATTTATTATGGAACAACTGAATCACTTGTAATTACTAATTGCTTAAAAGATGAGTTGGAACGAAAGATCACAGACTCTTAATTCCTGCTGTCTGAAAACCGCAAACCATTTCATCAAGTCACTTATAAATCTTGAGTAGTTCAGATTTATGAATATCACTAAATACATTAGCGTTAGAAAATGAGTTGTGTAAGAAATGCATTTAGAAAACTCTATTTAATCATACAAGACACGTGATTAAATTCTCACTGCATTGCATGGAAGAAAATTTTCGTTGAAATACTTGCTGTGTGATTTACGTTATGATTGGGGGGGGGGGGGGGGGGGGGGGGGGGGGGGGGGGGGGGGGGGGGGGGGGGGGGGGGGGGGG
>JAODLD010000008.1:21706448-21730664 GCA_026781065.1 Mormyrops boulengeri
ATAAAGAGTCACAGTCAAATAGTACTCAAGTGGCTGGTTGAAACAAAATCCTGGTCTGGATTTTTACTTTCTGGACCAGCCACCTCTGGATCACTACACTGAATCTGAGGGTCCATATAAGAACATTTAGTCGGATAAAAACTTGAACGGTTGTCCTGCATGGGTATTAGCTTAAGGCGTCTTTGAAGTTCGTTCTTGAGCACCGGGTGAGCTTCGGGTTTCATAACATGACTGCCGTGTCACTGTGGTTGTGCCTGAAAGGGCTTCCACTTTGTGGCTCCTGTTTTATGAACTTTTAATGAACTCAAGGAGAGTCCACCTTCTGCAAACAGGCTCTGGTTGGTTGACTAGTTCTAGTTGCTATGAACGTATGGCCTGGCTGTAGTGTTAAGTTTAAACTCCATCTTTCGTTTATCGTATAGGTGGATGGATGACAAGCTGGTGAGCCTGATCACACCAAAGCTCATAGGTGACAGACCCAACACCTACACATACACCAAGGCACTGGCAGAGTACCTCGTCCAGCAGGAGTCCGGGGGCCTCAACGTGGCCATCATCCGGCCCTCGATTGTGGGGGCCAGCTGGCAGGAGCCGTTCCCCGTGAGTCTCGGCGCTGCTGCAGGTCCCACCTTTTCCAATGGCTGCCTGTCCGAGTTCGTCTAACACTCTTGGGTTGAAGGCTGTATCTGATTGGCATTTGATAAACCTCACGCATGGATGATTTAATGTCTGTAAAAGCTGTTAGACCTGCATTGTGTTAACCCGGCGTCGTGTTATCCTGCCAGAACTGTTTTGATGTTGCACCAAACAATCTCTCCTTCTTCCCTAATAGGGCTGGATTGATAACTTCAATGGCCCCAGTGGGATTTTCATTGCTGTAAGCATGCCTTTTTACTTCAGTCCCATTTTCGTGGGAGGGGGCCAAAGACCTCAGATGGCTCAGTACTCTGTCCCCCCCCCAGGCTGGAAAGGGGATCCTGCGTACCATGAGAGCCTCCAATGATGCCGTAGCCGACCTTGTCCCGGTTGACGTGGTCATCAATGCCATGCTGGCAGCCGCTTGGTTCTCGGGCTCACAGCGATTCAGCAGGTAGGCCGGGGCTGCCGTCCGAGGTCTTTGGGGGCGCCGGTGACACTAAATAACCCATCTGACCTTGAGGTCCATATTTCTACTGCAGGCCAAAGAGTCTGCTGGTGTATAACTGCACAACTGGAGGCATCAACCCCTTCCACTGGGGGGAAGTCGGTAGGAACATCCTGCTCCTTGCTGTGTTTTTGCCCTTTTAAATGACTGGTTGACTGAATTGGCCTCTGTGACTCCAGCGAGTATCTCTGGGTGCTTCGTGACGATTGAGGACCCTCCCTGCTCCCACTCGGCAAACACAGTGGTGGTGCTGGCAGCCTTAACCCAATGATAAGATTAAATCAATCAGGGCTTCTATACCCACGAGTCCATGTGCTCTGAGTAGAGACCAATAGTTTTTTTTTTTTTTTTTTTTTAAATCTGTGGAGTGTAGTGTGACAGTTGGCTCACCCCCAGGTTAATATGTGACAGATCCTGTCTTGCTGGATTGTAGACCAGTATAGCCAAACTTCAGGTGGGACTCTTCTCAGATGTCTGCATCTGTTGCTGATGTTTGGGCTGAAATGCAGATGTTTGACATGGGTTTTGAGACTGGGGATGAGCCTCTGTTTCTCGAACATCAGTGACCCATGAGGTCCTTTTGCTAGTGGGGATGGGGAAACGGTCCAAGCTACTTCTCAGGATTTAAATGGAGGGTTTCCACTTATTTTGGCCATCTGTATAGTGAGTGTCATTTTTAGCAAGCAATTTCGATTAGGATTCCATTACTTGTATTAAATGCAGTAGGTCGTCTAATCTGGGTGTGCCAGAGTGAGAAATGGCTTAAATTTGATTTCATACTTCCTGCTTCCTGGCACTTCAGCATTTAATCAGTGCGATTGAGTGCATACAGTTATGTCAGTTCGTTTAATTGCTCTGTGATGAATGCATGGAATCGCTCAGCATAGAACTGCTGTAAAGTGAAACCCACGTAGGATGCAGTTGCCCGTGATGCTTCTCCAGCTTATCAAGGTGGATCTGCAGTTACAGCTCTTTAATCCTGCTCCACTGTATAGTATCAGCTTCAGAAACCTGACTGTCGTCGCTCACTTCAGCCTCTGTTAAAGCCGGCCGGTTTGAGCGCCGCGGTGACCCCGAGGGCCCCGCCGGCTTCACTCTGCCACACTTCTCTCCCTTAGAGTACCATGTAATATCCACTTTCAAGAGGAAGCCCCTGGAGCAGGCTTTCAGGAGGCCTCATGTTAATCTCACATCCAATCACCTTATCAATCAGTACTGGATAGCTGTGAGTCACAAGGTCCCGGCCTTCCTATATGATCTCTACCTCCGGATGACGGGAAGAGCGCCCAGGTAAACGCCGCTCTCGGAACCGGCCCACCCCACCCTGCCCGTGCGCGCGCTCTCGCCATAGCTAGGGGTTTGTGTGGAGCTGCCTTCTGGGTAAGGGCGCATAACGGCAGGCCGCGGCGCCGGGTTCTGCGCCCTCGTCCCCAGCGTGTGTGTGTGCGTGTCTGCCTCTGTTAAAGGCTGCTGTGATGTTCTCTCTGCAGAGTACTGTATAAACATGACCTTCAAGACCAACCCCTTAGAACAGCCGTTCAGGCGGCCCAATGTAAACCTGCGGTCCAACCCCTTTACCAATCAGTACTGGACCACAGTGAGTCACACGCTGCCCGCGCTGCTCTATGACGGCTACCTCAGGCTGACGGGCCGCCAGCCCCGGTAAGGTCTGGCTGCTACTCTCTCCCTCCACCACTGGGTGTCGCTGGCGGGGAGGAAGCAGGCTCAGCTGTTTGCTCGACTTCATGGCATCAGACTCGGAGCGGCGGCCACTGGCGTGCGCTGTCGCTTCCAGGGGGCATAGGGGGCACTGGCTCTGTCATGCATGTCACATGTGGGCCTTTTGGGTGCAGGATGTGAAGCCACTGGTAGTGTCTAAATGTGTGCCCCTCCCCCACTTGGCATTGAGGCTCTAGTTTTATCTTTGGCTTCCCGCCTTGTTTGGGCCTCTGATTGGTCGGCCAGTTGCCCTGCCAATTCTCCTTGGTGAGTCGTGCCATTAAGTCTGGGGGTGACATGGGACCCCTCTGCTGCACCGTAATCATCTGCCACCAGCCTGGGTCAGACTGTCATCCTTGGGTTGCATTGATGCCAAGTGCCCACCACTTTGCCTTTAGAAACTCCCAGTTCCTCCTCCTCCTGGGGGGGGTGGGGCTAAATTTGAAAATAAATAAATAAATAGCAGCTCTGACTGCGAGTTCTCACTGGCTCTGACTCATAATGGATGAAGGCAACTGATAAGATTCAGGTTCAAGATGCAAAATGTTACCTGTTGTGGGGTGTTTGGTATCAAGCAATACACTGGTCCTTTCCAGTTTCTGAAATCAGGCATTTTGTGAGGATGTGGATTTGCAGCTAATGGTCTACACTCATACAGTATAAAGCAGCTGGACACGTTAGGGAAAATGATTGATTTGTCCAATAGATTGCAGTTTTCATCCTTGTTTCTGATTTGGATAATTCACCTTTTAATTCCTCAGTCACGTGTTACTTCATTCTTTGTCTTGTGGGGAAACTGAGTGATGCATATGCACAGTGATATTTAAAATCAGCCACTAGCTATGAACACATGGAATTGAAATCAGGCATTATGCTGAGCAGGACATTTTGCAGACTGGCTGGCTGCTTCCATGAGCCTTTTGTTTGTAAATGGCGGCTTCTTACAGCAACACAGTGCATATATGCTCGGATTGTTCCTCCTACCCCCATCCTGTCCTCCTCAGTCCGTCTTCATGCCACATGAGCCCAGTAGCTTTGGAGATGACCCCGCCTCCCTCTCCGCAGCCCCTCGCCTCCATGACTGCCTCCTGTAAATCCATAGCTTTCCCATATCAGTTTCATTCCCAAACCATTTCTTGCTTTAATTTCCTGAATACTGGGTTTTTCAGTGGAATGACCATCGGACTGTACCAAGACATTCCAGATGAGCTTCTGTTTTGGACTTCCTCTGGTTTGGTGAAGCTCAGTGAGCATCTTGTCCTAACCCTGTCTAGGACGGTGTTTCCCAATCTGGTCCTCGGGGACCCATAGTCAGTCCACGTTTTTGCTCTGGGAGCTGGGGCAGAGCAAAGACATGGACCGACTGTAGGTCCCAGAGGACCGGGTTGGGAAATGCTCCTCTGGGGCATTTTGGTACGGATTACTCTGGTCTCTGCACTGACTCCATATCCAGTATGTTGGTGCTATTTGTGCTGGGGAGGGCTGAAGGGTTAGTGAGCCTTCCCCACACCCCTGTTGTATGCCTGATGTGTTCCCATGGTGACAGGATGATGAAGACCATCACACGACTCCACAAGGCCATGATGGTGCTGGAGTATTTCACCAGCCACTCGTGGACGTGGAACACGGACAACATGACCATGCTCCTGAATCAGATGAGCACACAGGACCGGAAGGTACGGCTCATCGTCCCATCAGGGCCGCAGGGTCCCTCCTGAGCTGGCGGCTGTGGTTTGATCTGCTGTCTGTCAACATGGATATGTTCTGTGATGGACAGGCGGCCAGCCTGGTTACGTAATGCACGGCTTGACCGTGACTCCTATAGGTGTGTTTAATGGTGCTATGTATGATGGGTGCAGCACTGGTGCCTTGGAAATTCACTACAGCTGACGTGGGCGGTTTGCCCTGGAGCGTGTGATCACGAATGATGCACGTGGAACGTAGTATAACTGGAAGGAGGGGCGTGTGTGAATAGGGACATTGTCCCTGAAATGCTGCTCCGTGAATGTCTGGCATATTTGGGGTGAAGCGTGTGGGTGATGATGTGCTTGAATGCCCATTATGAGCCTAGAAATGACACTTGTGCTGGAAAATCAGTGTGCAGGATGTTTTTAATGCACTGGGTTGTGGCTGGCAGTTAGATCTGCTTTTGAGGTTAATCTCATCAAACTTTAGCTGTATTGCTCAGTTTTATCAATCCATAATATATTCTTCTAGATGTTTAACTTCGATGTCAGACAGCTGCACTGGGCTGAATACATGGAGAGTTACTGCATGGGGACCAAGAAGTATGTCCTGAACGAAGAACTGTCGGGACTGCCGGCGGCCAGGAAGCACCTCAATAAGTAAGGGCTTGACTCGCTACAAGTCGATAGGCTCAGCATGCACTTGAACATCTGATTCCTTGCTGAGTGCTGGGTGTGTCTCAGCGGTATTTTTGAAAATGCTGTCCCTTATCAGTTTAATCTCCTCCTCTTCCAGGCTGAGGAACATTCGCTATACGTTCAACACCGTCCTGTTGGTGCTTGTGTGGCGGGTCTTCATCGCCAGGTCTCAGATGGCACGCAACATCTGGTATTTTGTGGTCAGCCTCTGCTTCAAGTTCTTGTCATATTTCAGAGCATCCAGCACACTGAGGCACTGAGGCTGGGTTTGTCCCCCCACCCCTACCCCACACCGTTGGATACCTATGCATTTGACCCAACACTCTATGATGCTTGGCCATCGGAATTACAGCACGAAAGTCAACATCCCAACATCTTCCCAACGGCTGATTGACCGGTTGGCGAGGAAGTGCCTGCACTTTACCCTCTGGGGGGGGATGTCCCGGGTTTAAACACACACCTGGCAAGGCTCAAGGACCTGCTGGTACTTGGCTTCATACATTTGGCGCAGCTGCCTTCATCGTATTGCTGTATGTATATGTATATTAGACACCCAAACCCTTTTTGGGTGGGCTGGTGGCCTCCTCCACACATCAATATACCCCTGCTTACCTGAAGGAGGTATTTCTCCCCCAACTTTGAGATCTGGGGGTTGCTGATGGCAATAATGACCTTGAGCCTCGCTTAGTTGGAAAGCCTTCTCTTACGACCTGTGCCTGAATCCCCAGATCCTCGCGTTATGGTTTGCATTTGTACTGTTGCTTTCCACATCTTGCCCAGTTACTTTTGAGGAGCTAATCTTTAAACCAAAGCCATTTTGCGCCCCTTAGGTTTAGACTAAACCCTGACTAGGTCCTTGTTAGTCTTGGTTTTCTTCCCCTCAATCTCCATGCCCAGGATAAGGTAATCGGCGGTAGAATGATACCTGACGTCAGAGTTTGGCCTTGGCGAGCTAACCTGCTTGGGGAACATGATTGCTTGGTTTCTCCAACTTTGCATCCCTTTAACTTTCCCAGCTATCCCTATGTAAACGCTGTCAGTGGTGGAGTGAATGCTTGTATTCCCCATTCTAGCCAATGTTTAGTTTCGGGGGTCATAAACTTGGCCCCCATGGGGACTCATTATGATAGGAATCTCCTCCCCTACACTCATGGTCCGAGCCATTTTGGATGCGATAATGAACAATCTGATACGTGCCTGGATTTTTAACATCCAACAGAATGTGAAAGTACTTCGGTCTTTTCTATTTTGTGTGCATCTATTTAGCTACAATATAACATGCTGAGGGTTAACTTTTATGCTTGAAATAATGAACCAGAGAACCAGCTTCAGCTACTGTGTATCCAGATAGCTTGGTGCCCCGGGTGTGTTGCACTGAAAGCATGCTGTTGGATGGCTTCACAACGGAGCAGCTCATACCTGTGTGAAATGTTTGAAAACAAACAAAACGTCACAGGGCTGGAGTACCTCAGAGGCCCCAGCCTGATTGCCTGGTTCTTCTGGAACCCAGCTAGCACTTGTTTTTGAGAAGACTTGAGGCCTCGCTGCATTTAGAAAATATTTCTGCTGACAGCTGTGTTGACATTGCCCTAGACATACTTGCTATAATGACACTAACAAGCTGTGATCATTTTGGGAGAATTAACTAGTATTGATTTTGAAATGGTTTTTTGTTGTCACAAAGGCCTAATTCTGGGACAATCATTACTTTCTTTTGTTTTTCCTTCATGTTGAGATACATTTCTTCCAGAATGGCATTGTACACTTCAGGATGTCTCCTGTTCCTCATCCATGTAACGTCCCTGTGAAACTGCTGGCATTCTTGTTGCACAGAATAAGACTCTGTCATGTTCAGTTTGGGTAACTGCCTCTGTCTCTTTCATTGGAATAAATTGGTGCCTTTGTAAATCAATAAAAATGAATTATATACGACCACTGTAGACAGAACTTTCCTTGTGACATGGTGGTTTTGTTTCCTGTCCTGGACTGGTAAGCGGTCGCGTCTTAATGGTGTTTGGTGTCTGGGGGAAGCTCTCTGGAGTTAACCTTCACTTCTCATTCTTGGCACAGCGATTCGGGCGTTTAACACCCAGCAAGGCTGTATTTCACTACAGCCCTGGTGAACGTGCCGTTTTCTGAGCAGCCTCACCTCTGCTGGTAGTGGGACCGCATTGCTGGCTGAGGCTAACTTCGGTTTCAGATCCACGCTTACTCTGGCACGCTGGGGCCTGCTGTTGCCAGGCAACCAGCCCCGAGAGCTCTCGCTCAGATATAATTACTGAGTGGTTTTGTTTGATAACGACGACGAAGCTGCTTTGAATACGTTTCGTGAGTGTGATGTGCTTTAGTGCTGTTTGGCCTGTGGTTTGGAGAAACCCCCATGAGCGCAGGGCCGCCCGCCTTCCTTTGGGTTGCTTTTAATCCTCACATTACCTGTCTCACTTGCTTTCAATCCTCATGAATGACTGAAGAGCACAAACTGACTGACAGGTGCCTTTGAGACCTACTGCTCTTCTCCCCTTGACGAGTTTGATCTTATTCCCTTAACGCGCTGCCCTGTGCTTCACCATCCGCTTCAGCTAGCGTTTGGCATCGCTGTGAAACCCTTTGCTGTGAAGTGGCCCATCTTTTATACATTTAAGTGACAGATTCTCTCTCACTGCAAATTGTGATGTTTGCTAAGCAGTTTCGAAGGTGCTGTACTGATACTCCCTGGTGATGGAGAGATGTGTCGCTAAGTGGTGGCCAGTGGGAGGCGGTGCTGCAGGGCCTCATCTCCCAGGGTTCGGTACAAGGCCGGGAGTATTAAGTGTTCACCTAATGTACAATGCTCACAATGCAGGAAATCTCCTCTTACTTTGTTACTGAAACTGGTGCTGTAAATATTTCATTTGAAATGTGAGTGCTTCCCTAGTACTGCGCAGCCTGCTCCGATGCTAAATTTGCCTGTATGAAGTCAAAGTACCCTAACAGGTGAAGGTTAAGAACAAGCCAGATTCCTGCCAGCTGTGTGAAACAGTGCTGTGGTACAGTAATGCAGTACAGTGGTGGTCTGGACTGAGACAGTACAGTGGTGTGGTCAGTACCTCTCTGGACTGAGACAGTACCGTTGTGTGATATAGTGCCACTCTGGCCACTCTGTGTACTAGAGTGATTTTACCTTCATGTTGTGAGATGTGCCATCCACTGCTTTCAGGTCTGTATCCTTTCACATTGCACTTCTTTACTATGAAAGTAGTCTTGGTGTGAAACCTGACAAAACGGAAAAACACTGCTATGGTCTATCAAAGCACACTCTTAGGAGAAGCCAACTTCATATATTATCTGTGAAGAACTTGAGGTGTGGCTGTTTTCTGGGGAGTTTCCATGCCTCTAGTTTGAGCTCAGAGCTAAATTTCCTCTTAGGGATTAATGAAGTTTATGTTGATTAGCTTTATATGTGTGCGTGTGTGCATGAATGCTTTAGAAGTGTGATTTTTCAAGGCTAATTTGTGCCTGGTTCTGTGAATGTGCTTCATGCCCTTGGTGGTGGTTCAGTTAAAACAAGCTTTTGCTGTGAATTGAGCAACAAGAGTGAGTTGATTAGCTTTTTAAGGTTTCTGCTGTCTCTTTGGTGACAACATTTCCCATTGCTAACATTTGAGGTTCAGTCTCATGAGAGAAGGAAGTGTTATCTCCTGCCCATCAGAGTTCGTTATAAGATTACAAATTTGGTTACAGTGGTGGTTGCAGTGTAAAGGCCTTGGCAGCGTTTCCCTGATATAGGCCCTGCCACGGTGGCCCCCCCCTCGACAGCCCCCCCTCGAAGGCCCTGTGGCTGCCACCATCGCTCCCCCTTGACGGCCAGATTAGCGTTTCTGCTAACTTTGAAAACCGTTAGTGGACCAATTGACTTCTGCTAAATGTAGTTCCCCTTGACGGCTTTGCCACTGCTCCTCCTTAAAGGCCTCGCCACCACCGCCTCTCCCCCTTAAGCCAAACTAGCGTTTCGGCTAATTTTGAAAACACTTAGTGGAACTAAATTTAGCAGAAGCTAGTTTGTCCGCCAACTGTCCAGTAAAATGTTTTGCAGGTAAAGTGAATAAAATGTAATGGTAAAAAACATTTATAAACAACAAAAATAAACATAGTTGTTTTAGTGTCCATTGTACGCGTGTCTGCAACAGTCTATCTGGCACGCTGTTGGCTGAACACACGTAAACACAAGATATGATTGGCCAATAGCAACAATTGAGCAGCCTAGTGTTACCTCCACAGTTCAGTTAGAGGCTGATTTATGCTTCTGCATTGAATTGAAATACCTATCCCATAGTCCTATACCTCCCAGAAATATAACTGCGCATCGCGGCACCACAGACCGCAACAACTGTGACTGGTCCACTTAAAACATTTATGCCTGTGCTCTGATGCAAATTTATGTGATTACCCCGATTAAAAATTATGCACTGGACACAGTTTGGGATGAACTTGGGGTGCATTGTAATCTTTGCTTTGGTAAAATACACTGTATGCAGAATTATTAGGCAAGTATTATTCCTGAAAATTTGTCAAAAGTTGGGTAGGCTTAAGTGAATTCAGAAGTTCTTTTCGTCCAAGTAAATTTTATTTAGAGAGAAAATGTTGTATTACTCCATCACAAACAAAAATAAACACTTGATTCTCAGGGTGCATAATTATTAGGAAATCAGAAACTTTTTAATGTGGATTTTTTTTCTTTCTACCATGAACAGAAATAATAATAATGAATCTTAGTTCAGTCTATATAAGGAATGATGAAATACTGGTCATTCTATACAGTCCACTTTACAAGGTGTATAGCCACCTTTCTTCTTAATAACCAATAACCTGTGGTCCATTGAACCAATGAAGTTCTTGAATTTAATCCAATCCTATATTAGCTGAGGCAGACGCTGCTCTGAGAAGTGTATTGTGTGCTACCTTAGTAAATCTCTCTTTAGGATATGCATTAGGGATGGGCCCATCCACATTTTTTTTCAATTCCGATCCGATTCCGATACAAGAGCTCTTATTACTTCAATATTTTGGTATAATAAATGTACATAATATATATTTTTACTTTTATATATTAGTATTTTTAAAACTAGTTAATACAAATGAAAAAAAAAGTCAAATTGTTAATTATGCTAATAGAGACATGCATGACATTCTGTTCCACCTCCTTTGTACATCTTGTTTTAAGTGTTTTTGAGACATTTGCAGTTCAGTTTAAATATCTTCCAAGCGAGGATATGCAAGTGGCGAATGCTTAAAATGCAACACGATTTTTTTCACACTGTCAACAGCGTCACTTACACTTTGCTGCCATCGCAGCCCCTCGGGTATCACAAGCTGCAGCGAGTGTGCAAAGCAGCTCAAGCTAGCAACTCATATATTATCCATTACTTTTTTTCCTTAAATATTACTCCCATTGTCTCACACAATTGTGTGTGTATTGTTTAGTGGGATTTTCCTCTAAACGCTATTTCCACTTCTCATAACTTGTTTTTACAGAGATTGTAAATCGCTGTGCGATTTTTATAGTTGTTCTTAGAAACGTAAAATGCTTCCAGATTGTCACCCTCTTCTCTGAAGAAATTGAATTTAGGATAGGCCTATGTGAGGCCAAAATACAATGGATGTTATTGGGAATATATGATTAGTAAAAATCTGAATCACAGAGGTCTATAATGTGAATTCTTACTAGTAAAAATGATAATTTTTACTAGCAATAATGTTCTTTCTACTAGTAAGAATTAAATTATGATGAGTAACCCTTATACTAATAAAAGACAATTTGGCTTCCCATAGTATGTGGGACTTTCAGGAAACATTTACTTTACTAAGGGTAAAAAACCGGTCGAACCCTGTTTGCAAATGCAGCACTTCGGTGTCGACTTAAAAAATACAATCACTTTATCATGCTCTGGTCGCCAGAGACCCGGCACTTCATTGGAAAATAAACCATATACTGTAACAATTTAAGTTAATTTGCCTTAAATTTATAGTAAATTGTTGTGGATGAATAGTAGGCCTACATGGCATAATCTATAAAGAGTCCACACCGAATCATATGACGATTTAGAAAGTTGTTTGTTTAGAAACTTATTATATAGTGTTCAGGAATTAAGTATTCAGTTACAGTTAGTTGTAGCTTGATTTTAAAATATGTATTCCCATGTCGTTCCCAGCACCGGAAAGGAGATGAATACTGCGGCTGGAGGCTCAATTGATTGGGATTGTTGGGGTAATTCGTGCATACGTTTTTCAGTTAGATATAAAACAAGTCATTTATTTTTCATGTTAATTTTCTGATCAGTACCCCATATATAAAATCACAGAGCGGGGACAACGCATGCTGAGGTGCACAGTATGCAGAAGTCAGCAACTCTCTGCAGAGACAATAGCTACGTACTTCACGTGGCCTTCAGATTAGGTCAAGAATAATGTATGGAGAACTTCCTGGAATGGGTTTCCATGGCCGAGCAGCTGCATCCAAGCCTTACATCACCAAGTGCAATGCAAAGCGTCGGATGCAGTGGTGTAAAGCACGCCGCCACTGGACTCAGCAGTGAAGATGTGTTCTCTCTAGTGAAGAATCACTCTTCTCTGTCTGGCAATCTGATGGATGAGTCTGGGTTTGGTGGTTGCCAGGAGAACGGTATTTCCCGGACTGCATTTTGCCAAATATAAAGTTTGGTAGAGGGTGGATTATGGTATGGGGTTGTTTTTCAGGGGTTGGGCTTGGCCCTGGCCCCTTAGTTTCAGTGAAAGGAACTCTTAATGCTGCAACCTTCAAAACCATTTTGGAGTATTACATTCTCCCAACTTTGTGAGAACAGTTTAGGGATGGCCCTTCCTGTTCCAACATGACTGCGCACCAGTGCACAAAGCAAGGTCCATAAGGACACAGATAAGTGAGTCTGGTGTGGAGGAACTTGACTGGCCTGTATAGACCCTTGACCTCAACCCAATAGAACACCTTTGAGATGAATTAGACCAGAGACCGCGAGCCATGCCTTCTCATCCACATCAGTGCCTGACCTCACAAATACTCTCCTTGAAGAATGGTCAAAAATTCCCATAAACACTCCTAACCCTTGTGGACAACCTTCCCAGAAGAGCTGAAGCTGTTATAGCTGCAAAGGGTGGGCCAACTCCATATTAAAGCCTATGTATTAAGAATGGGATGTCATTAAAGTACATGTGTGTAAAGGCAGGTGTCCCAATACTTTTGGCAACATAGTGCCAAATATCTTAGGCAGTTAATTTGTGTCATCTTCTCTCTACATGCTTCATCCATCCTCTTTGGCTGTTGGTCATGAAACACTCAATTGTATAGTGATCACGTTTTAAAAATTTGGCAAATTTAGATTGTTATGCATCCCTGTAACAGGCACTTTACTATTTTTTTGGCTCTTTGTACAGTCCCATTTTAATAGTAATACTTTGCTTAATAATTCTGCACGGGGAAGTGTCTGTTTTCCTTTTTTACTCCAAACAGGAAATACTCCGATAAAATACCGAGCATGCTCAATTTTCAAACGGTCCATTCTTAATTAGAGATTAATCTGGACTGAAACTATTAAATTGGAAGAGCAGATACAAGCAAAATACACACTTGACTAATAGTTCTGCACGCATTATATAATTATATAATATATGAACAAGATTCTTACTGAGTTGCAGTACTAGAGGCACAAATATGTAAAGTAAAAATGACACCATATTGAATTGCATACTATCATATTCTTTTGCATTGCATCATATTGCATTGAATCAAATTGTGTCGAACCGCAATGCTGTAGGCCACTTGCGTAGGCATTGGTGCCAGTGGCAGCATACGTTATTCTACACATATTTTCGTCTGCTATACCTTTTTCGAAAGCTCTGTATCTAAACGACCGCAAGCTAAAATGTAAGCTTTTCAGGTATGTTTTTAAGAGTTTCAGAGCCAAAAAACAAACTGAAGCTAAATTCATACAATATTATTGGTGGTTATCGTTAGCTTCTGCAAATTTTTTTTTTGCGGTTTATCAGTTTAGTGTTAAACTTGCCCATTTAGCATGTTTAGCATTAGTCTTTAGTTGCAAAAATTGCTTTTGTCAGATTTCAGTAGGTGCAGTCCTTTTTAGAATAGTCATTATAGAAATAGGAGTAACATTTATTTGATTAAAATATGAGTAAGCTACCCAGCTTTATATTACCGTTTTTTTCCCCACATTACATGCGCAACACAAAGAAGCCTAAAGAGCCAGAACATTGTCATAGTGGAAAAGCAATCTGTCAACTACTACAGTTCCCTTTGTTGACAGCACGTTGATGTAATGTATCATAACACATCCACATAAAGCACCTTGGGCAGCTCTGTTGTAAAAGGCGCTATATAAAAGTAAAATGAATTGAAGGATGCAGTATTCTGCTTTTCAATACGGGTCAATCCAGGACGGTGTGATCAGTGAAGTCATCACAGTGAACAAAAAATATGTTTGTTTACATCACATTTTTTTCTACAAAAAAATCCTATTTACACTATATACAAGGGTTTAGCTACAATCAACAAGAACAGTATTTACAGTATTTTTTTCAAATTGAACTCACGGTTTGTTCATTTGGAGTATGTCAGTGCCTTGTCCAAATGCCAACAAGGAATGTTGGCGAATGTGATACTGGCGAATGTTTATCTTACCTGATGACTCAGTTCTGAATGGTTAAACGTGCGTTAATTATATTTGGGTCAAGAACGCACAACAGTGGGCTTAATTGGAAACGTCAGATGAAGCACCGGTTTACTGGGGGACTTTAAAAGTGCGTCATAGTCCATTACTATCCAATCAACTATTAAATAGAAACATACGAGAAATACGCAGAAAATGTTTTGCTTCACTGAAGTTCCTTTTATCAACATAAAGGTGGCGCAATTCCATGCAATACTTTTTCAAACAGTTTTTGAACCGCTGCACTCTTTTGGTTTCACGTGGAAATGATTGTTGTGAAGATGCATTGGCATTCAAAATATATTTTATGCCATATGAATGTCTTTTCTCTTTTTTTAGTGGAACGCCGTTCCACCTCTTAATGAAACCTCACCTCCCTTAAAGGTGGTGTTGACTCTCCCCTTAAAGCCTCTTGCGCTACATGTCTGATCTGCTACACGGAGAGCTGTGTCCCCAAGGGTTGAGCTGTTATGGTTACGGTCTTGCTGCCGCCATGCTGTCTGTTCATGGACTTGCACGGCTAAGAGAGGGATAGAGAGGGTTGTTATATCAGTGTCTCATGATGCACTAATTTGAATGAAGCTGCTCCACGCCCTTCCCATATGACCCAAATCAGCGGTGGGCAGACAGGACACCTGAAGGCACATGTATTCTTGTTTGCTCTCCTGCTCAGCTGCCCGGCCCCCTGGCTCAGAGCTGATAATGGCGTTTTGTGCCTGGCTTGCATAGGGCTCTGCTGCTATGGCAACCCTCCAAGCCAGAGGTTATTGCCCAGAGGCTACCTTTTGCTTAGCTCTATGGCAGCGGCTACAGTGTTTGTTGGGTCACCCCCCCAAGGACCTTGGTACCAGGGCAGCTCCACACTGATTCTGCGTCCCCTTTCGCTCAGCCGGGCTGACCTAATGAAACCTGTTTTCTGACCTCGCCCTTGGAGTCGTCCACATCTTTTTGAGTATGTAGTCAGGATGCATTTCTTTGCTTGCTTGGGAGGGTGTTACACTAACCTGGCTAATTTCCACATTACTGAGGTGATATCATGTCACCGCCATATCACCACTGAGATGTCAGAGGGTTGTTGGTCTCCTGCTTCATCTTCCCCGACATCATCTCATCAGAAGCACAAACATGGAACCAGCGTATCTGCATTTCGATGGGCTTGAAAAAAATGGCTTGTGTTTTGAATGTGTTGATGGGAGATTATCTGTACTTTATGGAAAGCAGCACGAGAACTGCTAATTTAGACAATGGAAGTTCTGTGAAAGCCCACTGAAGCCAAAGGATGCATTTCAGGACCCATGAAGCCCAGCCCGCGGGGGGGACAGCTCACATCAGGCATTTAGGAAGACCCCGTGGTATTTAGCACGTGGCAGATGAGGGGAGAAAAACACGTGATGAAGAAATGGAAAACCACAATGTCGGCCTGTCCTCTGGTGTTAACGTTACATCTTTCATCATTTATGTGACATTGGAACCGAAGCACAGTGACTAATGCAAATTCCCTCTAAAGGGATGTTTTCTTTGGCTCAACTCAAGGCTTGACAGTGATGCACTAGTCAGGAAGTTTGAAACAAAGCTGCATCCCTGATTACAGCTGAAAGTTATTCCAACATAGACCAATAGAGAGCGCATGCTACATGTTTGTAGGATATCTGCAGTTTGCAGTGTCTTCTTAACCCCAGTGTTTTCAGAGACATGAGAAATGCTTCACTGTGTTGTCAGATTGGGCCTTGCCTCTGTTTCCCTGCATTTACTCTGGGCTTCAGAGGTACCTCTGTAAGGCTACAGGCTAAACTGTAACCTTATCACAGGGCAACGTATTAGGCTTGTTTCCCAGTCATGGATTTAATCCTCTGTTTTGTTGGAGGTTTTGTCAGCATCAGGATTACATTGAATGGCTCACTTATCTGGTATCAGCCAATTCTGGTTGCTATGTAACTCTCACTCATCTTGGATAGCAACCGCACTGGATCTGAAACACATACTTTTTCTCTCATTGTTTCTGAGCTTCCAGAACTCTCCTCGCACTCTCAGAGATGGCTCATTCCTGTCCCTAACTGTCAATACAATATTCACAACAGAAGCTGAAGGTCAGGTTGCTGCTGGTAACTATGTGGGTGCAGCACCAACATGAGGCCCATGTAAGCAAACGCTGATGTTGCAGTGTTGACATCTCAACACCAGTGGTGCAGGTTCTACCAGACACGCACCCTGTATGGATGATGCTCTGAGTCCTGAGGCATAGTTTGCTGGATAGGAAATTTCTCTCTTTATTATCCAGAATGTGTGGAGTAACAATGATTGGTCTACAGGCAGAGTAGTAGCAGTTGGGTGGGTCATTGGCATACTCTTTAGAGCAGGTGACTTTGACATAGCCATCCAGTCATGTGCCTGCCTGTGTATTGGCAGGTTTTGTCAGCAAACACAGTGACCTCTGGTGGATGATGATAGAATTATATACACCCCAACTCCTAATCATGTTGCCAGTGGAGTTTCATAAAGTTTCATACCACGCGATTTGGCTTGATGCTTATTCTTGTATAGACGCTAGAGTGCTAGAGGTATGATATTATTTAAATACACATTGGCTACAGTAGTGTTGTCAAGAACATTATGCTCTTGATACCAATACCACTTTAAGTATCACAATGCTAGTATTGTAGGGATAATAGTGCAGAAGAAACATGAGTATCGATCACAGTAAATTATGAATTTATGTCACTGATTTTAGGAGACAAAATCTCAAATACATTTAAATTGTTACTCTCTTAATTTGAATAAAGTAAGCCTCTCTCCACTCCAGCACATATCCTGATATAATTTTGCCAAGTGTTGCATTATGATCGTTCTGATTCATTCAGTTACAAGGATATAATACGTTCTATTAAATTCATTCAGGATATAGCTAGGTATAGATCCTGCAATATTATAAAATCCATTGCATTCACTTGACTTGAAGCTAGAGAATTCATATGTAATTAGTTGACACTATAGTAGCAGACGTCTTCTTATGCAGAGAACTTATAGCGGATAAATCAAATTTGCAAGTTCGTAATATGATATTTTGCATTATGTGTGCAATTCTGACATAAGGTATAACGAGTTTTGGCAGTGGTTCGGACATACTGAGTTCATGGTTCTGATTTGATTGTTAGCAGCGACATATGTCTGCAATAGTGTAATTTGGTACACATAATAAAGAAATGTAATACCGAACAGTTTTAGAAAATGCGGTACATTTTCAATATCTGTGTCCTGGCCCACACTATAGGCTACATCTCACGCATTCTATTTTCAGCTCGATCACTAACACTGACGCAGTATCACTGACTAACCCCTACTTTCAACAGCCATCACAGAATTCAGGATAGATGGAGAAATACTCTTCAGATGTGAATACTCTGTTCACCCTGCACTCGTCCACATAAGCGTGATCTTAGTCATGACTGTTGATTTCAGACTGACAGTAAAATAAAGAGCAGTGATGAAAGTGACACCTCTGTAGGAAAAACGATTCACGCTAATTTTGTCACACACTTAGTGTATTAATTCAGATGCTGATCTTGTCAAAGGAGCGTTGTCATGCCGACAGACCTCCCACGCAGCGGACGGGAGAGATGGATTTGCTCCCATGTTAAGCAAAATAGGTTTCGGGTCTGTGTGGCCAGCTAATGATGTTTTATTGGCGACACAGTGTGCTGAGTTCAGTGCAAGTTACACATATTCACCTGCTCATGGCTTTCTTAAGCGATCCAAACGGAAGCCCCCAAGGCAGAAAATCTATAGAATCTATGATAGTTATCATTATGTGCAGCTGATCGATATGTCGATATTATCGGTAATCGAGTAAATCGGTGTCGATATCTTGACAGGGACTAACTGGTGATTATCGCCTTTGTCGGGGAAGTAGGCTCCACACAAAGTCAGAAAACAGAAACATTTATGATTTAGCTTCCAGTTCAGTCTTGATCTAGCCAATATTTCCAAAGCAGTTAAACACATAGGCGCTCCTTGTTCTGCTGGAGAAGGTATGTATACCTGTCCACATCGGAATCCATCGTTTTCCATAGAGACCAATGCCATTTCACACCTATAGTTCGGTTTCTCTGTTATCCAGTGCGGAACCTTGAGTTGACGTGTCATTCCTATTGTATAATTATTATTCTGTATTAGCCTATTTAATCTCCTTAAAATACTTTCAGTCGCTTCCGTGTGAAATGTTCTGCACAAATATCGTATCTTTGCTTTTTACTAATAAATTTTCGAAGTATATTGTGACTAAACAAAATATAAAAATAACTTCCTGTACATATTATTTTAACGGATTTTTTTATTTTCAGTTTCAGTCATTGCATTTCATGTTTGACCTTTGTAATATAGGTGCGCTTTTTTTAATTTTTTTTTTTAATAGGTTTTATTATATTTATTACATGACATGAGTAGTAAGAGCGCGGAATTTCGTCGTACGGAACGATCTTTTGGGAATCTGTTCCGACACGTCAGACGTTTTTTAAGACGACGCTTAACTAAGTGAGACAGTTCCTCTCAAGGGTCTCGGTACGGTTCTTTTGGTCCGCACCCAAGTTTGATGACTATGTTCACACCTGCCCAAAAGAATAGCACCAAGGGGGAAATCGAATCAGAGTTCCTTTTAACCGGACTAAATAGTGCTAGTTTGAAAACACCGTCAAAAAGGATGATCACCACTAATCGGAACATCCCGCCCCTACCCTGTCGGCTTGTGTGCAGACCCGAGTTAGAGGCTATCCATAGATTATGATGTCCTGCATGGGTGGTGACACACATCTTGCGGAGCTTCCTGTGGTCTCACAACCGTGGTATAATTCATGGATTTATTGAATATTATCATAATATGACCTTTAACTGCTTACTGCAGAATCTGAAATTAATTTCTTATTTAGCTGGATTAGCGGAATCGCCAGTTTCGACTACTTATTTGTGTGGGAATACAATTTTAGATATTCTTGTAGATGTTTGCAATGTAGCGCGTCTGTATAATTAAAGACAGATTTTCTGTTACAAAGAGGTCAGCTGTGTAACTTCTAATATATAGAATATCAATGAGATAAGTGTCGTGGTTTTTGAAGTTTATGAAGGAATCTGTAATTGCAGTGATACAGGTACAGGATCTTTAGTGTAGTAACTGATTTTGTTTATGAACACAAGAGGGCAGTGCTGCACTGGCATTTTGTGTGTGTAAAATGTGTGGTCCCTGTGATCCTATACTATACAAGACTTTAAAAAGTAAAAAAATAGTATAGACACTAACTTTGGGGAAAATGCATAAAAAGAGACTTTTTCCAAATTTGTCTATGGGAAGTTTGGAGCAGGACGGCATGGTGGTGCAATGGTTAGTGCTGTTGCTTCACAGCAAGAAGGTCTTGGGTTTGGTTCTGAGTCCTTTCTGTGTGGAGTTTGCGACTGCCCAGGGTTGGTTGCCACCTGTGCCCATTGTTCCCAGGATAGGCTCCGGTTCCCCCTGTGACCCCAGTTGGGATTCAGCAGTTTCAGAAAATGGATGGATGGAAGCTTGGAGCAGCACAAATATAACCAGAATTTAATAAATGGCTACTTTTTACGAACTGCTTGAATCAACAATTTAATGCATAATAGGATGGAAAGACAATAAATGCAACATCCAAAACTATGTATCACCTAGGGTTCTAGCATTGTAATTGCTGAGCGACACAGTCACACCAGTGCACAAGCATAAATGCTCACAATGGGATACACCACTTACTTATGTCATGGTGTAGGCTCCAGCCTTAAGTGGATGGAAATTGTATGTTTATGTCTGGAGGTGCGTGTCAGACTACAATGTAGGGTATGTGCTACGCTGCACCTACACTATATTGATGCCATAGATTCTACGAAGATATTTACATCAGCCTTAAAGGTCCCGGTAGGGCTGTGAGGTACTGATGTCCTTGATTGAAAAGGGCAGTTGAACAACAAACACACTGTGAGCCTCAATCACAATGTCAGGCATACTCAGCTCCAAATGCAATGTGTGCTGTGCTGTATGGGAAACATACTCGGCTCCAACATCCACCTATGATCTTTTACAGGTCTGTAAATTAATACTTTAAGTAAACAGTTCGTCTCTGATTTGTCATTGTTGCTAAGTAAGTCCTCCGGGTTCCCATCATATTGGCCACGCTAACACAATCCTCATCACCGGCTCACAATGTTAGTCAACACAGTCTTTCTGTTCTTACACCTCTGTCTGGCTCCCTTTCCTGGACTGCGCCCAAAGCATTCCTGTATGGCGCTTACTCAGCATAACAATATTTAATCAAGTTCACATTTGTAATGATTCAGCAAATCAGTCTGCGACTGAGTGTAGTGTTAGAGCTGTCAGTGATGACAAACTAAAAAAGCAGTATGATGAATCAGGGCAATGGGATTTGTCCTTTAGCTCCATACCCTTTAGAGGGGTGTGCGTCTCACTGAGGATCTCTCTCGGAGCCAGCATGTATCCTCTCTGACCAAGAAAGGCCATCAGTGAACTCGCTACCTGTGGCACCTGAAAAGGGCAAAAAGACCACCTCTCATCCTGTCCACCTGCAGAGGCACCATTGAGAGTGTTCTTACAAACTGTAGCACAGCCTGGTTCGGGTCCCACAATGCCTTGGACCACCATCCTCTTCAGCAGCTTATTACAACAGCAGAGAAAATTGCCAGGAGCTCTCTGCCTTCTCTGCTGGACATATATAATGGCTGTGGCATCCAGAGGGCCACCGGCCACCGGCGTCACCCATTGCACCTCACTCATGACCATTTCTCTCCACTGCCACCTGCTAGGAGGCTCTGCAAACTGAAAGCTGGGACAATGAGGCATTTTTTCCTGAGACTGTTCGATTGCTGAATGGTCTGGCCCCTCCCAGTCTAAGTCTGGGTCTGTTAAAAGGATTGAAACTCTGTATTTGAATCTGTTTATTCATTGTACATTTTGCTTCAATGCCAAATCTCTGTAACAGTTTTGCACTTCATCAGCAGGCTGTTATCCATACGTTTTTATCTCTGTCATAATGTTATGTCTGAAATTGTTGTCTATATTAGGCTTATATGTCTTAGTATTTATATTCTATTACTTTTCATTTGCACTATGACCAATGAGAACGATATTTCAGCTCAGTGTTTGACTCCACGCATGATATATCTGAAGCTGATAGTTAAAGGTTCTCTGACTGACGTCATCTGTCTCTAAGAGACAAACTGAAGACTAACAGCAGTTACTGTGCAGCGTGGCGGTTTAAAGAGCTGTCCAATCACTTATTTTTTGAAACTTTAGTCCATTTTCATGTGTCGGTTATGTGAACCTGATGAGCATGGTCAAGGGCTCGTTCCGCTGCTTCTCAGTGATCCTCTCCAGCATCTCGCCTGGAGTGGAGAAGGACATGGACCCTTTGAAGAAGTGTTCCAGAAAGGCCCGGTCAATTGTGGCTCCCTTGCCAAGAGCTGCATGGAGGTTGTTGCTGAGTAGCCCAGAGATGCTGCCCGGGTCGTCCCTGGAGCCGAAGAAGAGGAATAGAGCGTAGCAGTCCCAGCCGATAGAGGAGCAGAACTGCACCATCCTTTCCGGCCGGCTCCACTGGCCGGATGCCATCTCAGCGATGTGTAGGGACTCCCCGGGGGATTCCGTGGGGGGTACGGTGCCGTCCACGCTGTGCAGAACCCGAACGACTATCTGGGCCTCAGGTGCTTCTCCATGCCTCTCGGGGAAGGTCCACACCCAGTCAGCACCCAGCAGGACCTTCTGCTCTCTGCTCATGGCGGTGCAGCTGAAGGAGTCTGACATCTGCAGCTGTGCACTGCGGCCGATACAGCTCATCAGGAAGATCTCCTCCAGGACACGAGGGCTCAGGTGGAATCTGCCTCTGGGGTCACAGAACTCCAGGTACTCTCGAACCCTAGTGGAGGCGCAGAGGACGCTGTCGCTGAAGGCCTGGATGACGTTCCTGCGTTGCTTCTTTGGCGTAATTAAGATGTTCTTTAATATAGTAGGCTGTCCTCCTGCTGTAGTCTCCATTTGCCCCATTTGTGGAGGATGAGGTTACTTAACCGCAAAAGAAGATTAAATTAACAAGCCATTAACAATGAAAACTAACATGCATTTACACAGGATGAGAATTCATAAAGGGGAAGACTATACCAGCAAGAGAATTTTTATTTATCTCTAACAGAAAAAAATTCTAAGCATAAGCAGATGCTCCTGCTGCTCCTGCCTGTGAGCCCCCTTCTGCTCGGATTCTCCTGCCTCCTCCTGCCCGCGGAGATGGGATCTACATGAGGTGCGGCCTGCAAGCCTGCAGGGCACCTCGCCAGGAGGTAACTGACACTAACAGACGGACCCTCCCTAGAACCTGACACCTGCAGTTTTGTTTAAAAAAATAAAACAGGTTGACTATCTTAAAAACAACACATACACATTTCAAACAAAGGGGTGTCTGTCATGTGACAAACTGGACATACTGGTGTGTGCAGTGCTGACTTCCTGGTGAGCTAATTAGCTGGGATCAACCAAAAATGCTAGTCTGGGGGGGGTTTGCTGTTGATTAGCAGTAATGTCATAAAAATGAGTAGGAATAGGTCTATATGTGCTAAGATATTCCCTTTATCATCTGTGGAATAAATTACCATTAAGTTTAACCTTGGTATAATTTAAATTGACCGAAAAAAGCCTTGAGATGTAGGATTTTCCTGAATATACAGAAGATGGCTGTACCAAGCAGTTATCAACCTTCCCTAATTTATGGTTTTGTGTTGGACACGCTGTGTGTGAAACAAACAGCATTCGGCACTTAGATTCAGAACTCAGATTACATTTATTCATCATTGTAACTTCCTGTTTACAGACTATTCACAAAGACTTTGGAACAGTATGCATTACTGCATCATATGACAGCAAGTGGTTATAAAAATATGCTGGCCATCTTATACCAAAATAACAATGTATACTCCTTAAAAGCGTATCCAGAGATGTAGGATTGAATCACTTACATTATACAACTGACCATAAATATTAAATATCCCAAAGTGTGCAAATATTGCACAAAGCACCACACAGCAACTGTTTGAACAGTAAGGATAATCAAAGAGCGTCACGTTTGTACAGGAATTGTACGGTGTGTAAATGTGTGAAACGTCATGGTTATAAAGTATTAAGAGTACAAGGTAACATAATGGAGAGTGAGAATAAAACGCAAAACTGTCCATCTCGTCGTGGGATGCTGGGTGGGGGGGTAGAGGTATATCAGCTCTTCCGTCCGGCCTGCTCCAGCCGCTCACCATCGCGGTCGAAGATGGGGCTGAGCCCCCGCAAGCCAGCGTAGGGGAGGACGGGCCCGTTGGGTGCCACCGGTGACATGTCCGCTGGGCAGATGTAGTCCGTTGAGTCATCCAGCTTTTTCTTCCTGAGATGTCCAAATGTGGAGAAGCCAAGTTTCTTGGGCTGAAAGGGACAGAGAGCATTTGGCGGTGGGGCAAGAGAGCAGCAACCCTAACCGTAACCGCGCCCCCACCAACCGCAGAGGTGGCAGGAATGAAGAGTACACTAAATACTGATAAAGCAGCACCCTCACGCCTTTTCTTCAGCCTCAGCGAGGGAGGGGCGGGTGGGTGCGTGCTGCTCATCTCAGCAAACAGGAATACGAACCACACAGCAGGATTCAGGCCTGAAACTTCAGCTGGGGATTAAGTAAAGCTCCCCGAGGCTGTCCGCCCTCCTGCCTGCCCAGCCGGGGCCACGCCCACATTTTGGCGGCGGTAGTGAGGGGCGTGTACCCTGAGTCTGTCCGCCCTCCTGCCTGCCCAGCCGGGGCCACGCCCACATTTTGGCGGCGGTAGTGAGGGGCGTGTACCCTGAGTCTGTCTGCCCCCCTGCCTGCCCAGCCGGGGCCACGCCCACATTTTGACGGTGGTAGTGAGGGGTGTGTACCCTGAGGCTGTCTGCCCCCCTGCCCAGCCACCTGCCCACTACCCAGGTCCTCACCCACACTTTTTGGCAGTAGTGGTGAGGGGCTGGTACCCTGAGGCTGTCCTCCCGCCCGCCCCCCCCCCGACGACCAGGGCCTCACCCGCACTTTGGCGGTGGTTGTGAGGGGCGTGTACCCCGAGGCCCCCATGCACTGCCGCTTCTCCAGCTGCGCCTGGGGGCCCCTCCTCTGTCTGCCCATCCAGCTGTGCACCGGACAAGGTGAGGGACGTTGGCGATGGGTGGGGGGGCTCCTTCCCA
>JAODLD010000008.1:21760173-21775339 GCA_026781065.1 Mormyrops boulengeri
TTTCCCATGATATATAGCCCAAGATCAATCAACAGAACATATTTTTAATCCAGGAAATACCATGGGGCCAGTGGGCCGAGGGAGGGACAGGGAAGCGGCGGGGCCAGGGGGCTGAGAGAGAGACAGGGACGCGGCGGGGCCAGGGGGCCGAGGGAGGGACAGGGAAACGGCGGGGCCAGGGGGCCGAGGGAAGGACTGGGACGCGGCGGGGCCAGGGGACTAATAGTCCAACCTCCCTGTGCTGGAGTCAGATGAAACAGAGGTGACCATGACACTCAGGACAGTGCAGTACTGAGAGCGACCCACTGACAGATGCAGGGTAAACTGGCACAGCAGAGGAACACGAGCCCTTCTCTGCAGCAGAGCTTCGTTCCCACAGCCACACCTACAGTCACTAAAGCATGTCGACAGACCGCGGGGACACACCCAGTGTGACTCTCCTCCATCGCCTGGCTGAACCTGTTCCTCTAGCTGCCCTCTGTTCCCACAGATCTCAGCGTAGTAGCACCCCCCACACAACCCCCCACACACACCCCCCACCCACATACGCTGTTAGAAAGCCGACCAAAACCGGACGGATGCGGCTTTCAAAATAAGCTGAATATCCACAAATATCCCGTGGGGATTTCCTACAATTCCTTAAAACGGTCCATTTAGACAAGCGCTACAATCTGCCGTAGCGCCTTATAAACTCACAGACCGAAATCTAACAGGGTGTGAAATGAAAATTTAACATGTGTCTGCTGGGTCTGCTCTATAATGCCGGCTGTGCCTGCATGTTCACTAACATACATGCAAAAGTGCAACATACATGAGTATTATTATTAATATTATTATTAACAACGACAATAAAACGTCATGTGGGAGAAGAGTGAGGTTCACGGAAGGCCCACGTGGCTGCCTCTGCTGCTGCGCGTTTGCACAGCCGGACATGTCTGTTAACACTGCGGCTGAACAGCCTAAAGCGACATGGAAAAAAACAGCATAGGGAGCATTAAACAATAACACAGACAAAAAGTACACTGCAAAGCAGCTTATAATTCAATTCAAATGGTTTTTAAACAGAAGCCTCAATAAGCAGCGTCAAAATGAATCAATTAAACAGCGGGAGAGAGAGAGAGAGAGAGGGAGAGAGAGAGAGAGAGAGAGAGAGAGAGAGTTCAGCCAGCACGGAAAATTCAGGGCACTGAAGATGGAGCGAGAGGAGCTCACACAACAGCTACAGGCGCAGACCGGCCCGGCCACATCCTCATTTCGCGATTGGCGATGGACCGCACTGGCTATACACTGAGCGCTTACATCCAAGCTAAAACAGCACAGGGGCATTCATCTCCTCAACTCCTCAACAGCAACATTTTGGCCAGAGTCTCCTAGATCTTCTCATGGCTGGGGTCCTCCTCACAGAATAGCCTTCCCCCTAAAAAGACGCTGGTGTCAGACGTGGCGCGGAGCAGCCCTGCTCACAGAAACACTGCCTGTCCGTTTGCATCTCTGGGCTGGATCGCCCAGCAGTGCAAAGCAGGGGTGGGCCGCCCCCCCGGGCAGCTAATCGTGGCGCGCCGACCGCACGCGCAGAGGGCGGGGGCCACAGATGCTCACAAACACGGGTCTCTGCATTTATGTTACACAGAAACATTCCTTTAGGGATCACTCTGATTACTCCCGCCAATGTTTTTGTAAACCTATGTGAAACACACAACTATAAAAAAAACCAAAACAACAACACAGCGATTCATCTTCATTTTGCTGGGATTCGTACTGATCACATTTCATCATGTAGGACAAATCATTGTCATACTTTAAGCTGACTGACTGCTGGATCCGTGTGGCGTCTCTTTACAGTTTCTATTGCTGAAACAGGTTACAGAGGGATGCAGGAAGGTTTGATACATATCAGCTGTTTGCAAACTTACACTTGTGCGCTCCAGTGGCAGGTCCAACGTGAGCCCGTCCAAACCTCTGCGAGCAGAACCTCCCAGCGTGAATGAACAGGCTCCGGCGAGCACCTCCCGGTATCACTAAAGCGATTAGTGACATCACAAGAGTCACATGCCAGCCTGAGCTGGAAGGATGTTACAAAGATCCAACTTTGTGTGTCTGGTTTCTGTACATCGTCACAGTAGAAATGCTTGATAAGCTCTGAGAACAGGGGGCTAATTTAAACGTGGAAACATGGGACCACCAGGAACCAGCCGTCGGCGGTAGGGCTTCCTAACAAACACTGCAAGCACACTTCATCAATAACTGTTTAAAAAATCCCTTTACTTTACTCATAAAGCAAAAAATAGAATTCAAATTATTTAAACAGAAAACTTTCTAGCTATTGCTCAACAGGCTAACGAAAATGTAAAACGAAAACGTCTGAACCAGCATTCAGAAATCAGTTCTTATATTTACCATGAGATATGTTCGTGCAGGAAGCGTAATGATCGGGGTTCCCGTGCAGAGTGGCACGCCTGCACAGTGTTTACCTACTAGATTAACTGGTAATCAGACAATCACAACCACCCTGGCCCAGCGGCAAGGAAAGACCTCTGCATGCAGAAATGTGAGTGAAAATGTTGCTCTATATACATTATATAATGTAAGACCAATAAGGAAATTAATTAGATCAGCACTTTTCATAAAATGGAAACAGTGCTGGAAATAAATATAGGAACATGAAAATCTAAATCCAGTATCTGTCTGCAATATGAAGATCTTTTACGTTATTAAACGAGTTAATGTTGTTTGGTAACACAAAACTTCTGCTCCAGTACTTCCTATTTCATGCGTAACCCAACACCAGTTTTGTGCATTGTGACAAAAAATGAGATAATCCTGAGCTAGAAAGGACTCGTCTGTCAGTATAAACTGAAAACACAGTAACAATAATGAAAAAAGCACCTTAGACCAAAAGCCCAGCCTGAGACTGACATGCAGAGGCTCAGACGTCAAATTGTGATAATGTTTAACCGGATAACAAGGCAGTGCTGTCAGAACAAGCATGGGGGGGGGGCTCTGCTGACCACCCGTGTGAGCAGCTCTGGACTGCGGGCGGAGGCCCGGTCCTTGGTAATTGGCCATGACTTCTGAAGCCGACGCGTCGCGTTTCCTTTCCAAACGCGAGTCTGTTCCGCTCCACACAAACTCAGCTAAAAAACAGGCGGCCAAGCTGAGGTTTACAGCAAAGCCTATGGCGTTAGTGACGCCTGAGCAGTCAGGTGGAGAAGCGAGAGGTCCCAAGCACACCAGACACACTCAGGGGGCCGCAGCGAGCGTGCGGCTAACTCAGGAGTGTCTCCTGAAGTAGGGTGCGGTGCACGGCCGCCGCCGCCACAATCTCCCCACGGCCATGATGCTCAGCACGCCATCGCGACTCCAACGCCACTCCTGTCCAAACACGCCAACATCAGCTCAACGCAAACAAGTTACGAAACATAACACATGGGGTAATTTTGGAAATCCGTTCATGCTGTTGGATTGTGTCAGTTACAGTAAAACAAGAAGCCGTATTAAAAGCAAAGCTCTCTGATTCTTAATCGTCTTAAGGCTGCCTTTCCAGGGTTATCAAGGTGAAATTTACTGCATTTTACGCTGCCGTCTCCCAAAACACAAAGAAAACATAACCAATCGTGGTTATTGTTTTGGGAAATGAAGCCACAGGGTATTTTGCCAGCAGGGAGTGAGATGCTCCCCACCACTGCTTCAGCAGACCACTCCTTCCTCTGGGTACAGATTCCCTCTCTGCCCTCCACTGTGGAAAAATAGCCTCAGACCTCAGATATGTATAATCGTTAAGTGCGGGAGGCCCAGTCACATGCCGGTCAGTGTTGGCGAGCAGGAAACAGGCCGATTGATTACGGAAGCAAGCAGATAAAGGGCAGCATTTCTTAGTTACCATATCCTTCACATTCACGGTAACACGATGACAGCATTGCTAAGCCGTAGTCTATCTGTGTGCTGCAGTGACCACAGTGTACAAGAGCAACGGCACAGTATCATCTTTCATAGGGAAGTTACCAGTGGCTAAGACTGAGGTTGGATATATGTTCTTCACAGTTAAAACACTTTCCGAAACTATTATTTTTGTGTGGCTCCATTCTGACTTAATTTTACTTCTCCATGATGCTACATGTCCACTAGTAAGTTTTCTTGTTCAGCTGCTAAATCAGTTCTGTAAGGTAACAAATCCTGTTCATCCATTATTATCCTGCTAGGAGCCGCTAGGCGTATTCATTCAGCCAGGGGGCGCCACACGTAATCAAGCCGCCTTACATCAGCAAACGGCGATGACACAAGTGTGATTAAGACCCACAGTTTCTTTTTCCCGCAAAACTTCAGCTCCTTCATTGTATTATCATAGGAGAGACTGGGAATGTGAAAGCCCCCCAATCCCTGGAAAATTCATGAAGGATTATCTGGATGAACCGTTGCAGCTATGTGACATCTGCACATTTTACAGTATGATTATAAATTTTCACTGTGAGGATCTCATCTGCTAGGCTTTAGCCCATCCTGATGCTGGAACATCAACGCTGTACTTTACCAGAGTAACACAAGTGTCATTAATGCACCACGAAGCACAAGTGATGCAATTTACCCACGTTTTCAAAAGGACACATCTATTTAAAGTCCACACTTTGATTTGACACTATTTGATTTGGTTCTGAGACGTGCTGAATATATGTGAAAGAGCGAGACCTGCACCTTCTGCACAGGTGCAGAAACAGGCCCCAGGACCCCTCAGACAGGCAGAGCCCCAGCCCATTTCCCGCAAGTGCCTGGGGCCACAGCTTGGCCACCTATAAAACATTCTCATGATGCCCAAATAACCATGTACACCCTGTGCGTCTTTGGAAATGTATGCATTTGGGAGACCGCGTCATGTCCAGCGTCATGTCCAGTCCGTCCGTCTATCCGTCCATAAATATCCACATACGGCAAGCCAGAAAAGCTAAAAAATGGATAACTTCTCATCGCATTTTAATGGACCTCGTGAAATACTCGTTTCGATCCGCAGTTTTCAAATTACACTTAATTGAGAAGTTTCCCTTCAACGCATTTTTTCATTTTTAACTAGACAGTAAACATCAATATATTGCGCTGAATGCTAAAAACTGCCTGAGTCGCTTTCGAACAGTTATATATGTGGACAAATAAGCTAGATATAATTTCGATGCATACATATGTACATTGAAAAATTTTGTCCACATAACATATAATACGGTATTATTATGCCGATATGACATAATGGCGCTGTGCGTATTAATCCGACAGGTGCGCAGGTATCTGCGGGCTTATCAAAGACACCGCCGCCCTGCTGCACTTTACGCGCTTTAGTTAAACTTTACACTTAAAAGTTGAAGAAAGGGAAAGCAGCGACCTTATAATAAGTTTTACAAAAGGAAAAAAGCGAACGCATGCCAACTGATTAACGTATTATACAGGGCTATGACTAACTTTGATTACATGCACACAAAAAGAGGTTACATCGATAGGAAGCGGCGAACATAAGTGCAAAAAGGAAACCAGCAAACCGCAGAATGAGCTGTGAGGAAACGGGGAGCCGCTCGCCCTTCGCTCCGATCCGTCCTCCGCCGGTAATGGCTTAGTAAAGCGCTCCGCTGGCCCTCTGTTCTCACCGCCAGGGGTACTCTCTCAACCGCCCCGCGGCTACTGTAGGGCGCCCGTCATGTGATTTCCACGGCTGCTGTGCGCCGTTCGCGATCGCCCGCATGGTCAAGAGCCAAAATGTGATCTGAGAGCTTCGGAAACACACAGCGGGTTTAAACGGTATAGATGGACAGCTAATCAATCGAATAAACTGTAAGTGCAGTAACCGCTAATCTTTCCAAGTCGGGCGGATGGATAGACGGCCAGGGATTGCATAGGGCCTCAGGCAAAGTTTTACATGGGAGACCCCCTTACCAAGAAAATTCTGATCACATCCTCTGCAGCAGGTAATGCAGTGGCCCTCATATAGACAACTGTCTTTTCTGCCTATAGCTAGAGTCTGCCCTGGATGATTGGACTGCATTTATGACCAGAAAGAAAAACAATCAAAAACCTTCAGAGGGAGATTAGTATATTGGGTTTAATCGTAATTGCAGTGAAACTTGCAACAATAAATATAGCCCATATATAAAAATCCATCTATCATCCATCCAATGATCCTGGTCAGGGGCACAACCTGGGCAGGATGCCTGTCCATCACAGGGTACGAGGCAGGGGATCACCCTGGACGGGATGCCTGTCCATCACAGGGCACGAGGCAGGGGGTCACCCCGGGCGGGATGCCTGTCCATCACAGGGCACGAGGCAGGGGGACACCCCGGGCCGGATGCCTGTCCATCAAAGGGCACGAGGCAGGGGGACACCCTGGACGGGATGCCTGTCCATCACAGGACATGTACACATACATATAGAGGGGCGGGACTTGGACCCACAGCCATGGGGGTCTGAGGCCACAGTGCAGCCCTCTATATATACAATCAGCCCTTGTGACCAGCTTCGTAATTAGCAAATTCAGAGGTCCGCGAAAATTTAATTGGAACCGAACTTATTTGCATCTGCGAAATCCTCGAAAAACCCTACAGAAGTGTTTAGGATGTAGGCCTACATACTGTACTGTACCTTTACAAGATGTGAATCCCATTTGCAAAGTTTATTCCCTTTCGAATGCTAATGGCTACATAAATATTAGAAAATAGTTCATTTACTATTTTGTAATAGTAAGTACACGTTCACGTAAATTCAACGCACAAAAATGATAAATTCCTTGAAAAGTGCTAATGTTTACGTACATAGCAAATGCGTCCCGGGTTTCCCTCTGGAGACGCATTTGCTATAAACACTGAAAGGGGTCTTTTACTCATTTTACCTTATTGTGAATGCAAAAGAAAACGGCAGCCAATGCCGTATTCTATGAATTAGTAGGGGTAACACTAGTATACTGTACTGTAGATGTGCGAGTGTCAAGTATCCGTTCGGCGATACTGTATTCTATTTTTACATCAAATATTTGTTTTTTTTTTAAAGGTAATGTATTAAGCTAACTTTTAAATGAAATTAAAGTGTTTTGGGAGCATGACTGGGGTCATATTTAGGGTTTAAACTATAGAAATAAGCACATATTACCATTTTCAGTAACTTCTGGAACCGAACCTCGCGAATGTCCGAGGTCTGACTGTATAATAGAATAATGAAATATGATCATGTAGACCTGAAGTCAGTAATGCTTTTTTATGTTTTATGCTCATGCATACACGAAGGTTAGTAGTGTTGTACTATATTAAATTTGAACAGTGCGCGCATTTTAGGCATTTTTATCAGCATTTTGTCGCCCCCTAGCGGCTTAGGCGCATCCAGCGAGTCATTCTGTAGCTAAACTGGGAAAGTACAGTACAGTTAAATGGAAACATTTACATATATTTTTTTTCCCAGAATAAAACCGCGACCGAGAACCGCAGCTGTGAAGGACGCATAAAATCATCTTTTAAGTGGCAAATCTATTAATAGCCTCTTTTGAAGATGTGAAGAATGGGTTTTCTGTTCTCAGTGTTAAATAATTAAGGGGGACACAGACCTCGAGCCAAACGGATGTTAAACAGATGTTTTAAAAGGCGCATTTTGGGATAATATAGGCTAAATCGTCAAATCCATCTGTCTGTCCGTCCGTCCGTCCGTCCGTCTGTCTATCTATCTTTTAGCGTGTCTGTTATAGACCTATTGTTAGCCCTATTATATGAGCCCGTTAAGACTTCACTTCACTGACAGCTGACAAATGTTTATTATGATGATTTTCTCGGAGGTGGCGACAGTAAAAGTTGTAGAGCAATAATATGTCTGGTAAATTTTAAACAAAATGTTTGCAGCTGTCTTTAAAGACAAACAACGTTTTTCCTATGAAATATATGTAGGCTATATTATGCGTAGTCAAATATAGTTATAATAAACGGAATATTGTTTAAATAAAAGCACAACAGAAGAAAAGCCTGCTTTTTATTTTGAAATGTATTAAATTCCTTACAATATATATTTCAGTTATGCTTGCAAACATATATTATGATACAACATACGTGTTGATGTGCAGTTATAGCGATTATGTAATTTAAGCCACGCAAACCATAAATTAACTATAAAATGTGTTTCAGTGGAACTTCTGATTAAATCAAGTCACCGACAGACAATTAAATACGGTAGCTACTCAGCGTGATTTATGTATAAATCCGGTCTATCTTTGCAACGCTCGCATTCCGCATATGCACTTCTCTAACTGACCAGTAGAGGGTGTTTTCTCAAACTTTAATGTTTGGTACTTTGGTGCCAGATACCTGCTGGTGATCACATCAGTATGCTACTGTATGAATGTAAGTTTACGTTCACATTTTTTTGGTCATTATACATTGAAGAGAAATTCCTAAAATCAAAAACCTTGTTGCCTTCATCATTACAATCTGGTTGTCCCCTAAAGCTACTTGATGGTGCCTTTGCTTGTGAATTAGGTTGATGCGACCTCGTTTTTCCTCTTGGTCTGCACTTTGTAGATGGTCTGGTAGCCATCGTCCCAGGAGTAGAGCTGCTTGTCTTTGGGGTGGTACCGCATGCTTGAGTGGCTCGAATAACGTTTGGGGAAGAAAAAGACTGGGCTCTCCGTGCTGTGGATGGTGTCGTGGATGTCGTACATGCACTGCACACTGGAGCGCCCCCCGGAGCGTGAGTTGTAAACCACGTGGAGCGTCCCGCAGATGAGGAAGGACGCCTCTGCATCCCGGCTCTTGCACTCTGTGTCCCAAGTGTGCTCCACCGCCAGGCTGGACCGGTCCAGTTTGGTGATCACCAGGTTCCCTCCGAAGTCCGGGTCGGCGTGGATAACCCAGAGGCCCAGCTCATCCACGGCCAGGTCGATGATGGTCTGTGGGGTCAGCGAGTAGGCGGGCAGCCGCCCGGCCCCCGGCAGCAGCATGCTGTCGCTGATGGTGCCGTTGCGGATGTGCACCTTGACGATCTCGTTGGCCGTACCAGCCTTGTGGTAGTAAACGAAGCCGTGGTACACGACGTGGCCCGTCCCCTGCCAGGGGAACGGCAGCTGGACCTGGAGCGCCCCCTGGGTGGAGTTTTGCTCAGTGAAAGCTTGCAGGTTGCTGAACTCCAGGAAGACACTGTTCCTTGTCCCGCTGAAGAAGTAGACCTTGGAGGAGCCTTTGCTGGGATCCTTCATCCAGGAGCCCTGGGCTTCCCCTGCTCGCTTCAGGATCTTCAGGGACTTCACACCCTTGATCACCGCATCACAATCTGTCAGTGTAAAGATGCAAACATTTCATTTTGTCAGTGAGCCAAACGCTGTGTTTGTGCAGCTGTTTGCTTGGAGCTCAACCACAGTGTTGGATGGAAGGTGACATTTTCTGGTGTGTCTGGAATTCTGAAGAAGTCATTAAGCATTGGTAAGAACCTGCAGATCCAGCACATTTTTAGAGACTTTGTTGTTTGTTTTCATTTGTTTTTTGAGAATCTTAATTAATCATCTAGCTTTTATATGAATTCCTTTATAAGAAGACAAAAAGCTGTATTAAAAACCTACGCCATGCCATTTTCCTTGACCTGTTCTCCAGTGGAGGTGTGGTTGGGTGTTTTAATGGCACAAATTCACCTGCACCACAAAGCTTTGAGCTGTGGAAGGAAGGCAGAGCACTTCCAGGAGTAGGAACTCCAGACAGACGCTGAGCGCTGAAATCACTTTCCAGAAAGATCAGCTTATTGCTTCTGATGTTTTTTCCAATGCATAATTCAGACAAAATCAGATATACATGTTTGTATTTCAGAGATTTGCTTATCCAGGACACGGGAGACATTCATTACCCAGAATTCTGTGCAAAGAACAAACAGACTGATCTTGGTTTCATTAGCTGTTCACGCAGTGTAATGGGTAAATGTTAAATCTAGTACAGCTCTGATATGAATATACTTTTCACATATTCTAATTCTTAGGCAAAATAGGAAAAAAAACTATCTTCTTATAACTAAAATATTTATCTAGCATGTAAGTAATATTTTACAGATGTTTCTGATGGTTCATTCATGTTTTCTAATATTAATAACACAACAATTAGAGTAGATATTGCCGAGGCGATGCGCCCTTTGCGCTCTGGTCCTCTGCACCCTAAGCCTCTCTATGTGACTGCAGGTCACCCCCCTGCATGTTCTCACTACCTGCTTTCAGCTCCAGCTTGCTCTTGGTCTCCCTCTGAGCCTCCTTCACCTGCTCCTCCAGGATGGCCTCGTCGACATCCACGCAAGGCTGCAGGGGGCTCTGCAGCTCCATGTACTCGATGTCCCTCTCCGTCCGCTCCACCCTCATCACCATGCTGTCCATCAGACTCTTCATTTCAGCCTTGAAGACGCCCAGGCCGTCCAAGTGACCACGCAGGTGCTTGCTGATGTCGTATAGCTTCTGCTCATATGTCTGTACGCTCTGGTCGCATCTGTTAACACGTTCCTGGGGTGGGGGGGGAGGTCATCACAGCGCTTAGCAAAGCCACTTCTGCTTTAAAATCTGCTTTTTCTCATCATCCTGCCACCCCCATATCCCCACCATTTGTGCAGTATGAGGAACTTGATATGAATTTATGTAAAAGTATTAGCTGGAAATATTGGATGTTAGAAAGGAAGAACACATTCCAAGAAAGCACTAATCACATTAGGTAGATTCTTCACAGACTTCAGAAGCTTGATCTGATGTTACTCCTGAAGTATATGTTCCACTCCTACCTCGAGTTCGGAGAGTCGTCTGTCAAAGTACTGCATCATGACCATCTCCTGTGTCATCCTCTGAGCGTGTCCGATCCTCAGGGACAGGAGCACGGCCGCCAGCAGAACCTGCCGTCTATACATTGCGAGGCTATGGAGGAGGGCACGCTGTTACCGCAAGTCACAGCTCAGGCAGACTCAGCCCAGCAACTTTATCATTAGTTTCTCTCACTCTCGGCTAGCTGAAGCTTCCTCACATCTGGCTGAATCTCCCAAAGAAGCCACTTTCAGCAGATCTTGCGGGAGGCGGTATTATGCAGGCGGGCGGTCGCTTCACTCCAAGAATGAATGTGTTCCAGATGTGAGTGTGTGGCTCCGCTTGCAGACCCCCGTCAGAAATGGCTGCCTCAGATGGCTCCATAAAAACCAGGTGACACCAAATAAAAACCAGATCTGCTTGGTGACGATGGCCAGGATTCACCAGTGAGAATAGCCAGAAGACAGCCACGTGACACAGACAGATCAGGAAATGCGAAATATCAAGGCATGCTTCGCCCTCATAACTCATCCAGAGGCTGGGAGGGTTTTTGGTGCAGTTTTTGAGGGTCAGGATGCATACAGAGATGGTCACAGCATGCGGAACAAAGGACTCGAAGGTAGGAGTTAAGCAAAAAGGGGGACGAGGACAGGGAAACAAACAAGATCATGAGGAGTCAAAACAAGAAGGTGAGTATGGGGAAGGACATGGGCAGACAGGAGGAGCAACGTCAATGACTAGACCGGGGCTGACGAGACAAACAGGTACGTAAATACAAAGGCTAACGAGGGGTAACAAGCAACAGGTGTGGCTCATCAGAGCCACGTCAAGGAGGAGACTGGAGGGTCAGGTGGACATGACGGGCAGGACGTAACACACATGACCAAGTGGTAGAAAGAAATATCTGGCAGATACTGATTCCTACCAGTGTCACTGCCAAGGCACATTGCACAAACAGGCCAATCATGAGAGCAAGAAAAGGGCTTGCGTGCAATGAACTAATGCTGCTATGTTCTGTTCTCTCTCCCCAGTCATTTCTTCTTATTTATTTTTTAAGAAAACAGCCTTTTGACAGAAGAGGGATTTTTCAAACTCGATGCCCCAGCCCAGATCCACTGTAATCCATTAGCACGCCACTGTTGTAATGTTGGCTCAGTCCGGCACTGTGAACCCAAGCCTCTGGCTAACAGAGATACAGGCGATCCAGGCTGCCGTCGCCAGTGCAGGCTTCTAATCATGTCATATGTGCTGTTAGCCCTCATCACGTGGCTTCATTGGCCCTCTGAGCTGCACACATGCCCCCCCAGCAGTTTGCGTGTGGCTGACATGCTCTCCTAAGTAGTCCATGTCCCACTGTCCTCTGAATCAGAGCCTCTGCAGTAATAAGCCACAATAACACCTCGTCAGCTCTTGGGAATGTAAACACACATCAATATCACAGCAGTTCTTTAAGAGTTTATTTTGTTTTGCAGGTTATGAAGAGAAATTCTTAGCTGGATAAGAATTTTATTTGTTTTTTATTTGTTTTCATTTTGTATTCATGTTTGGTAATTTAAGCTTCCCAAACCCACCTTGACGGCAGGAATCTATCCGAGGGCCTATTCCAGAAGTTCCATATTTCTGTACTTCCCGTTAGAAGAGAGAGAAAAGGCACTGTTGCCTCGCACCTCTGGGAGCAGGGTTTGAGTCTCCACCCTCCATGTGTGTGGAGTTTGCATGTTCTCCCTGTGCTCTTGTGGGATTTCCCCCACAGTCCAAAAACATGAATATAGTTGAATCACTTATTTGCTCGAGTCACAAGCCTATTTTCTTACGAAAGAAATGACTGGCGGGAGAGAACAGGACATAACAGAATATTTGTTCATTGCACGCAAGGTGAGTATAGTCACCGAATTGCTTGTAGGAGTGACGAAAGTGTGTCAGTGTGTCTTGAGATGGGTTGGTGCCCCATCCTGGGTTGTTCCCTGCCTTGCACTCATAGGCTCCTTGAACCTCTGTGACCCTGAATAGGACAATCAGTTACAGATAATGGATGGATACATAAAAAAGGAAAGAAGAATTGGGGTCACTATGCCTCAGCCATGATGAACCCAGAAGGCCAAGCTTCTGATGACAGGAGCATGTTTCTGGGTTCAGTACCCTGCCAGAGATATCCTGCAGACTTTGCGTAGCTCTTTCTTCAGTTAATCTTTCAAGCAAAATCATGCAGCAGCTTCCCCTGAAGCTTTGGTCTTGATTATTTGCACGTTGCCAAATCTGTCCACCAGAGGGGGCTCTGTCACAAAACTAGATGTTAAAACGATACATTTTTACCTTGCATTATTTCACTTTTTTATTATTCTTATCTTATGTGTACCTGACATTCAAATATTGTGTGACATATAATGTGTAGAATATTTGGGCTGTTACTTTGGTATTTCTATAATCTCATTTTCTTTTTTTTATTTTGTGCGTGACCTATTTCCTACCACACATTGACCTGCCTATGAATGCACAGGCGCTTAAACTTATTAACCAAGATACAATGATTTCAGTTTTAGTATAAATTTCCATTTCTTCTTAATTTGTTTGTTTAGCTAGACCTATATCAAGGAGTAAGTATGAAATGAAACACAAACAGTCAGAGAAAAGTGTATTGTCCTGCTAAATTTAAGGTGCTGTTTTTCGCTCATGGGTACTATAACAGAAACAGCTATGATTTCGGGACCCAAATGACACTCAATTGACTCTAGTTTCTTTTGTGGATATATTGTGGTTACACAGACACCCCCAAGATACACCCTACCTGGCATGCCAATCCACTGCAGGGCACACACTCGCAGATATTCACACACATCATTGTAGAGACAGCAGGTAACCTAACTACATGCCTTTGTACTGTGACAGTAATTCCATCTGAGTCACCACGCCCCTCTGTTGTTATTACATTAAATGCATCAAATATCCAACCTCTTTTCATAACATAGTGCCTCTTGTACAGTGAAAGAGTCAGATGTTCTGCATCTTGCTGAATTACCTTAATTCACTAAAGATGACAGACTTTCCCTTTGTCTTGTTGTCAGACAGCAGTACCACAAAAGGTTTTTATAGTCTTGGCAGTAAGTAAAGAGGCAGGAAATATGCATTTCCAAGGTTACTGCTATTAGATCAGGGCTGTGCAATTCCGGAGCTGAAGCGCCAGAATCCAACACACTGTACAGATTTCCCTGTTCAAAAACGCCCACTAAACCCAGTAATTAGCTGATCAGGGAAATCTGCAAACTGTGTTGGATTCTGGCGCTCCAGCTCTGGAATTGCGCAGAAAAGTGTATAGAGGACTGGAATTGGGAAGCCCTGTATCAGATTACTTGTACAGAAACATTGGAACATACCTGCAGTGACAATATACTGTAAAATCCTGCTATATATTGTTTGATTCAAAGTTTTTATCTTGTTAGCTAATGGAAAAATGGCGCCAAACGCCCCATATACCTACCTCACTGCCTGATTCATGTCTGCCTGTTTTACACCATTAAATTACATTCGACATGAGAGAGACTGGCTGCCTCCAGCGAGCTGCAGCTCACACGCATATGGAAAGGTTGCGGGATTAATTATATTTATTTACTGTAATACACTCACAATATCGCATGCAGGGTGACATTTGTCACATGCTGGCTGGAATCCATTGTCTCTGCAATGACTGAAATGCTATACAATACATGCAGATTTTTAAATGTGGAACATGTCATGCGTGGCGTATTGAAATCAGCTCCGCAGTGTCCGCCGCGGTGTTATCAAATCACGGTACCTGAAATGTGCCGAGAGGCACTGTGCAGCTGTGTAGTGGAGGTTTCTAACCATTTCAACTGGGGGGGCAGACTGGGGCCAGATGTTCTGTTAGGGGGGCCAGATGCATATGACTTTAATGTCCTCCAAGTATTATTTACACTAGATTGCCAGCATTAAGAAGCAAAAGAAAATTTTGAACACTGATATCTTATTTATGCAAGGCGTTGCAGTTACATTTTACAGTTTTTTGCAAATATTTAACTCACTGATTTCTCGTTTAGACTGTCTTGCTTCCACAAGCTTGATAGTTTTTTTCTGTCGTTAAATTCACTTTTCACCAACTGATGTGACTCGACCACCCAGCGAACCCACTTTAAGGGTCCGTCAAGAAAATGTGCTTGCGTTTGTGTTTCGCCTGTTCCCAGCCCACAGAATTTTAGCCCACATATGTAATATCTAAATAAGTGCAATACTATTAATAATCCTACGTTTATTTCAGACTCAAGTAGCATACATATTTAGGGGAGCCATTGGGGGGGGGGGGGGGGGGGGCATGCATTTTTTCAATGGGGTACGGCCCCCCCCCAAACCCCCCGGCCGCGGGGGGGGGGCCCGGGGGGGGGGGGGGGG
>JAODLD010000008.1:21806803-21819738 GCA_026781065.1 Mormyrops boulengeri
GACACTAACACCAACCTACACTGTACCGGAGCTCCTAACGAGGGCCCTCCTCATCTACAGACACTAACACCAACCTACACTGTACCGGAGCTCCTAACGAGGGCCCTCCTCATCTACAGACACTAACACCAACCTATACTGTACCGGAGCTCATAACAAGGGCCCTCCTCATCTACAGACCCTAACACAAACCCTACACTGTACTGGAGCTCTTAATGAGGGCCCTCCTCCTGTACAGACCTTAACACTAACCCCACACTATACTGGAGCTCTTGACAAAGGCCCTCCTCACACACAAACCCTAACACTAACCCTAGACTGTACCGGAGCTCCTAACGATGGCCCTCCTCGCATACAGACCCTAAAACCATCCCCACACTGTACCGGAGCTCCTATCAAGGGCCCTCCTCGCATACAGACCCTAACACCAACCCCACACTGTACCGGAGCTCCTATCAAGGGCCCTCCTCGCATACAGACCCTAACACCAACCCCACACTGTACCTGAGCTCCTATCAAGGGCCCTCCTCGCATACAGACCCTAACACCAACCCCACACTGTACCGGAGTTCCTATCAAGGGCCCTTCTCGCATACAGACCCTAACACCAACCCCACACTGTACCGGAGCTCCTGTCAAGGGCCCTCCTCACATACAGATGCGAACACTAACCCCATGCTGTACCAGAGCTCCATCCTACAGAACGCACAGCCCCAGGAACCGCCACTGATGTAAGTGTGATGATTACTCTGCTCTCTGCTGCCACATCCTATTAACACCAGAGCAGCTGAGAAATCAGAAACCGGAAGCATGGGCGTGAGGGCAAACCGCAAAACAGCCAGACACTCTTACATTTTTGCTGTAATTTTTAGGTCGTTGTTCCGTATGATGACATCTCTTCAGCAAGTGAAGGCTGACCGTATGCCGCTCACATTGGGGCTCAGAATATTTGGCTGTTTAAAGCTTTCTACACTGCATTGCCCAAACACAGTGCTGCCTGACAGCTTTCAGTAGGAGCCGTCATTAACGCGCTGCGTCTTGTTGCACCCCCAGCCTGTGCTGGGCTCTGTCCCCAGTGCAGCATGTGGTGAAGATGTGCCACATTAAGCAGGAAGCTGAAGCACAAACTCCCCCTTCCTGCTCAGTTACAGCCAGCAGGTTGGCATGCCTTTCTGTCCTCAGGGTGTCAGTGCATATTTTTCAAGTAAATTCAAACAAGAGTGAGATTTAAGGAGAGTTCATCTACATAACTTGAAGTTATGTCAAGTCCTACTGAAAGACAATGAAATTTATGATGTCTGCCATTCACCAGGTCACACAGGCGTTTCTGAAATAGCTTTTAAAACTTTTGGCAAAATGCAACTTTCAAACGACTTATTAGCCATGACTAGATTGTACAATCAAGCACCACATCTGTCCTTGTCATAATATCCTAATAATTACAGCTTAATAAATGCTATAACATTTATACATGCAGATAATGAAGCCCCTCACGCGCCCGGTGCCCCTCGGCGGGGCCGCCGCTAAGGGTGTGGCGCCGCCGGGTGGAGCGCGGGCACAAAAGAAGCGGCTCTGAGAACGGATGGGTGCAAATGATACCGTCTCTCAAAACAAGGAAATCAGCTGCTTTTACCGGCTATGAAGTCTCTATCTAAATAAACACATGCATGAATAAATGCTGCATTTTCCACATCGCAACTTTTATTCTGCAGGGTGGGGCACTGATTCGCACGCACTTAAGTTGTGAACGAACATGCAGTGCAGTTAATATATACATTTATAAAATTACAAAGCACTTCCCGTGCAACTTGATCGCCGACAAGTTTCAAACCCAAACTGCGCTCCTCATCCTTACCTGCGTCGGGGTACCGCGGCCGGCCGAGATCGCGAAGATAGTAACTGAAATCCAGGCAGCTGTCGCTTTGCACTTCGCCCTTAGAGCAGAGATCCGACAGGAGCTCCAGCGCCTTCCGACACACGTCGTGCTCCCTGTCGCCGGGCATTTCCCCCCCGCATCCTTGTGCATGGAGGCGCTTTGCTCTTTCTCCGACCGCCACCTCACCCGCTCATCGCAGCATCAGCACCAGCGGCGGGCGGAGCGCAGCTCTCCACGGCGCGGCTCCTGTTACCAAAGCCCGGCTCTGCGGCTCCGTGGCTCGTGCCAGGGGATCAGAAGAAGCATCTAAGGACCCGAGCAGCTTTTCTGAGGATAGGCTGAGGATGGAGAGAGGAGTGCGGGCTGGCTCACTTCATGCACATACACGTCCATCCTCCCAATAGGTGTCACGGTTTATGTGAATGACGCCGGGGATGTCCTGGTAAAACCTAATTATGGGCAGATCTGCATCCCCTAACCATGCCGCTTTACTGTGCTGTATAAATAAATCCTATTGATCCTGAAACCCGCGTAAACTGGGCCGTCTACCTGACCTAAAAACTTGAGAAATGAATCCTGTTAACAACAACGGACAGTAAGACGCTTGGGAAATAGAGGGAAATTTAAGTAATTTTGTAAAATAATTAGATTTATCTATTCAATTAAAAGAAATAGATTAGTCAAATTATACGGTTTATAATTCTCCAAGGAAGTGGTACACACAGCTATTGTTCGAAGTGTGTGTGTGTGTGTGTGGATTAGGTTTATATTACATTGTAGGGACCAAATGTGTGTGTGTGTATGTGTGTGTGCTCGCGCTAAGAATAAGAGCAAGGTAGCCAACTTATGCCCAGAACTTGTGGAGACTCCTTCAGGACTACTGGAGATGCATTCCAGGTGGCTACATCTGGAAGCTGGTTGATCGAATGGCCAGAGCTTGCAATGCATATTTGATATGTGTTACTTCATTACCTCGAGGCTTTTTAATATAAGGTCAAAGACAAAGCTAAAACAGAGAGAAATGCATTAAAAGCAGATGTGTCCAAACCTTTGACTGGTACTTTATATAGACACACACTGCGGTCTTCGTTAGTGAGGGATTTCCCTAGTTAATTTGTAGTTATTTAATTATGTTCATTTAGTTCACTCATTTATAGTTTTCATATTTGTAATTTTTATATTTCCTTCTGTCCTTGCTACTCGCTCATCGTGTTCTTTGCCTCTCATACAACTTACTCTCACCAAGGCCGTCTGACCCTCTGGCTCCAGGAGTCTGTACGAAGACCATAGATAAAGGGCCTGCACCCCTCAGTGGGGGCAGAGACAGACACAGACAGACACTGAACCGGCCGTGTGAAACATCTTTCTGTAACATCTTCATTCTGTCTTAATAAGCTGCTTAAGCTTAAGGAACCTGCCTCATCATTCAACTCTAAAAGAACCTGAGGTTTCACTGAAGAAATCTATCATTAGGAACACCTGTACACCTACTGATTCAAGCAATTATCTAATCAGCCAATCACGTGGCAGCAGCAGATTGCATAAGATCATGCAGATAGTGGTCAGGATCTTCAGCTAATGTTGACATCAAACACCAGAATGGGGAAAGTGAACTATATGAACAAAAGTATTGGGGGACACCTCTCAATTATTAGACTCAGATGTATAAAATCAAGCACCTAGGCATGCAGTCAGGTTTACAAACATTTGTGAAAGAATGGGTCATTCTGAAGAGCACAGTGAATTCAAGTGTGGTACTGCCATAGGATGTCACTTTTGCAATTAGTCAGTTTGTGAAATTTCTTCCTTGCCAATATCACAGTCAACTGTAAGTGGTATTATTGAGAAATAGAAGAATTTAGGAACAATAGAAACTCAGCCACGAAGTGGCAGAACATGTGAAATAACAGAGTGGGGTCACTGAGGCGCATAGTGCATAAAACTCAGCAATCCTCGGTAGACTAAATAACTACAGAGTTCCAAACCTCCTCTGGCATTAACCCCAGCACAAAAACTGCGCTGGGACCTTCATGGAATGGGCTTCCATGGCCGAGCAGCTGCATACAAGCCTCACATCACCAAGTGCAATGCCGTGCGTCGGATGAAGTGGTGTAAAGCACACTGCCACTGGGCTCTGGAGCAATGGAAACGTGTTCTGTGGAGTGATGAGTCACGCTTCTCTGCCTGGCAGTCTGTTGGATGAGTCTGGGTTTGGCAGATGCCAGGAGAACGTTACCTGCCTGACTGCATTATGCCAACTGTAAAGTTTTATGGAGGAGGGATAATGGTATGGGGTTGTTTTTCAGGGACTAGGCTTGGCCCCTTAGTTCCAGTGAAGGGAACTATTAATGCTTCAGCATACCAAGACATTTTAGACAATTCTATGCTTCCATCTTTGTTTGGGGAAGGCCCTTTTCTGTTCCAGCACGACTGCGCCCCAGTGCACAAAACAAGGTCCATAAACACATGGTTCGGCGAGCTTGGTGTGGAAGAACTTGACTGGGCTGCCCTGACTTCAACTTAATCAACCACCTTTGTCATGAACTAGAATGGAGATTGTGAGCCAGGCCTCAGCATCTAACATCAGTGCCAGACAACCTGGTTTGAATATTTCTGTAATGTCAGGGTTTGGTCCTATTGCACTGTATTTGTCATAGTTCTGTTTGGTTAGGTTGCAAACCGCAGTTCATATTAATCATTCTATAGGGCAATCAGTAATAGCACCTGTGGACTATTAACCACCTTATTTATACTTGTCTATTGCCTCAGTTCCCTGCGAGATGGTCAGTTTGGTTTACCACCTACACTAGAGTGGTTTGATCTCAGGTTTTCAGTCTTGTCTCCTTATCTTTAGTTTTTGCCTTATGGCTTACGATTTGAATTTGTTTGCTGGGTGTTACAATTTCCTGTTCTTCCAGTGTCCCAAAAGGTACCTACCTGTACCTTTGTTAAAGTTGAAAAGCATGATTTCCATCAAAGTAAATTTTTCCTGGGATACATGCTCTATGCAGGGCAGATCGAGATGGACCCAGAGAAGGTACGTGCAGTCACAGAATGGTCTGTCCCTTCCACATGTAAAGCATTACAGCGCTTTTTTTGAGCTTTGCCGATTTTTTTATTGGAGATTTGTCCAGCTTCATAGTTGCACCCTTTACTACGCTAACTTCTGCAAAGAATGTGTTTACGTGGAACAACGACGCAGACTCAGAAGTCAGGGAACTCTAGTCCCGAATCACCTCCGCCCCAGTCCTAGTGATCCCTGATATAACCTCTGTGCTCACTAACTCATGAGTTCAGTACACTGTAGTGGCCTACCTAGTCACTGGATATGAATCCAGTCTAACACTTTATTCTGGATGTGGTAGAATGAGTGATTCCTACATCATGTGGAATCAGTGCTATGAAAAACTGAAAGTGTCCTCTAGATAGAACAAAAAATACCACAAAGTTGCTTGGGTAACGAAACAGAATCCTTGAGTTTAACTAATCTCTTCCATCTCAGGAAAAAATGTAGGACTAAAAAAACACATCTTTTTGCTCAAACCTTCCATGAAGTGTCAGTCCCCTGCGGTATTCCATGGTGCTGTTCAGCGCGACGTTAGCTAGTGATGAGTACATCATGGCAGGTCACTTTCCACATTGACCATAGTGAGTCCATCTTTCCTGGGTCTTTGTGCTTCACTGTAGATGTGCCAAATATCTGCCAGTGTTGTTCGGCTGTATAACCTAACAATAAACTCTATTAACACCTTTGTGCTGTTTAATCTTAGCTTAATGTTTCCTTTAGCTCTCTTGACTCTGCTACATACCGGCCGTTCTTCACCACTGACATTTCCACCGCTGTTCTCAGGTTGCTTGCCCATGTTGGCGGTTTCTGTGACCCTTTTTTCCCCCGAAGCACCTGCCAAATGCCCCTGATGATTAATCTCTTCACCAAGGTCTTTTCTTGTATGCTAATTATTGTATCACTTCACACAATGAGATTATAACCTCTGCTTGTTTATAATACAGAATGAGGATTTCAAATGCTCAACACAAATCAGACACAACTGATATATGTATTTATTTGTTTGTAGTTGCTTTTTGGAACAGTTTTGGGACATATCCGCGGGGCCAGACACCCCCACCCCAGCCTAAAAATGCAAACCCACAGTAGATGATCAGTAGACAGCATGGAAACAGCTGAACAGAAAATGAGACGTATCATTGTGAGAACTGTTATATATCAGAACTTGAGAGACAAAACTGAGACATACGCGACATACTTGCCAGTTTATTTATTGTTTCCCTGTTATTTCTGTCTGTCTGGTACATTTCAGCGGTTTGTAGCATATGAGACAGTATGACATTCACTCGTCATTTGTGCTGCTGGAGTCCTGCTGTTTTCTGGCAGGTCCATGATGAGGACACTGGTGCGGTTCCTGCCTGCAAGTGGGGGTCCATCATCCTGCTGCCTGTGTTACCAGACCCCCCTTATCTCCATCTGAAGGCCCTGACCTGATTCGGCCTCTGTGGTTACAGGTCCCTGCTCTAGATGTTCTGTCAGGCTGCTACTGCATCTCTATCTCATGGTCCGATCAGGATGTCAGCCTCTCTGTCTCACAGTCCGGTCGGGATGTCGACTTCTCTCTCATGCGGTCCTGACCGGATATCAGCTTCTCTGTCTTGCGGTCAGGTCGGGATGTCGACTTCTCTCTCATGCGATCCAGTCGGGATGTCGGCTTCTCTCTTGCTTGGTCCTGACCGGATATCAGCTTCTCTGTCTTGTGGTCAGGTTGGGATGTCGGCTTCTCTCTCATGTGATCCAGTCGGGATGTCAGCTTCTCTCTTGCCCGGTCCTGACTGGATGTCAGCTTCTCTGTCTCGCAGTCCAGGCGGGATGTCGACTTCTCTCTCATGCGGTCCGGTCGGGATGTCAGCTTCTCTATTGCCCGGTCCTGACCGGATATCAGCTTCTCTGTCTTGCGGTCAGGTAAGGATGTCGACTTCTCTCTCATGTGATCCAGTCGGGATGTCGGCTTCTCTCTTGCCCAGTCCTGACCGGATGTCAGCTTCTCTGTCTTGTGGTCAGGTTGGGATGTCGGCTTCTCTCTCATGCGATCCAGTCAGGATGTCAGATTCTCTCTTGCCCGGTCCTGACCGGATATTAGCTTTTCTGTCTGCATCAATCCGTTACTGTTGTGAGCTCTTGAAAAGGCATGCTAGGGTCACAGTGATTCATCCGCCTTATTGTTGAGAGTTTTGGTGACCCTGTCACCATGACAGCTTACCCTTATCTTCCTTGTGATCTGGATCTTTCTGGTTTCTCCCTCTTTTCTTTCTCCTTTGGTAAACGGTATATTTACAGCCCATGGTACACTGCCCAGACACTGTTTTGACCAGGATATCCCTGGCCTGCCCTGAGGTAGCCCCTTCCACCCTTCACTGGAGCCCGCCTGGGGCTTTTTCTCGCTTGTCAGTTTTTATCATGCTGTATTATGGAGACTATCAGTCACTGAGCGATAGATCTCGACGGTGTTAAAGTGACCCAAGACCTGGCATCGTTGATCACGACTTCCTGTTCTACTGTGATTTTCACAAGACGGCCATGTCCAAATAGCTGTAGCGAGAAGAAGGGGGCGGGAGAGAGTGGGGAGCACAGCATCCCGCTGTGCCAGTGATTAATAACCGCGCATATGTGTCGGTTTCACATGCGGGACAGTCACGGTTTCCTCTAAGGCTCAGTGACTCACTCTGGAGCTTATAGGGTTAGTCAGGTGCAAGCTCAAATAGTAAATAGATATCATGGGGATGATTTCTGATTTATTTAGCTTCACATGATGGCACGTGCTGCAGTGCGAGTCTCAATCCCAGGGTGCATTGCGTTACCTCTCTAACCCTGATCCGGGTCACATGGTATGCAGGGTGCATATTCATCATATGTATGCATTGAATAAAGGTGCGTAATTAATTTGATGTAGTATTCACCAAAGTACATCTTGACAAGTGTCATGAAATACTGAAATGGGACATGTTTTCTGAAATATTTCAGGCATCTGTAACTATCATTTCGGTGGGTTATTGTCACGATGCTAATAATGTTAAAGCAATAGGCCTCAGACGTGTCTTGTGGAGATCCTGGCATTTTGTGGTGGATTCTGACACTTCTAGATGGTCTTTTAAATGAAAACACCTGTCATTGGGCTGGCTTATCAGCACCATCGCTATAACGCCGTAAAGATAAAGGGCCTGATAAACACATGTAGAGCTGACAACATTTTTTTTAGGGGCAATAGTTATTTATGTGTCTGGAAAACATTTGATGACAAAACAGAAAAACACAGGATGATATACAATATGTTACATGAATCTGAATATTCGCTCGCGCGCGATTCTGTATCATTTTTGTTGATGTGTAGAATGCTTACTTTTAATTGTTAGTGTTTGTTTAATTAGTTACAGCAATGATCAGACCAATGATTTTCACCCAAAATTAATACATAAGCAAAGATGTAACCTAATATTTTTTTATATTCTAGCTCAGCCACCAATGAGCACAAATGCAGCTGAGGGAATGCATCAGACACTGATGCATTAAAACAATCAGTGCTACAAATTAGCACCTCTAATGACCCTGGGAAACAGAACAGGAGCTAAAATCTCTTAGTCACTCAGTACATCATCCATGTCTGGGAGAGAGGGACCCAGAGGTATAATCAGCTTTACCTGTCCTGGGGGGACCCAGACCAATGCAACCGTACTGTGAAGAAAACATTTCAGCGATATGGATTTTGAGGGTGGAGCTTATTGCTGATTATTGGACCAATAGGAGAGAAACAGCGGAAGCCAGTGATGATGCAGTCATGGGAGTGGGTTTTCAGGTGGGAAAACATTGGGGGTGGGGCTTCTCTGGATTCCCAGACTAATGGGAGGAAAGCAGAGGACGCCTGCAACATCCTCATCCAGGCAAGGTTTAATAATAAGTAACAATGTCTGGTTCATTTCCTGTTAGTACTGAGTAGAGGGTGACTTTTTACAGAAGAGTCGGTCAAGGCAAGCAGGGGTGGCCTTGTCTTACAGATTCCACACATAGACTAATCTCAGCTGCTGTTCAAAATATACAGTCATTGATCACCGGCAGCACCAGTTCTGTCCTTGAGCACAAGAAATATCGCAGCAACACTATCATCTCAAACCTCTGATCTTTTTAGAAAATGCAAACCACAGCTTAAAACAATATTATGGAACACAAAAGAGAAACAGAGACATCATCCACAAAGTGATTGATTTAATGGCGGGAGCAATATCTAAGAGGCCACGAGAATGGTTATCGTGGTTGGGGCCCAGGGACGACTGGTCTCTATGCAGACTCCTGGGAAGGAGGAGGAGCTGAAATTAACTGATCCAGCAGAACGCTTAAAACCCGCCTGCTGAAGAAGGGTGTTGAGATGCAGGCCGAGTTCTCCTCATGTCAGAAACCTGTGTGATGGCTAATGAATGCTGTGACACTGATGCTGGGCCACCATCGGAAACCTGCAGTTAAGCCTTAAAATCTTTAATATGGGAACATCACTCCCGGAACGGCACGTAGGCCAGCCCCCCCAGGGAGGAAATCCACTTATTTGCTTAGACTAATCAGCAAGTGTGAGGATTAAAATTAATAATGCATCCAGAGAAGACTTACCACATCATCCTATGCATAAGGGAGCTGTAACATATACACTTTTCTATATTCTCACTTATACGTTATAATTTTGTATATTGCTCATAGGTACTTTTTGCATTATTACTATGGTGTTTGGTGTGGATAGTCCTTGGTTTTCACACAGAGGCAGGCCTCCTCAGGGCAGGTTATTCACACCGCTTTCATACAGCAGTAGGGTCATCGCATCGTATCTGTGACTGTCTTTGGGTGCTGGCATGCACGGTCTTCCTGCGTGAAGTATGTTGGGGTGAACCCCTTCGTGTTGTTCATTGGTGCTGTTTTTAGTGTCTGTTCATAAAACACTGGCCTCCATCAGTAAGGCGTGTGCCCCCTATCCTCCGATTCAGCTGTTCAGATTGTTGTTAGAATGGGAACAAAAAGGCTGTTCTCAGGCACTGCAGTCTGTTCAAAAATGAGAAAACCAGAAGGCCAGTTTCAAATGGCTCAGATTGAATGGCATGCTTCTCCATACTGTACATCGACCTTCCAGCTCTTTATCCGGGATAGGATGCCAGTCCATTACAGTGTGCACACACACACACACACACACACACACACACACGCGCGCGTACATTTGTATTCATATGTTTATGGAGACCGTCCATTCAATTCTATGGGCAAAACCGTAATCTCAACAATGACAGCCTTAACCCCTACCCAGCCCAAACCTTAACCATAAGTAACCAAACTAAATACAAGACTTTCAGCATTTGGTGACAGATTTTTATACAAACGAGTTTCTTCTTGTGGGAACTGAAAAAATGTCCCCACAACATCAAAAAACAGCTTTTTAACCACATTGTGGAGATATTTGGTCCCCACAATGTAGTATATACATGACCACACAGACACATTGTAGTCACACACTGTGAGACACCAATACACAAAACTGCATAGAAGTGACATGTGGGAGAAACCCAGCCTACACCCAAATGACACAGAAGGAACATGCAAACATGCAAACTGCCCACCCACAGAGAGCAGGGATGGGGTTCAAATCCCAGCCCTGGAGGCGGGAGGCAACGGGCCAACCACTGAGCTTCATGCCATGCTATAATTAGCCAAGAAGAGCAATGATAGATCAAGGTGATGTATGAACATGGAAACAGCTTCAGTATATACAGTATTTGCATCTACTGCCACTTGTGCTTAAAGTATTAATCATCATTGGGATAGATAGATAGAAGGACTTACCTGCTCAGTTTTCCCACTGCTAATGTAGCTTCCTGGGGGCTACACAGGGTCTGCATGCTGTGATGTGCTGTGCTGGGCCCACAATAACCATCATTGCATCACCACATAGAATCCCATATGCAGGACTATTAGATTGGGCTTAAGATAAAGATTTTTTTTGAGAGAGTGTAAAGTAGGTTTGGGTGAGATTCTGGTAAAATTTACTGTGGTTGAGGATGATTGCGAGGAGTAGTGATTAGATGGGGGGGCTTCAAGGACATCCAGGGAATACCTCTGCGTCATTTTTGTCAGCTTCTTTGTCATTTGTATGCATGCTTATCTTAAGTAGTCTAGCTTTATAATGAATATTTGGGTTTATTTCCACAGTAAAACTGCTAATATAACGACTTTCTGTTTATTTGCTAGTGTTTATCGTTCATAAGTGTGGGATCTGGTATATTACATAGGTTTTATGGACACCCTGTGCGGCAGCTTTTTCCCAGTTAACCGGAGCTCGTGTGTGTTTTCAGTCATAATCTAGGTAGTAGTAACATTTGATCTCATGAGAAAATCACAGTGGGGTCTGTATGTGTCTGTTACGACAGGGCAGGGTGAAGGAGGGAGAAGAGTGAACAGCTCACAGCAAACAGAGGAGTTTATTAACAAAACAGAACACAAAAGGGGAAACCAAAAAATAAAGGGATCACAAGCAATCAAAAATTAAAAACAATAATAAGAACTAACTTAATGTATCACAAAGTAACACTAGGAAACAGAGTAAAACTGTGTGCTGAATAAAGGCAGGCACTTAAATACACAGATAACAAGGACTAAAAGGGGCTGGTGTGGGCTATAAGGAATTAGGGGCAACAAGGAGCAGGTGAGGTCAAATGATGAATACAGCAGGTAAAAACACCAAGGGAAACTAAAACAAGGAGAACAGAACGTAATACAACCAGGGAGCAGGTAGCAAACACAAGGGACTGTAACCGGAATACAAATACATAATGAATCAAGAGAATGAAAAATAACAAATGTTAAACAAAAAAACACCAACTAATTGGGGCTGGTATCTGGCCAGCCACAAACCCACAACAAAAGGGAGCCTGGATGACGGCCAACCACTTGGCCTGTTCAGCCACACAGTGGTTTGGGCATAGGGAAACACACTAGGGACTGAGGGGCTACTGAGGGGGGAAGAGGATGGCCAGCGACACCTGTTGGCCAAATAGGGACAAGACAAATGGCACAGGGTCAGAAGGGCACTGATCTTGACATTGTCTGTTTGACATTATATTTTCGTTACTTAGTTATTGTCACACCTCATTGTCCAACCCCTTCGTGTGCCACGCCTACCTCATTAACCTCGCGTGGATTCCCCGTGTTTACCAGCTGTTTCTCATTGTTGTCATTTGTTCTTTGTATTTCAGTCCGCGTTACGTTCGTTTCCGGAGTCCGGTCATTGATGTTGCGTGTTCCCAGTGTCCTAAGGTTTCGATAAACCTCGTTTTGTTTGCATTCACGGCTCCTTTCGCCTGCTTCCCGGTCTGAGTTGTGACAGTTATACTGTTGGTGTGTCTGTTGAGGTTCTTACTGTTGTCACGGAAAGCATGCAAATGAGACATAAATAGAATATTAATATATTTAGACATATGAAGAATACAGATAATATAAATGACAGTTCAAAATATAGATATTAAGCCTACTTCATTCACCGTGGAAATATTAAAATGTGTGGTAATTTCATGCGCAAAAACACATAAAATAACTACACATTTGTACTGTTACAACAAGAAATAGCTGCATGTACCAATTTATATTGTGAATGCCTACTACAGTACCGGTTATGTCAATCCCTAATTATAAAGCTACAAGCAATGTTTCTTGTAAAGACAAAATTACTGGTTAAGTGGTTAAATGGTCAATTAACATCACTACATGCATTGCAATTTTGATTAGCTTGTAAATAATGAAAAACAAATCATGGATCGTGATTCTAGCCAAAAATATCGCGATAAGACATTTTGGGCATAACCCCACCCGTTGGCTCTGCCCAATTTCCAGAATGAGCTCAGAGGGATCCTTTGGGAAAATGGCATGTTGGCTTTGGATCATGATGCACTTTACATAAGAACATAAGAAATTTACAAACGAGAGGAGGCCATTCGGCCCATCAAGCTTGTTTGGGGAGAACCTAACTAA
>JAODLD010000008.1:21819838-21836818 GCA_026781065.1 Mormyrops boulengeri
GTAGGCCTTTTTGTGATCAATTTCTCTTGTAGCTTCCTCAAAGAACTCAAGTAAATTAGTTAGACAGGATCTACCTTACCTAAATCCATGTTGACTTTGAAGATCTTATAAGCGTTTCTCTGTCCTGCCATGTGCTGCACACGGCTGTCATGCTTTACACAGCGACTTGGGGTAGTGGTGACCAGGCCAGTTTGGCCACCAGCTTACGTGCCAATGTTTGAAGACAGTTAGACAGCATCTCTGGCTGAGGGCCATTGTCCATACCCTGCGGAAGATGTTTTCATACTGCAAAATGTCCACTGTCACTCTGATTGGCACATGCTGCCCTGTAGGTAAGCTGGTCAGGAAGGTGTCACACTCTTAATCTGGACCTTTTGGTTCTTATAGGACCTACAATGTCTTCACGAATCACCTGACTTACTAACATGATCTGGTATTAGGAGTAAACAGGCCGCTCTAAATCTTCCCTCTGCTGCTGTCAAGCACTTGCTGTTGCTATGGGTAGCATGAGTGGAAGATGTGCTCCACCTCATTATAGTTTCTACAGAATAAGCATGGAAAAACCCGGAATGGATTTCAGGCTCTGCTTAGGTCCAGTTTTTTTTTATCACACCAGCCCTTTTTTTGCTGAGAGTGGATTTTACTCCAATTATACCTTTGCGTGGTTACAAAGATGTGAATAAGAAGTTTAAGATGACTCCAGATCTAAAATCCCCCCAAAACAGGGGGCCTGGTAATGCGCTGCTTCCAGCAGTGGGTACAGGGTGAGACCCAGGGTCACCAAAAATCAACTCTAAATTTAAAGAAGCATCATGATAAAAAGCTTGATTAATTAGGCAGGACCACACAGGGGAGTCTCGCCTTGGACAGAGATATGAACGGAGCTGAAAACAAGGACTCAGCACTAGTGCAAGGACGTCCCAGACAGATGACATTTCAGTATCTGGCTCTGTCTGCCCGCGGGATGTTCATCGGCACACTGGCAGACAGGTTTGCAGAAGACCATAGTTCTATACAGCGGAATTAATAACATCATTCTGAAGGAACATGTCTTTGAACTTGTTTGAATGTGGCCGCTATAGCGACAGCAATCTCAGCTGTTAACGCCTTGGGAATGAATGAGCCCAAAGCAGCAGTGCTTAAATTGCCTCGTCTGTATGGCGGTTTTTGTCTGGAAGTGTGTATCTCAGACTCCATGGGCAGGCTGACTTCCTAAAAGAAGTGTAAGGTGATATTTTTTAGTGTTCCGAAATAAGCAACGAACAGTCAGTATACAATGAAGACTCAGGTAAGTCTGTGAAGCAAAAACGTCTCTTCGGGCTTTGGATTGTGCCGTGGCGGAGTCTGACATAGCTCCCAGCGGCGGTAGGGCTTTAATGACCAAACTGATTCGGGTACGTCGCACCCTCAAACCCTTGAGGAGAACATCTGTGCAATGTCAAGGGGTGATGCGGCTGTATGCCCAGAGACAGGAGGAGAGGAGAAAATAGCGAGAGAGACAGAACAAAGTGGGAGCAGTCAGCGTGCTACCTCCGCACAGGTGCATTCTGGGTAGGAAAATGCATCCCCCTCAGCCTGCTTCGGCGGAATCTGCGTGTGGTGCTGACGCTGTTTGGGCGTGGATATCCCCTTGGCCTCACTTTACCGGGCGCCCACACCCATATTCCGCTCAGTCTCTCCTTCATCTCCGGTTGCTGATTAATGCCAATGAAAGATGCTCTTTTCTGCATAACATTCAGTACTGGCCTTGAAGAGAATTCCGTGTAATGTTACTTCCAGGAGGCCTTTTTATATCATCCAGTTGGCTGCGCTTTAATAATTCATGATGGACGCCTCTCTGAGGTCGTGGTAGCGCTAGCTGATTCGGGGGGTGCCGTGTGCTTTGAGATTTACATCACAGTATCATTGTTTGTGCACTTGGAGTAACCACACATTCACTATTACACCACAATAAAAAGTGCACCATTCCAGCACCACTCTGTAAGCATACGCAGCTCTAATATGCAAAAAATGGAGTGAAAAATCATCATGTGTAGTTGGGTGATGTCTTACAGCTGGAGCACAGCTGACAAGGCCTCCAAGGGCACCAAAACGCAACTTCAGGGATGCAAACATCAGAAAGGGAGTGATTCCTTAACTACATAGAAATGATTTGTGAAAGACACAACGTTTAATTAATTTTCTTAATCACCACTCTCTGAAATAAATGATTATTTCAATAAATAATTAGTTATTGTTTGGAATATTGAAAACTAATGCACCCTATGCATATATTACACTACATTTAGTAGGTCAGGTAAAAGTGGTGTAGGAAAGGCAAATTAATGAATAAAGTATATTACACTGTTTTCTCCTTATTTCTTGCTTTCCATATCCAGATGATCCACTAGTAATATATAATATAACAGTATCCAGCATACAGACACATCCCCTCTAGGGGTTCTAACCTGCACCAAGTCCAATCATGTCATCTATAGTTCTCAAACTATATTTCCAAGTATTCAACTTGGTTACCCCCAGCTCACTTAACAAGGTTTCAGGTGTAAACAAGGTTTCAGGTGACATTTCCTCAAACTCCCACTGCTGTCAGCACACTTGAGACTTGTGGCCTGTGTGGATTGATGTTAGAACAATCTGTGGTACTGAAGATAAGTGCCAAGAAAAGCCTTTGTTGTTAAAACGTGACATTCTGGCTTAATAAAGAGCTGATCCTAACCCAGTTTAATTACATGCTTGTCCCTTTCACAGCTTTTTCTGATTCAACGTATTTGACTGATTTTTTTTTTATCAATTAAACATTGTAGTAACTTCAGAGCAGAATAACAGACATATTGATACACATATTAATATTAAACAGGGATGATACTAAAATATGAGCTTCTCATGGGCTCCCTGTGTTTCTGTAGGCCTCCTTTGAGTATTCCACTTTCCCGTCATATGTGTGTTGGGTGAATATGGGTGAACCCTTAAGCCTCAGTGTGTGTGTGTTTGTGAGTGTGTGTGTGTGTGTGCATGCAGTTATGTTTATATTACATTGTGAGGACCAAATGTTGCCACAATGTGATAAAAATGTCTTATTTTGACATTGTGGGGACCCTTTTTTTGGTCCCCACATGGGGAAACTCAATTTTATAAAAATCTGTGAACGTGATCAAAAAACTTAAAAATACCAAAAGTCTTGTATTTTGTTTGGTTTCTCATGGTTAAGGTTAGGGCTGGGTAGGGGTTAAGGTCATCATTGATTAGGGTTAGGGTTAGAATTAGGGATTTTCCCTTAGAAATGAATGGATGGTCCCCACAAAGATATGAGTACAAACGTGTGTGTGTGTGTGTGTGTTGCACCCATGTTGCATGAGCCCTGTGGTTTCTGGAATAGGCACCAGGCTCAGTGTTACCCTGCATTTGATGAACTCTCCTAGGATACATGGGTGCAAACACTAAAAGGTACGTACGCGATGCTTGGGCTTCGATGGCATCATGGTGGTGATTCTCCGCACCAGGTTCTCCATTGCATTTCACAGCCATTAACGATTTATATGTGGCAGAATCACTGAAGCACATTGGACCACGCTGTGAGCAAACAGACCTGAGAAACAGCAGGAAGGCGCACTGACCTTTGCTGTGAAAGTACTCAGTGGCGTCCCACCACTGTGGATGATGGAATTGCATGACAATGGCACTGCTGACGCAAATTTAATTAGATGTATGAGAAACACCCCAAAACAAATGGCGCAAAATGTATTTAGTTTTAATTTAATTTTCGGGTATTTTAAATAGCACGTGTCCTCAATGCAAACTGACGAATGATCAGCATAGCAGGTCTCCACTTGACAGCAACACTGGCTTCCAGCTTGTCCATTTTATTACATCTTTATGTTTCCTGGCCCATGTTACATGTTACTGTAATTTGAAACAAATTATTTCTATGATATATATATATATACAGCTTGCAATAAAGCAAATATACAGTAAGGTATTTATTTTCCTGGAACCCCCAAATATTCAATAAATGCACAATAAACCATGTGGTTTACTGGAAAATACATAATCTAATAAAACTGTGAGTCTCAAAATAACAGGCTGATGATGAAAGGAAGCCAGTATTTAGTTTGAGCATGAGGGAGTCAGCTTGCGATTATCGTGGGGCATTAGGGAGGGTCCTATCAGGGGTGGGCAGGGGGGGCAGGGATTCTGATTGGGTGGATCCCAGAGCTGATGGCTGGACTGAAGGAGAGAGTATGATACATATCTATTTTTAATTGAAGTAATTAATATATTATTCATAAATGTCTCATCATTTATTGAAAAGCACACTGGTCCTCTGTAGTACAAAGCAGCCAGAGTGGGTGTCAGAAGTGCCGTGTTGTTGTGGTGCTGATGTGGTGTTAATGAGCGTCAGCATGTGGCTCTCGCCACCCCGGTGCTGTAATTACGGCCGGAAGCTTGAGCTCCCGTGGAGCATCTCCTCCTCCTGCTCCTCGTCTCGAGTCCCTCTGCCCTGGGGGGAGGGCTAAGTGGTATGGTGGGACCTGGCTGGAGGTGCCTCCCCGTGTTCGTCCCTGTCCACGTGCTCGATGGAGACCGGGAACATCATCGTGTTCTAGTTTCCTCAGCAGGACATCCTACAGCTCGTACCAAAATAAGAAAAAAAAAGCATCTTAATTCCATAAACTTTAGTTTTTTACACGGAGCAAACAATTTGTCAGCATTTATACAAATGTTCTATCAGAACAAAATTTCAGGGTTGAGTTAAACAAATCACTGCGAACTTTATATGCAGATTAGCAGAGATAGTCATGCTTTCAGTTAATAAAATGGCACATTAAATCAGCATACAATTATATTAATACATTTGACGCACACAGCTGTTCACAGAAATGTAGTGACGATCGTGATACTGGGCTGTAGCTTTAAAAAGGTGCAGAATTCTCTTCATTGACTGTCAAGCCACTATGGATAAAATAGATACAAAGTCTAAAATAAGCTGAGACCTAAGCAAGCTGAACACACAGGATGGAACTGAGGAAACACCCTCTGCTCACTGAACACAGGATGTGATGGTGTAAACAACCCCATTTCACTGAACATGCAGGACATGACTGTGCAAACACCCACGCTCACTGAACATGACAGGACACCTTCTGCTCACTGTACACACAGGATGTAATGCTGTAAACATCCCCACTCACTGAACACAGGATGTAATGCTATAAACACCCCCACTCACTGAACACACAGGATGTGACAGTGTAAGCACCCTCTTCACTGAACACACAGGATGTGACAATGTAAACACCCCCACTCACAGAACGCACAGGATGTAACTGTCATGCCCAGCTCGTGCCGATCCTCTTGTGTGCCATGCCCCCCTCACGACCTCATGTGGAATCCCCGTGTCATCAGCTGTTTCTCATTGTGTTTCATTAGTTTTGTGTATTTAAGTCCGCGTTAGAGTATGTTTCCCCAGTCCGGTCACTGACATTTCATGTTCCTGTGTGTGTTCACCCGATTTCCCTGGCTCCTGTGCTGCTTCCCCACTCCATAACCCAGCGTACAAGACCGTAACGGTGTAAACACTCCTGCTTACTGAACATATGCTAGTCATAGTGGGGGAGCTGCTTTCTGTCATCACTCTTTTTAAACACCGTAACCAGTCATTTTTAAATCACTACTGCATGCACTTTGATGAATCCCCTTACATGAGACACCAGCTTGTAATCATCTTCCTGTCAAATGCGCCAGTAAGGCATGAAAGATGACTCTGCCAGTCTTTCCAGCAAGTGTTTCTCACTTTGCTGTGATACCAGTGGGTCAGGTCAGAGTCCGGTCTGCCGTTTGTGTACTACACTGTATAGATGTGCCAATTCACTCATTCGGTCCTTTGAAATGTGCTTCACATGCTAGAACAGCTGGCAGACCAGAGTACTTCAATTAAAATGCTTTTCAGAGAAATGCAGATTCATGCTGTTGTTGTTGGTGATTATACAGTAAGCACCAACGGTGTTATTTGTAAGCATGGTGGTTTTCCGGATGATTCAGAATTCCTGAATTTCACACCTATTACATAAAAAACTAAAGCCCCTCTTTCTGCTCAATGAGGCCACAGCCAGACTTGAGTGACCGCCGAGTCACTGTCCCCAAAGCTTCTCATACACAGAATGTCTATTAACATTTCATAACCTCGGGATTATTGAAGTACTTTGGACCTTCCAGATTTACGTGAGATAACAGGGCACCTGCTAGACCAGGCGACACTGAGAGACTGGCATTTACATTAAGCTAATAGAGAAAATCTATACAATTAAAAGCGGGAGATGGGATTGGATTTAAAAGATTTAACTAAGTCACCACAAAAAGCATTAACTACGGGACTCTAGAGAGTTATTGATATTAGAGGTGTGTAGCTGTCAGATCCTGGGCTCCTTGCCTTAATAACTTATTCCCCCCTGCCTGCATGAGCTGCCTCTCAGTCACTCAGGCAGACAGGAACCCCAGGAAAATGCACTCCAGCTGGAAGATGACCAGGCTGCAACCGCCGTAAGAGGGTGACTCCGGCTGAAGGACGACCAGGCCGCAGCCGCCATAAGAGGATGACTCCGGCTAGAAGATGAGCAGGCCGCAGCCACCGTAAGAGAGTGACTCCAACTGGAGGACGACCAGGCTGCAGTCTCCGTAAGAGGGTGACTCCGGCTGGAGGACGACCAGGCCACAGCCGGCGTAAGAGGGTGACTCCGGCTAGAAGATGACCAGGCCGCAACCGCCACTAGAGAGTGACTCCAACTGGAGGACGACCAGGCCACAGGCCCCGTAAGAGGGTGACTCTGGCTTGTGGAGGACCAGGTCGCACTGACACACTGGCATTGACATGTTACCCTCCTGGAATGCTAACTGGACAACATCTATGTATTGATTGAAGATCATTTTAAGTGTGTGATTTAATGACTTCATAAGAACAGGAATAAGAAATATAACACAGAATTTGAGCTTGTATGAAGTTTCAGTGCAAATTAAGGTTCCCTCACTGGTATATCCCAGCTCAGAAATCTCTGCTATGCTTGGTGTCTTAGTTTCTTGAATAAAATGGAAAACTGGTGGTGTCCAGTCTGCCTTTTGATGCCTCCCAGATTCTTGCTATGTGACCTGCACCCAAAATAAATACGGGCGGTACTCCAGGGAGGAAAAGCAGGGGGCGATATTGAGCATAAATCATTCAAATGGAGACACATGAATCTGCCCAGTGAGGGACCAGCAGCTTCTCTCCCCAGCAGCCTGCTTTGCTGGAATGTTCCTCCCACGCATTTCACAGTGAGGGCTTCAAAGAAGGTGCTCTTTCACCTCAGCTATCTTTCAGAATGCCAAGGCCAGGACAGGCAGGAGCTTCTGAACAACAGTCCTTTTCTACTGAAGGCTTTGCAGTAATATGGTTCTGGTTCGTCCATAAGTGTATGAAATTCACCAAGGAAAGCAGAAGTAGAAAGCCTTGTCACCATGGTGAATAATTTTAAGCAAATAAGGAATAGAACTCATGCTTTGATGAATTGTGATCTCCTCCGCCGTTGGTAATAGGAGCATTCCTTCAGGGTACTGCAGGGGCCATTATTTTTCCTTAGTGATCTCAGCACAAGTGATACACGATTGAACACCTGCAGGTACAAGTGAGCCCTTCTTCTGTGTAGTAATGTGGTCAGTTTTGAGAAGTTTCGTCCAGCAGGAATTGTCATAAAGTTTAGCTAAACAGTGCTATTATGCTGCGACACTGACTACAACATGCTAAGTGTAGGGACACATGTAGGAATACTGATTGGCTGATAAGGTCACTACTGAGGACATTTGGATGTGTCTGCGTGACCTCTTCCTATGGTGACTGCGTATGTAAGTATCTCACAGAAGGTTTACCTGCTTCACATCCTGTGTCTGCTGGGACAGACTCTTGATTCACTGTGAGCCTTCATTGGATAAGAGGTTGTGGAGAGACGAATGTATTTATATATTTTTCTACCACGTTCAACAAAACACCAAATCATGGAAGTTCTTAGCTTGGCCTGGTGCCTTTGCAGGAGCTCCTAGCCACTTGGCCAGTCCATGCTAAACCACTCTGAAGCTGTTCTTGGTTCATGGTGCCCAAAGCCCAATTAAGACATTTTATTTAAGTGTTACCTGCATTTGGCTGCTATATCTGTATCCATCAATCTGTCCATCTTCCGTAATTGCTTATCTTATAAAGTGTTGTGGTGCTCCTGGGGCCCATACAAGACAGAGGGCGCCCCGAATGGGATGAAGTGCCATTAGCAGCTTGGGTTACTTATTTTTATTTTTTATGTTGCATGACAGTATGTAAATCCAAATGAGTCTTAAATAGTTGACGGTTCAGAGCTCATTTTCAGAATTTGACTGTTTTTGCTTAGGGGCCCACAGATTTTTGCTGCTCTTAATCGATAAATAGTCTCAGTTAGTGCTATATTTATGCTGGAGCTCAGCTTCAGGACCTCAGAGTAGTCTGACCTCTGCCAGGTCCCAGGTAATCTCTGCCACCTCAAATGCATCACCCAATATAATTAAACTTAGAGTTAATATCAGTTAAACCTTGGAATAAATGCAAATTGAACTAAAGCTTTATAAAATTGTTTGCGTTGTAGGAGATTTTGGACATACATCTACCTAAATTGGTATGTTTTGACGATCTGACTTGAATTTGAAAGGAAAACACTGCAGTACATGCGCACAGAAAAATGGACTTTTTCCGCCAATAAAATAGATGAGGCTGCGTGTCAAAGAAAATGTCAAAAAGCCAGGTTCGTATTTTGAATTTTTGTGGCAAAGCAACAAAGCCATTGGAACTCAAGCAGCACAGAAATCAACCAGAAATCCTGAAGGAAGAGCAAGCAGACAGCGAGGAGAGGAGCAGCATTGTGGATGCTGACACTAAAGCTAATGCTAACAAACAATACCAGATTAGAGAGGAGTGCTCAGCATTGGTGGATGCTAATGCTAATAAGCAGTGCCATCAAGGAGAGGAGCAGCATTGGTGGATGCTGATGCTAATGCTAATAAGCAGTACCATCAAGGAGAGGAGCAGTGTGCGTGGATGCTAATGCTTATGAAAACAAGCAGAGTCAGTGAGTAGAGGAGCAGCATTGTAGATGCTAATGTTAAAAGGTACTGTTTGGTCACTGAGTCTGCATGCAGGGGCTACTGGCATGTCCACAGTGCTCATTCAAAATCCTTATGATGAGCTCCAATGTGCACATGTTTCAAAAGGTTTTTCAGTCATTCCAACCTAAATTGCATGTTTTGAACAGAGATGCCGGTTGCATCTTGTCTATGATTTCATTTTTGCATTGAATTCTATGGGCAGCTCAGTTAGACTGGAAATCAATTAATTAGTTTCTTCCAGTGTGCAGCTTTTACTCTGATGTTGGGCTTTTTCTCCGGTGTGCAGCTTTTCCTCTGGTGTTGGGCTTTTCCTCCAGTGTGCAGCTTTTCCTCTGATGTGGGACTTTTCCTCCAGTGTGTAGCTTTTCCTCTGGAGTGTGACTTTTCCCATGGTGTGCAGCTTTCCCTACAGTGTGGGGATTTTCTGCTGTGTGTGTTTTTCCTCCAGAGTGTGGTTTTTCTTCCGGTGTGTGGCTTTTTCTCCAGTGTGTGGTTTTTCCTCCAGTAGGGTCTTTTCCTTTGGTGTGTGGCTTTTTCTGTGAAATGTGGCTTTTTCTCTGGTGTGCAGCTTTTCCTCTAGAGTGGGGCTTCTCCTCCAGGTTGTGGCTTTTCCTCTGGAGTGTGACTTTTCCTCTGCAGTGTGACTTTTCCTCTGCGGTGCAGCTTTTACTCTGGTGTGGGGATTTTTCTCTAGTGTGCAGATTTTCCTCTGGTATGACACTTTTCCTCTAGTGTGCAGCTTTTCCTCCAGTATCCAACTTTTCTTCCAGTTTGGCATTTCCTCTGGTGTGGAGATTTTTCTCTAGTATGCAGCTTTTCCTTAGGTCTGCAGGTTTTCCTCCAGTGCGGGGTTTTTCCTTCACTGTGGGGCTTTTCCTCTGGAGCGTGACTTTTCCTCTGCAGTGTGACTTTTCCTCCGGTGTGCAGCTTTTACTCTGGTGTGTAGCTTTTCCTCGGGTTTGGGGCTTTTCCTTTGGTGTGCGCCTTTTCCTCTAGTGTGCAGATTTTCCTCTGATGTGGGGCTTTTCCTGCAGTGTGCAGCTTTTGCTCCAGTGTGGGGCTTTTCCTGAGGTGTGCAGCTTTTCTTCCAGTGTGGAGCTTTTCCTTCAGTGTGTGGTTTTTCCTCCAGTTTGGGGTTCTCCTTCTATGTGTAGTTTTTCTTATGATGTGGGGCTTTTCCTCCAGTGTGCACCTTTTCCTCTGGTGTTGGGGTTATCTTCTGGTGTGGGACTTTCATCCAGTGTGGGGCTTTTCCTTTACTGTGGGGCTTTTCCTCTGAAGTGTGACTGTACCTTTGGAGTACAACTTTTTCTCCAACGTGGGGCTTTTCCTTCAGTGTGGGATTTTTCTCCAGTGTGGGGCGTTTTCTTCTGTGTGGGATTTTTCATCTGGTGTGGGACTTTTCCTCTGCCTACTCCAGTCATTTAGTTTTACCCTATAGTCCAAAGATGACTGATCATGTGACTTGCTGACTCTCAGACTCTCTGAATGTTTGAATGTGTTTGTAATCAGCCTCTGATAGACTGCTGAAGCCCCCACCTCACTATGCACTCCTCCTGCTGGGGGGCGCTGTGGATCAACCCCCTTCCCAGTGGAAGTTAATGATTATGCTTATGTTACACAATATAGCATCTGTACTCGAAATGATGTTAGTCAGGCTAGAAAGGCTATGCTACACTTAATAAATATGATTTGAAAAAGTCAAAATAGCATGTGCTGAAAAGGCCTGCATAAATATTATGTGATGATGAAAGTCAATACTCATCCCAGATAGTGCATGGTTACTATATCAGGCAGAGGCAGCTGTTGCCATGGAAACGCAGTGTGATGCAAATCACCAGGCTCTCAAGGTTTCGACTTCTGCTGGGACGTCTCTGCTTTTAAGTCTCCCTCTCGGTACATTGGATCACATTTATTATTCAGATTATATTTATTTTCAATTTACGATGACCCGGCTGCCAAAATATTGTGAGGAAATCATTCGAGATTGCAGCTCTATGTGTAGGTTGACGTTAACACAACATTGACAAAATTTTGTCACAATATTCCCTGATATCAGTCATCTGCTTTACTTCAAATTTTAAAAAATCATATCTGCCTCACAAAGCTTTAAAAAGCGATGACATTGCAATTCCATGTGCAAAGAGATGAAGTTACGAATAGGGGCCGCCAGGTTAATGTCATTCCACATGACATTTCATATCATAATCACAATGGCTTGAGTCTGAACGGTGCCTGATGTGGGCAGGTACTGCTGTCCGCTTTCAGGAAGCTTCCGGTGTCTGACTGCCCGCCGTGCGGCCGCTGGCGGGGATTTGGGCACAGCGCCCCCCCACACATACACGCTGCTGCTACTATGTGGCCTGGTGATGTGCTGACCCCGCAAAGCCCAAAGAGATTAGCCTGTAATACCTGGGTTATAATATGTTCCACTGAAAGACGACGGCATAAACTTACAGGTATGAAGGCAAGAAAGCCAGAAACAGAGGTAAATGCTCAGATATGTGAGAAAAAAAACATACAGCTGGATGGTCTGCAAAGAAAGGGAGAATTCTGCTTTTCTGTTCTGTGCTGAGGCCAGCAATTATCTCGGGATCCTTGTGCCGTCACCCATGATTGGCTGCTAATTAAGCAATAGCAACGTGTCTCAGTAAACTGTTTGCATTCAGTAATTAGCAGCTCAGTCCTCTCACTGCAATTTCAGATGAGCTCCGCACTGCTGAAGAGCACGGCCGCGTCTGGGCCAGATGCACGGATGTCTTATTAAAATGAACCGTAGGTGCAGAACTTGGCAGGAAGGATGAGCCAATCTAATCATTGCAAATAATTTGCTATTATGAGTTTTAGTGCGAATACATATGAAACACAGGTAGCCTCTACTAATTTTGTTTGGGAATAATAATGAACTCTAAGTGATTATGCTTTTATAATTACGAGACTGGGCCCTATATCAGTCAGTACACGTGTGGTGTAATTCACAAAAAATCTGAACTGGGAACAGTTTTTTGCAGCATTTTCAGGTTAGCAAATTTGGTGATATTTGAATCTCAGCATTTTTAAAATATCAGAATATGGATAGAGTTTGCATGTCTTTCACACTTGAAATGTATGTATGACCCAGTTTCCTTTTTGGGGAGGGCTTTCTGACAAAGATAGATCAAACCCAATCACACTCGCAAGCAGGGGTTGGGGGTGGGAAACTGTTCCCCATCACCGACCCACCCCCCCGCCCATCCTGCATATTTCCTGTGTACGCCCAGCTAATTGGCTTTTTCTGCATGGACATCACATTTATTTTTGATGTGCTTATTAAATACCAAAATCTCACGTTTCCTGCTCTCTGTCTGCTTGTTCTCCCCTGTCCCCTGTTGTCCCCCAGGGGTGACTTGTCTTCCAGTCAGAATGATCTGCTGATCTTTGCTCAATCCTTACCAGTCAGGATCACTGTGGCATTTTTCACATGATGCCCGCAACTGTTTACAAAGGACAAATCTGTCTCTTCTAAACTTCAACACCTTATCTATGATTTATTTTGAGCATTATGTCAGATTTCCCCCATTGCAGGAGCCTATTGGTTGTTGTTTACATGCTGGTTCAGAAACACGCACTTCATGTTAAAAAAAAGAAAGAAATCAACATATGCACTCAGTGAGATGTCAGTCACTCCACATTTTTGAGACATTTGATTCTTGCCCAAGGCCATAAGCCCAGATTTTATTCCAGGATTCATTATTCAAATTCTGCAAGGACAAGCTGCTCCTCTGTAACTCATGGGCACAGCTGCAGCCTTCCTGTCAGGCCATGTACTGCTTTGAGTTTTGTGTAGCAAAGTCTTTGGGTGTCTACCAAAGAGCTAACAAAGAGCTCATTGTACACATTGAGGTACAGGATCTTCTCTTGCTAATACTGAAAATAAAAATATATATCAAATTTATAGCTGATATAGAGAAACTGAATTCTTGAGTGAAAATAAGCATCCTGCAGTGTAAATTATTCCTCTATTGAATGAATCAAATGCAAGAATCACACCAGTGTGTGGTCTGAATATCAATAAATATGAAAGCCTTTCACTTAATTAAAGTCAGCCATTCAGTGTAAAAACATCACAAACAAAATATTCTTTACAACAATAAAACAATAATGGAAAAAAACAATTATAAAACGTGCTTCTTATCTCATTAAAATAAAATATGCAAAAATGCCTGTCAGCGTGACACAGTGACCTGCAGAGAAAGAGGTGATGAATGAATGTTGCAAAATGAAAGGATGAACATTCAGGCAACACAGAGGAAATACATGCATAAAACATAAGGGATGGAGGGCAGCTGTTTATATATTCTGGTTTGCTACTGTCCTTTATTCTGGGAGGTTTCAGAAGCAGCTAGACGGTGGCCTAGGAGGCCCAGAAGGGGCGCAACTCAATAACCAATGAAGAAGGAGGATGCTACAGCAAAATTACAAAAAGTCAAAAAGTACAATAATTATTATTATTATTATTTTTTTTTTATCATTGTTTCAGTGTTTTGACTATACTGTAATATAATATGACTATAATGAATCAGAAACATTTTCTTATATAAAGATTAAGACATGAAAACAAGGATCTTCTGATTTTTAAATCAAAATGACCAGTGATCAGTGATCAAAATGATCCAGTGCAGTGCCTTAAGATCAGGGGTGGTGCCAGGGAGGGGCTTGGGGGTGCTGTAGCTATCCCTATGATAGTCACAGCGCCCCCTTAGCACCCCTAAGAAATTTCCATGATTTATTTAGAATTTTTTTATTTTTAATATGTCAATACTATAATTTAATATCTTGCCTTGTGTCTAACACTGAATGTCATTGTAACTGTGTTGTGAGGTGGGTATTGTGTGTGTGTGCACATGTTTCTGTATGTATCCGGGGTGTTGCAGTAGAAATTAAACTGTGGCTGCCTTACATTTCAGAGCACATTCACTGGAAAGTCGAGCAAACCAGCAATGGGAAATCTCTGGTGCCATCCCTGCTGAAGATTGCAGTTTTGTGTCTCTGATGTTGCAGTGTGAGGTGGTGCTGTTTGCTCCCTTGAAGATATCTGACCTGAGCTGGAAACCCACTGATAACTGTCTGGGCATCCTGGCCCCCTGCAGGGGACATGGGGAATGGGCTAAGTGTCAGGAATCAAACAAGCTCATCAAATTTATCTGTGAGGGTACAGTGCCCCACAGGGGACTTCAGGATCTTTACATTTTTCTGTCTATATCCTTGGCATGCTATCCCAGTAGTGCAGTGTTTCCCATCCAGGTCTGTGGGGACCCGCAGACAGTACACGTTTTTGCTCCAGACCATTCAGTTGTACACTGAAATAGAGGAATAAGGATCTCAAAATCAGCAGCATGTACTGTATAGCGGCTTACAGTGAAATCTAAAGAGACTCTGCACATGGCTTCATGCACATCCATGGAGATGGTGGCCTCTTTATCCTGACAGTTATTGTTTTTTACTAGATCCACCACATTTCACGCTCCCTAGTTTACCTCCAGCTAACCCGAAACCAGAGTTTTCCTCATTCTCCTGGCTCCTCAAGGTTTGAGCAAGTCAAACCATAGGAACATCCACAAACTGCCCAAAACATAGGAAATGTATTTCTTCAGTCATAAAATTATGCCCAAATGTACGACCTTAGGCCTTCTGTCAAGTGCCAAAATGAGTTAAATATAAACAGGCCTGTGTCGCCCCCCAGTGGCGCTTTATAGAACATTCACGTGACGTGGTCATTTCAACGACTCGCTATGTACGAGTAAACATTGAGCTCAGAGCCGGCATCAGTTACTGCACCGAGTCTAAATAATTACAAGAGATGTGCACAAGAGACACATACAGCACACATTAACTCTGGAATTTTTATTTACTGAAAAAATGGAGAAAAAAAACTATGACGATATGATAAACATAATTGCTTTTCCAAAAAAAAAAATCCAGATTAATATGGCATGTTTTAGAATTGCTATGTAGAAACAGAGTAATAATTGTATACTTCTGGACAAGAAAACAAAAGCAGGAGTCTTAAAACTGTAAATGAGTTATATACTTCGAAGGTTCTCTGAATTGTAAATAAAAATGACATATTTTACCGGTCAGTATTGCACAGGTACAGGTAAGCAGAAATGTCTACATGTAACTAAAGTAAATCACCCAAGCAAGCTCTCTTTCTAATGACAACTACGAGCTGCTCTGTGCTCTGAAATAAATGAAACCAGCGAATACACAGTACATATCGCCATCTACTGGTGTTCTTGCGTTTTGCATCTTTATTATTAAAAACCTGTACTGCTTCAAAAGGTGCGTTTTTGCTCTAAAACATACAGTTATTTCCATGAAGGGAATATAACAGCCTGACAGTAACAAGCTTTAAGAAAGAAAAGCATAAAATTATAATTACCATAGAAAAAAATAGATATTGAATAAGATATACTCATGGAGAAGACACAGTAGAGCATATATATATGATACTTCACAGTGATGTTTTAAATCAAGTGTTTGTGGGATGAAGGGCAAAAAGACAGGCGCAGAATTTTTCTCACATTAACTTTTATTGTAAAGATGAATTATTCCAAAATAGTAATATGTTAGAGAGAACGAAAAGAGAGGTTTTGTGAGTGACAGTGTGTGTGTGTGTGTGTGTGTGTGTGTGTGTGGGATTGTGTGTCTGTGTTTGGAGAAAAGGTCAGAAACATCTAGAAAACATCTACTCACAACTTTGGTAAGAAGCCGGCTGACATTCTTAACAAAATTCCACAACAAAATTTCTAATGATGCACAAAGTAATAAAAAAGTTGTAGAGCCTCTATATGTGTTACAGTCGAATAAAAAGTCACAACAGATTCTTGCTAAAAACAGCATCCTGACCAGTAGAAAATGCTGGAATGGTTGATTACCTGTGCTTTTGTCTCGGGAATATCATATACTATTCAAGAAGTTACCACAGGATATAACAGCTCTATTTCTTAACTGATTGTTTTTTTTTATTATTTATGAATAACATACCACACCAAGTTTACAGTAATCTTGCAAGAAATTCTATATGCAACAGTTTTTTGTACACACAGCGAAAAATCAATCTGTTTTAACCTGATGTGTTGTTTCCCAATCAGCTGGGTATTGATTGTAAGTGACCCACCATGGTTACATTTACAGTGACTGTTTTGTAGGGTTCCGAGCCTGGAACAGAAATACAGGGGATTCGATTGGTGGGAATTGGACACAGTCCTTTACAGGCACATGCTGTCACTAGAGAACAGTCTCATCCCAAGCCCGAGACCAAGGTTTTCCTTCAGGCAAGGCTGAAGATCATGGATAACAGCCAGTGTTATTGGTGGTAGCAATATAGTTCACTTAAAACAAAAGTATAAGTTACGAAACCCTCCCACCCAGGATGTAGCCTCACCTTGTGCCTTATGCTGCCTGGGATACCAATCAAGAACCCCCCCAGACCCTGTTCTGAGATACATAAGATATAAAACTGTTCTTTCTATATGATTTGTGTATTCAGTATAAGCCTGTGGACCTGGCAGCCCTAGCACTGTAAGTGTTACTGGGTGTAACCTATGACTCTTTCTTACGCTGTGCCCAAAGTTGTCGGGGGGTGAGGACAAACCAAAGACTCGCTCAGATCTGCCCCAGGCCCCCCCAGGAAGACCCTGCAGTTCACAGACACCCAGGTTAAAACAAGACTGATTTTGCCCCATGACAGCCCTAAACAGAGTGCATCATCATATCACTGACCCAGTCACAGTCGGGGGGGGGGCGCGGCCGGGGGCCGGGGGGGGGGGGGGGGGGGGGGGGGGG
>JAODLD010000008.1:21845285-21861280 GCA_026781065.1 Mormyrops boulengeri
AGGTCCCACCCAGGACCCAGCAGGGACCAGTCATGGACCAGCCAAGGCCCCATCATGGAAACAGGGGAAAATTCAAGCGGCTACATCTGTATGGAACTCTCCCCTCCTGGCTTCTCTGTGTGTCACCTTCTACTCTCTGCTGCTGGAACAGCTTCCATGCAGAAAAACATAATTAAAGAGGCATTAACTACGATTATCACGGTAGGAAGTGATGCAGAGTTTCACAGTCTTTTAGTTATTAACGTGGCTTTAATCGCTGGAATAAAAAAAAACAAAAAAACAATGTTTGGTCTTTAAAGCACAGCGTCCTGTGAACACATCTACAACCTGTCATTATAAAACTTCATGAAAATGACCATGCTTATGAAACAGCCCCTTTTAATTTCTAGGTTTAAGGTAAAAGCTCATTAAACTCATTAAAATGTTGTGTGTGTGTGTGTGTGTTAAAGCACAGAACTATATAACACAAATAACCTTTTAGTCTTGGTTACAACTTTTCTTTGTAACACCATTAAAGCAAAGTCATGCTGAACTGAGCAGCAGCTGTTATTGATATCGAGTCGTCTCATTTGCGTCACGCGTATTTAACACTGGAGGCCTTTATTTGACTTCAGAAACAATAAGATGTGCCGTTTACTTGCTTTGCTTGTGTTTCACCTGCGTAACACCAGAGCTGTTATTTCCACGCACAAGCTGCCTGTTTGCTGCCTGAGTGAGGATGCTCAGTGATGAAATGGCACGGAATGTTGCTCCAAGGTAAAAACACTGCCTCAGTCACTCAACACACTTTTCACCCATAGCACTTGAAAGAGAAGGTCACAGACGAGGACCATGCCACACATCACTGCAAATCCTCCATTAATGTGCAAAATCCATCCATCCATTTTCCATAACTGCTTATCTGGCAGAGGATCCTGGGAGATCCTGAAGCTGGGGCTCTATTACTGTATGTGGACGTGGCATTTAAGGCCAGTAGATGGCATTGTCCTGTAAGAAGTCCCTCATCAGTGGATGCTGAGGCCTTTTAGCACCATGGCAGTAGAGAAATGACAGGAGAAATGACATCAGGCAGTGAGCAGAGGACAGGCCAGGCCGGGGACCTGGTGCACTCACCTCATAGGTGACGCCGCTGTCGGTGCCGGCATCCCAGGGGATCATATCCTGTACCACCTTCTGCACCCAGCCACACTCCTTGGTGCAGAGGTCCTCGGCAGACAGACCCACATTCCAGTCTGGACTTGGGCCGAGCATCGTCAGGAAGGACATGAGGTGCCGGGAACGGTCCACAGAGAACTCAGCTGAGGGGGCGGCCCGCCTGCATGGGGGGGGGGACACATGGTGTGAGCACTTCAGGAAGAATGTGTACACAGTCTGGTTGGTGTCTGCCCAGGAACATGAGCAGACAGGCACTCAAACAAAAGGGATCCACAGCAATAACCTTCAGGCTTCTGTTTTCACAGCTCCCCCGGCAGCAGGCACGGGGCATTCACAGGCCATATAGCCCCTGGCATTCATGGAGCAGACACGGAGCTTTCACAGGCCAAATGGACAAGCAAAACACGGGGCGTTCACAGGCCATATGGACCCTGGCATTCATGGAGCAGACACGGAGCTTTCACAGGCCAAATGGACAAGCAAAACATGGGGCGTTCACTGGCCACACAGACCCTGGTGTTCAGGGAGCAGACATGGGGCTTTCACAGGCCAAATGGACCCCAGCAGGCAGACACAGGGATTTCACAGTGCCCCCCCAGCCTTCACAGGGCAGACACAGGGCTTTCAAAGGCCACATGGACCCCAGCAGGCAGACAGAGGGCTTTCACAGGCCACATAGTCCCCGGTGTGCCAACAGGGAGACTGAGCACGCGGAGGAAAGACACAGGAGGCAAGATGGTGCTCAATACCAAACCAGCAGGACCCCAGGTCAGGTGGCGGAGTGCTAATGCTGACCAGCAGGAGACTGGAGTGCATGCGAACCTATCCATAAGGCTGCAAGTGCAGCTGACAACACAAACTGTACGCAAAAACCACACTGCTCTCACAACTGAGAAGTCTCATGCAGAGTTCCGGGACTGAATGAAGATTACAGCCATTATGACAGCCGATCATGTGTGATGCTCACATTATCCAATCAAACCGAAATGATAACAGAGAACAGACTGTGATAGGAGTGCAGTGGGCAGCCAGGGCTGCTTTTTCTCTGGGACATTTCAAGCATGAGATCAGGCTGGTGCAAAAACATGACAAAAGCTTCCAATGTCCCAAGCATAAATTCAGTTTATGGCAGCCTGATGTGATTCAATACTCAACTCAGCTGGGACTAATTATAACAAAACAGAGTTACTGTAACAAAAGAGAAAGTATCCATTTTGTTGGCAGGCCACATTGTCATTGCATTCCCAGCCCAAATTGGAAACACATTTCTTTACCACAAATAGACTAATTCCACAAGCATAGTAACAGCATATTTTAGGAAGACGCTACATGTCCTACATGGCCTGAGCCCTTGTGGAGATGCAGCAGTGATTTTTGTTCCATTAATATTTTCTCAATGACATGAGAGCAGATGGTAAAGTCATTCTGGCTTTTCACACACCCATCATAGCACAGGGTGAAGAAGATAGCATGATATAGTGTGCAGCCACCATCAGGCAAAACTGCAAGAGGGTATTGAAAAATCAGTGGGCAAGAAGAATGTCAGAGAGATACGATGTGATGTCACAGTGACAGCTTTGGAATGTAACAGCACAGCCTGTGACAGCACAGACAGTGACAGCTTTGGAAGTGTGACAGCACAGCCAGTGACAGAACAGTCTCACAGCACAATCAGCAACAGCATATACAGTGACAGCTTTGGAAGTGTGACTGCATAGCCAGTGATAGTATATCCAGTGACAGCACAGCCAGTAGCAGCATAGCCAGTGACAGCACAGCCAGTGACAGCTTTGAGAACTACAGTACAGACATTTAAAGCACAGCCAGTGACAGCTTTTATAGTAAAAGCACAATCAGTAACAGCACAGCCAGTGACAGCCTTGGTAGTAACAGCACAGTCAGTGACAGCACAGACAATGACAGCTTTGGGAGTGACAACACAGACAGTGACAGCACAGCCAGTGACAACCTTGGTAGTAACAGCACAGTCAGTGACAGCACAGACAGTGAAAGCTTTGGGAGTGACAGCACAGTCAATGACAGGTTTGGGAATGACAGCACAGAAAGTCATAGCACAGTCGGTAATAGTTTTGGGAGTGACAGTACAGCCAGTAGCAGCATAGCCAGTGACAGCACAGCCAGTGACAGCTTTGATAGTAAAACCACAATCAGTGACAGCACAGCCAGTGACAGCCTTGGTAGTAACAGCACAGTCAGTGACAGCACAGACAATGACAGCTTTGGGAGTGACAACACAAACAGTGACAGCACAGACAGTGAAAGCTTTGGGAGTGATAGCACAGGCAGTGACAGCTTTGGGAAAGGCAGTACAGACAGTGACAACTTTGGGAGTGACAGCACAGTAAATGACAGCTTTGGGAATGACAGCACAGAAAGTCATAGCACAGTCGGTAATAGTTTTGGGAGTGACAGCACAGACAGTCACAGCACAGACATTGACAGCTTTGGGAGTGATAGCAGAGTCAGTGACAGCTTTCGGAGTGATAGCAGAGTCAGTGACAGCTTTGGGAGTGATTGCAGAGTCAGTGACAGATTTGGGAGTGATAGCAGAGTCAGTGACAGCTTTGGGAGTGATTGCAGAGTCAGTGACAGCTTTGGGAGTGATTGCACAGACAGAGACAGCACAGTCACTGACAGCTTTGGGAGTGACAGCACAGCCAGTGACAGCTTTGGAAGTGTGACTGCATAGCCAGTGACAGTATATCCAGTGACAGCTTTGGGAATTACAGTAAAGACATTGAAAGCACAGCCAGTGACAGCTTTGATAGTAAAAGCACAATCAGTGACAGCACAGCCAGTGACAGCCTTGGTAGTAACAGCACAGTCAGTGACAGCACAGACAATGACAGCTTTGGGAGTGACAACACAGACAGTGACAGCACAGCCAGTGACAACCTTGGTAGTAACAGCACAGTCAGTGACAGCACAGCCAGTGACAGCTTTGGGAGTGACAACACAGACATTGACAGCACAGACAGTGACAGCTTTGGGAGTGACAGCATTTTAGTTAACAAAAGCACAGGCAGTAACTTCCTGAGAAAAACAGCAGTCCATCACGCTGTGAAACTAAGCCTGTTAGCCTTAGTGTAGGCTTAGCAAAAATGACTGAAGGCGGTCCTTTGGGGCCACATCAAAGACTCTTTAGTTGACTTTACTCAGTAATTCTTCTGTTACCTTTTAAATGACTTTCACATACAGAGAGCACATCTTCCAGTTGTATAAAACTGCTAGTTATGTAACTTACATAAAAGATCATCTTCTACGCCCATGTAGTTCAGGGTTTCATGTTTACTAGAATATATTTTTAATAAACAATAATTTACATCTACTGATGTGCAATGTAAACGCCATGATGGATTACACACACCTAGCTGTCAATTGGGTGCGCCGCTGTCATGCTGTGCTGTGAGCTGTACACGCTGCTGTCATGCTGTGCTGTGCGCCTTCCCGTTGACACTACTGTATTTAGCGGACAGGAAGGGCAGAAACACGGCGGCCATGTTCAGCACTGTGCTGTGTCCACGGTAACACACCACACTGTGTGATGGCATGCTCTAACACCGCCGCTACGCACTGCCTCCCTAGGCAACCCCTTGGGTGACCATCATAATTAGGCCGTCTGGCAGCCAGACATGCAATCCTGTCTGATTTCCTATAAACACATATCTAGGGAAACTAACGCCACACAAATTCCCTGTAATTCACAACCCCGATTTCACAGTGGGATTAGAAGGGTTATTACTACCCACTCTCTGACATAGCTTTGCGGCTGTTTTTGGCCTGTTAGCTACGATGAACAACTGTTCTAATTAATTTCAAGCCTTTGACTTGTTTTACATTCATTTCGTCTTCAAAGATGGCACTTCTGTATTGTTGAGGCTCCAACGTAGAGAAAAAATCAGCTGAACAAGTGTCTGATCCCACTGACAACCTCTGCTAATCAACCGACTCTCACAGCACCTTACGGATTATACACGTTTACATAGCTGGGTAAAGATTAAGCTACAGCGACCCACAACGGGACCAGACAGGGTCCAGGGCTTGGCCAGAACACAAGGCATTGACCCCAACCCTAACCATAACCCTCTGGGCTCTATTTAAGGCAGCACCATTTACCCATGCAGGAGCAGGGGGAGGAGAAGGAGAAGCAGCAGGAGGAGAAGGAGGAGCAGGAGGAATAGAAGTAGGACCAGGAAGAGGAGAAGGAATCTCTTGCCAAGTATCAAAACAGCAGAAGATTTCCCCTTGGATAATGTATTTCCAGTTGTTTTATTCCTAATTATGGAAAAAGGAATGAACGTTGGCAGCAGAATCCGCCTGAAGTCAAAGCCCTTCATGACGATGAGCCAGGCGTGAAGCATACTTCCCTGGAGGAAGCACAAGTACATCTGAGGAAAACTGCTTCCCAGGCTCACTGATGCCTGGCTTGATTTTGTCCAGTTTATATACATTAAACTTCCAAAGCAAGAGGCTGAATTTATTGTGATTGTGTCTTGGAAAAGTGCTGTAGTTACTCAGAAAGCAGAGGTGGAGGCAGGTATGTAAACTTCCCATTCTGAGCACACTCCACGGTGTCTTACGTGGGTCCATTTCGGCACAATAAATCTGAACTGCAGCGCAGCTGCGGTGGTGAAAGATGGACCAGAGATTTAAGAGCGAGAGAGAGAAAGAGAGAGCGGAAGGGCTGTTTACATGCCGGTAAACAGGCCCAGAGGGAACATTAAGAAGAGAGTCATCACATGACGCCGAAAGCTGTGATCCTCCACGCAAATGCAGACACACCCTTAACTATTTAATCAGGCAGCAGTTCAGAAAGTGCCCGTGACCTGTACCAAAGCGATGGACAGACTCAATGGGGCTGACCTCTTCGTCTGAAGGTGTATGGAGATTTCAGGCATCTTTAAGGAGGCCCACATCTGTGAGGCCTCAGCGATCCGCAGGGAGGATAATGCCAGGGACACACATGTCACTCTCAGTTATGCCACGTTCTAATGGCACCACTGAAATTAGCCAGCTAGAAGTGTGTATGAGACCATTTTTCAAGCACTTTTTATTGAGGCTCTTTCAAAGCTGCCTTATTTAGGAAAGAGAGAGGAGCCTTATTTGAAATCCTGCTGTTAAAGTAGGTCAAAGTGATGTCTTTATACACAGGAGTTGGAGGGGGGTCATTAACCTCATTTGCAAACCTCCCCCCCCCAAAAGATCAGAGACATCACTCATCGAAATGGAAGCCTGTGCTACTCAAACAAAACAGCTGATGAATAATGAGCAGCATCATTAATGACGGAGAGCAGCGGCTCCTGGGGTCACGCAGGTGCTGGTGTCACCGTGTCCCTCCTTCTGCCGGCAGAGCGAAGGCCTCTCAAAGACCAGCCTGTATTGGGGTGCAGCTGTATGCTGGCAGACCTCCCGCAAAGACACGATCGCTGCCGTCAGGTGTTTGCAGATGCAGGAAAAGGAGGCGATCCCACCGGTGACTGAACGAGCGCTAATTATGTGTGGCCTTCTCGCTTTGGGCACTCACTGTTGTTCCCTTTGGCGCTTTGGACGCGGCACTCCAGCAGGCTTTACATGCTTTTAATGTTTCATTGTTAACAAATTATGTTCAGCAAGCACATAAACGCAGATCATCTGTGTAGCACTCAAGAGATCCCTCAGTATCTCAGTACTTAGGCGTTTCTCTGTTTTATAATGTTAACATGCAGTTTGGCAGCCATAGACAGGAAGGCCTGTGTCTAGTCACCTAGGGGATTCCCAGCTGGCCAATCAGAAGAGGGTGTGTGAGCTGAACACGGACCTGCCCCCTCCTGCTGGTATCTATATTGTGCTGATCACTAAAGATCTGTCTAAACTCTCCCAGCTCCCCTTTGTGTCAGTAATGGTAAGGAGTAAGGGGGGGCTACGGGTTACAGAACACACTGCGAGGGCCATTTTTAGTAGGGCACTGGTTGCCAGCCTCTCTGGCGGCGTTCTGATGGGGCGACAGGCAGAAGCAATCACTGGTAGATAAGGATGGACTTTGGTCGCAGCTACTTACACATTTAGGGGCTGCCAGGCTGGCCACTGTGCCTTCGCTTTGATGACAGTTAGAACCTCGTCACCCTGCAGAGGATAAGCGGGGTGGGGGGGACAAAACGCAGCCATTAGGAGGAGAAGCGTGTCACTGATCCGAGGAAGAGACTTGAGCAGCTTGAGCAATTACCACATTTCACTCTGAAAGAAAAGGAGAAACTTCTGCTGACCAGGGCTTGTTCAGAGGGACGGGGGGGGGGGGGGTGGTGGGGTGATGTCTGCAGTGATGCACTGACAATTTAGTGCTTCAGGATATCTGCACAGATATTTCATATTTGCTGATATTTGGACCCTCAGTCAGAATCTGCCCCATTTGCTCTGTCTAATGGAAGCTCTCTGATAGTAGCCATGCATCTAAAGAACAGGTAGCTTATTCCGCTCACTTAATTACAGCAACATCACAGCAAATACTTATTCTTAATTGCTAAATATTGTCTTTGCCTCAATTTGTGTGTGTGATCTCTGGCATTGCTTGAATGCAGCAATTAAATCGAGGAGCATACCTGAACATGACAGCAAGCGTGTGCGGCGCACTGATTAAGGCACACGCTGTTGGTATGTTAATGGGGAAACGTTTACACGAGAGCACTGGCAACATGGTCCATGCATACATTTCAGATGAATATCACTCAGATATGCAGCAGGCTGTTCCTGTATTTAACCAAGAAAATACTACATTCAGAAAGGTAAGAAATGTTTCTCATAACAGCCCAAGATGGCTGCTCCAGACCTCTGGGCTGGAACCTGGGGCAGGCCCCTGTAGGTCCTCCAATGAACCTGATCTGCTCAGGTTTGCCTGGTGCTGTTTTTAAGGGACTCTGGAGACTAGACAGAACGTTCAGTGGGTGACCTTCAGCACTGAAACTTCACATCCTGACAGCACTGGATGCAGGTGCATTGTGGGATATCACAGGCTTCAGACTGACCGTAAGGCACGTCACACTGCATACATTTCTGTGCTGAATTTGCACCCCCTTCACTTGCTGGCCCATGCGATGTATGTTCTTGGTATGAAAGTAGCACATGCTAAAGAGCGTAGGCGTGTCCGATTGACACAGCAGACAGTCAGCGACCAGGAGGCCACTGGGGTCACTGGGAATGACCAGGAGGTCCCTGTCATGCACACTCTGTGCCCACAGGCAATGTCACTGCATATAATCACTCTGCTACCACAGGCTGGTGTTTCCTCTTGCATACCCGGACACCTGTGAAAGAGTGCTAGTTCGTCTGCGTCTGGTTTGGACAGAATGATAAGGTCACTTATCACCTCCTCATGTAACTTTGTGTCTCTCCGTTAAAGGTTAGCTGCAGGGAGCTGCTGTGCGACACACCAGCAAAGTGTCATACCGGCCCAAATTCATCACCAGCCGTGAATCAGAAGCAGCTAGTTACTGCTTCTTCAGTTACAGTCAGATGGTTATACTCACCTCTATACTCACTTCTATACTCTCCTCTGTACTCACTTTTATACTCATCATCACGTTTGCCAGCTCCAGCTGACACACCATTCTCCTTCCTACCCATATATGTTAAACAGGACATGTTTCCCTCTCGCAGGAAGGTCGGCATTATCTTATTTTTCCAAGGTATCATAAATGCCAGTTGCAAAATCAGGGAAAAGGGCTGTTTGTGGGGGTTGGGGGCACCTCTGGGATTTTACATACATGCAGCATAGAGGCGATTTCCTGCTCACTCAGTGCCAGATGCAGGATGAGGACGTAATCAATAGGCCTGCAAAAAGGAAGGTCTGCACAGCACGTGGTCCATTCAGAGTAAAGGGGGTGATCACCGGATGCCCCCCTAAGCAGATGGACCCCAGAGCCGCTTTCAAATCACTTATGGAGGCAGATTGGATTTATACAGCTGACCTGAATCCAGTGCTAGGCATTGTGTTCTGATGTATTCCTGCATGGTGCTTAGCCATCTGAAATTCCATTAATGTAATTGAGTCAGATGCAATTTGCGCCTGTAAGACTGTTTCTCACAGATACCAACTCGCACAAATACCGCAGAAAGGCACTAGCTGGTCTTTTCACACGGGAAAAAATAAATGGACCCAGATAACACTGCTTAAGAAGCAAAGCTGATTTTAAGCGCTAATGGCCTATTGAAACAAAACATATTTTAAACATACATATAAGGTTATGGAATATTAAGTTAGTTATACTTTTTTGATTAGAAACAGTTCATAATTAGAGCTGGTCCGAGCTGAAAGGTAACAGCTGATGAACCATTTAGTCTTTGTGTTAACTGGTCACATGATCATCACAGGAGCTGTGATAGGGCATGATCTTCTGCACAGAAGGAATGTACACTTTTTGACTGACAGGATGCACATTCTGTGTCGACACAATGAACAAAGATAAAAAGCTGCAATACAATGCAATGCAGTCAGTGTGGCTCCAAATAGACAAACAAGTGCTTCCTGCAGGAGTGACAACATTTTCTTTTGTAATTCTGGTGAGATGAAAATCGAAGTGCAGTCAGGATTTCGAGTCACTCGCATCTTTGCAGATTCAGACACTCCAACCTGGCATGTGTGTTAAATTATTCACGACACAAATAATTCTCTGCATTCCCTCTACCATTAAGGCCAGCTTTCCATGCACAGCCCTGCTGGGCTCTTTGTCACTTCTTAAATTATGTTAACGACCTGAAGCAGGTTTCAGCCATGTACTGACAAAGAGATAGAGCCATTACTCCTATTATAAGACAGGTAACAGGTCTGCCCACTTTCTTTCAGGGACTTACAAACAGAAAACTTCAGAACAAATTCAAGTTAAATTGCAGCCAGGAGGGACTGATTATTCCTGCCTTTTGTTCCTATTCTGGATATTTCACTTGTCTGCTACGCAGACATGGAAATGGCAGCTAACTGCAGCTGGTCTGTGCTGGATAACAGGACCTGTCTTAGTGACGGAGGATCTTCTGCACTGTAAAGGCTGATGAAGGTTTAACCCTGCGTGGCCTGCAGTTCCCGCTGGCACCATCGGATCCCTCGCATTGTGTCAGGCCCTCATGATTCATGCCTGCATTCAGCCTTCTGGACATCAGGCTGCTTTTTTGGCTGCTGCTGCAGACATGCATCGTTGCTCGTATCAGCGGCATAAACAAATGCTTAGTGGGACCCCCCAAAACTGTCCCCGGTCACCCACGTGTGTGACGCTATCGTGTTTCTCGCTGCAGTCCTGGGTACAGAATGTGGTGGCCTTCTGTGCTTGATGCCCCCACCAGCTGCATCCTTTTTACTTTTGAGAAGAAGCACTTTTCTCACACCCACACTGTCAGACACTCTTCCCACCAGGGCCCCTCCATCCACATTCCGTATTCCACGTTGATAACTGATCAGCCTTCGCAGAGATGTCAGCCAGGGCACGTTCTCCCCTGGCAAATGCTAAGGACGGCTAAGCAAGCTGCGAGGATCCGCTACCCACAGAGAGTGTCACCCCTCGGGGCTCCTGCATCCATGCTCCGTTTTCCACAATGATAACTGATCAGTCTTCACAGAGACGTCAGCACTCCCACTGGCAAATGCTAAGGATGCCTAAGAAGACTGCGAGGACCCCCCATGTCCCCCCCACCCACACAGATAGTGCTACCCACCCGGGACCCCTCCAACCACGCTCTGTATTCCACATTAATAACTGATTAGACTTTACAGAAACGTCAGCACTTCCCCCTGGCAAATGCTCGGGACGCCTAAACAGACTGCGAGGACCCCCCCCCTGCCCACAGACAGTTCCCGCCCACCCAGTTCCCGTGGCATGCTCGCTCCCGTGCCAAACAATAATCACATTATGTTTGTCGGGGGATCTGCTATGAAAGGGGGAAATATTGTCTTGAAGGCAGAACTTAATAATGGCGAATGAAAGCAGAGCCTCTGGGCGATTCGCGTAATGAAACAACAACGCTGTCACTTTGCATCGGAGTCCTTTGATGAAGTGGGATGCCAGCTGATACTGATCCTAGCTCTGCGTTAACTCTGTGGCAGCCGCTTTACCTTCATTTTCAGATCGCATCTCCGGCTTTAAGGCTCTCAGCAGTGACGCATATAAAGAGCTGTAATGGTGCATATATGTGAGGCTGCTCTGCAGGGCAACACAGGGGCGTCACCTCTGCCACTGCAGCTTTTTGCTGGAGGTTGCAGAACAGCAGCACCTTTTTGGTGAAATATCTGTAACACTACAGTGGATGTTGGCTGATAGCGTTGTAAACATACAGTGTGTTTGGTGATAATGATGAACAAGCTCCATCCTTATCCAAAGTCATTAGAACAAAGGATTTAATGATAAGTTATTAACACGACATTTTCAGCAAACCAGATTTGTCCCTGGTGAGTTTCTAGAAACACCTCGCACAGGCCCTGCCATACAGATACAGATACTGAACCTACTCTGAATATGGGAGAATGGGGCCTAACAAACTGCTGACTGTGGTCTTAAACTGTTCACTAAGCCCTTAGCAATGCGCCTGGTCCAGTGTGGCAGGGAAGCAGATTTCTGATTGCTCCACATCTTTCTTGTCCTTCAGAATATCGGCAGTCTGGAAGGTGGGATGGGATCATCCGGAAGCCTCCGGAGCCCCAGCAGGAGAGCATACCGGAGCCCCCGCTCCCAGCACAACGCTGCCCCCTACATTTCCTGAAGGCCAGGACATATCTACTCTCACATCTAAGCCCCTGTAGATATTAGAGGTTTTGAAATGCACCCTTTTAATTAGAAACAGTGGGGAATTTGTCCCCTGGCACGCTGCTCTCACAGCCGCATCCATGTACTGTTTTTATATATCTACTGTGGCATGGTTTTAATAACTTAAAGGGAATTTTGATGGGAAGGACTTAGGAGAAAATGCTCTTAATTGGTCACGCTTCCTGGAAAGATATTCCGTAGCCTTAGCCTCCGCTATTTCAGTCATGCTACCCTGTTTTCAGCTCCCTCATTCATAATCCCGTATTAGGGTGACTGGAGCTTGTTGATTTCACGACAATTAAAATGATGGATATTCCAGCAAATTCATATTCAACTTGACGGTATTATAACGTGATGTAACAGGCATCATTTCAGTTAGGCAGTTCCACTGGTGGCCTGCAGGGGGCTTCTGTCCCTTTCTCCTGCTCTCCACAAGTCAGGTGCTCAGGTTTTCCTTAATGTACAGTCTGTATAGACCTGTATTGAACCTTATTGGCCGGTGTTAGCCTGCATTAGCCCTTTATTAGCTTATATTAGCCTGTTTTGGCTAGGATTAGCCTGTACTAGCCTGTAGTAGCTTGCTAGGTTCCCTTCATTCTTTCACCGGCCAGGTTTGTTTCCAGCATGATGAGGGCCAGGCCACCAACTGATAATGTACCCTGTGGTTACTGGGAGAGATGAAGGAAGGAGCCTTCATACAGATGAACAAACACATATCCTTCAACAGAACAAGAATTGAGCTTGTTGAATGAAACAGCCCAGTGGCCAGATTCTGGCGAGCTGCTAGCCTGTGGAACAACCTTTGTTCCCCACATTCAGCATGAGGATCAGTGAAGGAGAGATCAGCACCATCTGGGATGCTGCGTATTTGGCTTTGGGAGACAAACAGCTCATTAGCGTTTCAAGGAAGGAAATCGAGGTAATTTGCAGGGTGTTTCGCTGTGTGTGTGTGTGTGTGTGTGTGATGTGGAGCACTAGATGTGACTTTAAAGAAAACACTGCACATATATTACCTAAGAAGCAGAGTCAGATGCAGGAAACAGCAAGACAATGTGACTGAAAACAAAAACACTTACAATGCTGTTTATACAGTTTGCAGCAAACAAACAGAATCATAAAGAATGTGGAAAGTGCATCATGTGACCTGTGCTTTGCTATATGAATTACCGAATTCAACCCAGTGCTTTCTGTGGGAGGCAAAAGATGAAACATACGGCTTGTGGCATTTTGGTCGCTGGGTAGTTAACGGCAAGCTGTTTTTCATAATAATAAAGCCAGAGGCTGGAAAAAGCATGTATTATAACAGCAATGGTTCACCACGCCTATGCACACAGATGGTCTTTGGACATGTTAAATGGGATTGAGAAAGAGACAAGATGAACAAAATGGTTTGTTTTCACTCTCAGTTTCGACTGCTGACTGGCTTCATACATGCACAGTGGATAACGCAATACGTCAAATATTCCGAGCAGGAAAATGATAAACGTAAGCAAACAGGAACAGACACAACATAACAAATCAAAAAGATAATCCGGAGTCAAAGACTGATTTCACAGCCAAACCAAAATGCATCCATCCATTTTCTACAGCCGTGTGTCCTACGCAGGGTCGCAGGGGTCTGGAGCCTATCCCAGGAGCTACGAGTGCAAGGCTGGGGCCAACTTTACAACATGCTCTTGTAAATCTATTGCACAAGCTTGTGGACATTATAATGATTCAGTGTGACATACCGTCTTTTCACACTATCATTCTCTATTAGCACAGAAGCTGCAGCTCAAGAGAATCTCCACATACTCCACAGCCAACGTGAATCAACAATTTCCCATAGGATAAAGTTTTATCGTATCGTATCGTATCGTATCAGATCATCACATGAGTGTAGCATGAGCAGTAAGGATCAGCAGCGTGATTTTTAATTGATTGACGATAAAACGAGCTATAGATCATTAGCTCAGTGTGGTGAATGACAGGCATTCTGTCCACGTCACCCGGCACAACACAGAATCTCTTCATTTGTTCAGTTGGCACCTACTGTAATGAACACATTAGATTAGATTCTACATCACTGGAATAAATGCATTAAACATGTGTTTGCTGTCTTGTATATATTTGTTGTATGACATTAAGATATTTATTAGAATACAATTTAAAATGTACTTTTAAAGACATATTTAAAGACATACTTCAAAACAACAATATTAGAATCAACATTATATGTACTGCTTATTCTAGGATTCACCTGAAAAATGTTAAAAAGATGTGAGACGTTGTGTTATGTAATCAGTGGAATGCAGACAGCCAGAGGGTTAAAAACATCAGCAAAGCCCCCAGGGTCCTCATCTGTGCCGTCCCTGTTCCAGATGGTCATTTCAAAGTTCTCCATCTTGTCAGGATAATAATGATCTATATATACTGTTACTCCTGCAATTTTTTTCTCTACTACTGATTTTTTATTTTTTTTTACTTTGCCACACTTGACGATCATAATTGAAAAAAAAACAAATAATCTTTGGAATGTAAAATAAATATTTTGAAGACCTTAACAATCCTTAACAGTTTATATGTGTATCAGAAGGCCAGGCGGGAGCGTATTTAAAAGCTACTTTTACCGAAACCTTCAGAAACATAAACCAAACCAACTAAACGACCAACTAGATGATTCTGCATGGTTATTACTGTGTTCATCATGAAGGTACTGAACCTTTGCTCCTCATTTCATTCTTTATTTGTTCTTCTTTTCTCAATCTCGTCGGCCGGCATTCCTCTGCCTCCTCAGTTTTGCAAAGTAACGACGAAGGGTTACTTGGCAACAAAGAGCCGCCGTAATGGCATGCAGAGATTGTTATGGAATAATGCGTTCCACTGACACTGACAAAAAGCAGGACGGAGGCTTCTGCTGAAGACATCTTCAAATAAAGATTGTTCCCTGGCCATTCCATCCTTCACCAGAGCTCTCATACATCCGATAAGTTCCAATTAAGGCAATGCGTCTCAGAAACGCTTCTCAATGCTAAGTTTTTAAGAACAACGGTGACAGACCATTTGGAAACTTCCTTTTTATGTCTTATATAGAACAAATCGACTGTAAAGAGTCCTAGGATGAGGTCCACAGGATGAATATTCACCCTGTTCCTCATGATGGCGATTCTGAAAGGAACATAGGGGCACCATGTGACAGACAGTGGCAGTGGGACTTCCTCCAAGTGTGGCCATTTGCAGAGGTTATCATGCTGTTCTTTTCAGTGTTGTACATTTTTATGCACATTGCTATTTTTAAATTCTGTCTTTAGATTCTTTACTAAAATCGCAAAATTCACTGACCTCATTATAGATCTCTTACCCTGGTCATACCGGCAGAATGACCCACATGTTTCACTGCCTAATATATGGCCGAGCAATAACCTCAGAACAGCCAAATGACACACTGTTGAAAAATGTTGGCTTTTATGGCTTTTTATTGAAATTTGAATCCATGTTGTCTGTCTGTTTACACTAAAGCATGTGTTTTACAAGAAGTCGAAAGTGCGACTGCGGAGCAAATGGCTCGCGGCACGGAGTGGCTCACAGCCGAAGAGCAGCAGCGCAGCCGGAAGCTGAAGGTCAGGAAGGCGATCTTCTGCAGCAGCCAAGCGGCAAGTGGCTGGCTGAGGAGCTTGTGAGCAGGACTCAATTACAAATACCATTAGAGACCAATTACACCAATTACAAAATACACACTGTCAGGAGTCACCTTCCTACAAGCTGCCAGTTAATTCAACTTGTTACTTCTTGAACTCTATGAAAGGAGTGTTGCTTTTTTAATCTTAAAATCTTCTCTTAAAACACTAAACTCCACTTACATGTGTTTGGATCAAATTCAGAAGTAAGACAAAGGCCTTGAAAGAGACACATTTTTTGCCTTTTCAAATACGGGCAAAAATATGAAATTTCATAATCATTATACTTCTATTACAGACAATGACAATAATGACTTGGGGTGAGTTTCCCGAAGCCTTTGTAACACTACGTCATTCGTAAGTCCTATCTTTTAATACAGAACTTAAGAACGACGTAGTGTTA
>JAODLD010000008.1:21888335-21901107 GCA_026781065.1 Mormyrops boulengeri
CCCCCCCCCCCCCCCCCCCCCCCGCCCCCCCCCCCCCCCCCCCCCCGCCCCCCCCCGCCCCCCCCCCCCCCCCCCCCAATGTGGTAAAAGAGACTATATTTTAATTATTTTGATTGTCTTATGGGGGTCCCCTATTTGGACTTCCTGCTGTATTCCACATGTGCTCCCGTCCCACTGGGTGTTTTGTCTTACGGGGGGGTCCCGATATAGGCTTCCTACAGCATGTCATATGTGGCCCTTCTCCTGCTGGGTGCTTTTTCTGATGGGGGTGCCAGATTTGAACTTCCAATAGCATTTTACATGTGGCTCTCATGCCACTGCATGTTGTTTACAATGTTCCTGTCCCACTGCCCCTGAGAATGAATTTATCGTGGTTCCACTTTGAGTCATGATCAACTTATCTGCTACCTGTATGCTGCACATCGGTTTGCTCAGCGTCAACCCATCCCAATCCAGTTCCATAGAAACGTAGTGGAATTACAGTGATGTTATGTTACAAACTCATTAAGACAAGAACTTCAGCTTGCAAGTTCACAGAGTAGCTGACAGAGGGCGCAGTGGAGCTCTCTGGGGTGGAGGCGTTAGTCGGGCCAAATGGTGACTTCTTTATTGCTTGAAAAAAGTGTTAAACTGCAGCATTTACTCACATTTTAATGTAATACCCTGATTTTGATATTTTGCACATCACGTTAGAACTCAAACTTGAATTAAATGATGTAATCTTGAAAATCACCCATCCCTACTTTGACAGAATAATTCTCAGCACAGAACTAATAATGTCAGAACACTTCTTTTCAAATGGCAGAAATCAAATGAAACTTTAATAGAGGTCTTCAAAAAGTATGGGAACAGTGAGAATAAAAAAGACCTCTTTTCTTCTCTGTCCAGAAAGTTTTAGCTTTAGTCAAAAGCTTCAGCGGATAATTAAGTTAATGACTCCTTCTTCACACAGGCTTCAGGGTCCATAGGTCATTACAGCCACATACTAAATACGAAATGGGCCATTTGGTATATCTCACAACGGCAATAATCCCAAACCACAGCACTCCCTTCAGCATGTCCCTGTTAAAAAGATATATTTTGCCAAATCTGGTCCACCTGCTTTGTACTTTGTCACCTTATATCAGGAAATGGTGTCACACTAATGCAATTGATGCCACATGTTGCAGCTTCTGGACTCGGTACGTGAAACACGGCACCTGAAGTGAGCCGTGCTGCTGCCATCTCCACTGTGAATGTGCGTGTTACAGTAGCTCTGGTAGCTTCCATTCTGCTTCTGGCAGAAGTTTTCTGTGTCTCAGTGGTGGTAAAGTACTTAATAATTGACTCTACAGTTTTTGTGGATTCCATGGGAGCCAAAGCCCTTTTTTCTCAGACTTTCCAGGGCTCTCTGACTTCTCAGCATGGCGATAAACATGGCTACCATTCCTGCCTTCTCTATCTGCACCCAGAGAGACATAACACATTCCATGGCCATCATTTTGTTACAGATACTTATACGCAACTCTGAAACATCAGAATGTTCTTGTGTTGTCTGTGTTGGATGTTATTTAAGGAAGTCAAATAATAATAATAGTTCGATAATAATCATTTCAATAAAATAATCCAGCTATTGGCAAGTAAGACTGTCAGCACATCATTTATAGTGGCATAATACTAGATAGTATTAATGAGTTTTGGTGTGTTTGAGAATAAACCCTTTATATAGTTAAATGACCTTTTAAAGATATTCTACAATCAGTAGATAGGAATAGTCTGAACAGAGATATTGGAAAAGTTTTCACGGTTCCTGCAGTTGATGGTACGTTGTTCATCAATCAGTTCTCCCCTGCCCTGCAGAAAGACCTCTTTGTGTCTTTAAAAAATCACGGAGTGTCTTCAGGCAGCCCTTGAATCCATACTGCTGTCTTCACCTTTATCTGGATGTAGCCAAGGTCAGACAAGGTCAGAATTACCCAGAATGGAAGGTTGCAAATGGGCATGGCTTCTGATGCCAGTGGCGGCAACAGATTGAGGGCATCTAAATCTCTGCTATCACAGCAGAGCAAGGGCATCTGAATCTCTGCTATCATTGCAGAGCAAGGGCATCTGATTCTCTGTTATCACTGCAGACTGAGGGTGTCTGAATCTCTGCTATCACAGCAGACTGAGGGCATCTGAATCTCTGCTATCATTGCAGGGCAAGGGCATCTGATTTTCTGTTATCACTGCAGACTGAGGGTGTCTGAATCTCTGTTATCACAGCAGATGAAGGGTATCTGAATCTCTGTTATCACTGCAGTCTGAGGGCGTCTGAATCTCTGTTATCACAGCACACAAAATCTCTGTTATCATGGCAGAACAAGGGCATCTGAATCTTTGTTATCACTACAGACTGAGGGTGTCTGAATCTCTTATCACAACAGACCAAGGGTGCCTGAATCTCTGCTATCATGGCAGAGCAAGGGCATCTGAATCTCTGTTATCACTACCGACTGAAAGTGTCTGAATCTCTGTTATCACTGCAGACCGAGGGTATCTGAATCTCTGTTATCACTGCAGACTGAGGGTGTCTGAATCTGTTATCACAGCGGACAAAGGGCATCTCAAGCTATGTTATCAGTGTAGACTGAGGGTGTCTGAATCTGTATTATCACAGTAGACCGAGGGCATCTGAATCTCTGTTATCACAGCAGACCGAGGGCGTCTGAATCTCTGCTATCATGGCAGAGCAAGGGCATCTGAATCTCTATTATCACAGCAGACTGAAGGCGTCTGAATCTGCGCTATCATGGCAGACTGAGGGTGTCTGAATCTCTGTTATCACAGCAGATGAAGGGCATCTGAATTTCTGTTATCACAGCAGACAGAGGCCGTCTGAATCTCTGCTATCATGGCAGAGCAAGGGCATCTGAATCTGTTATCACAGCAGACTTAAGGTGTCCGAATCTCTGCTATCCTGGCAGACCGAGGGCGTCTGAATTTCTGCTATCATGGCAGAGCGAGGGCATCTGAATTTCTGTTATCACAGCAGACAGAGGTCGTCTGAATTTCTGCTATCATGGCAGAGCGAGGGCATCTGAATCTGTTATCACAGCAGGCCGAGGGCGTCTGGATCTCTGCTATCATGGCAGAGCAAGGGCATCTGCATCTCTATTATCACAGCAGACCGAGGGCATCTAAATCTCTGTTATCACTGCAGACTGAGGGTGTCTGAATCTCTGTTATCACAGCAGACGAAGGGCATCTGAATCTCTGTTATCACTGTAGACTGAGGATGTCTGAATCTCTGTTATCACAGCAGATGAAGAGCATCTGCATCTCTGATATTACTGCAGACTGAGGGTGTCTGAATCTCTGTTATTACAGCGGACCAAGGGCATCTGATTCTCTGTTATCACTGCAGACTGAGGGTGTCTGAATCTCTGTTATCACAGCAGATGAAGGGCATCTGAATCTCTGTTATCACTGCAGACTGAGGATGTCTGAATCTCTATTATCACAGCAGACAAAGGGTATCTGAATCTCTGCTATCACAGCAGAGCAAAGGCATCTGAATCTATTATCACAGCAGAGCAAGGGCATCCGAATCTCTGTTTTCACAGCAGACCGAGGGAGTCTGAATCTGTGTTATCATGGCAGAGCAAGGGCATCTGAATCTTTGTCATCACTACAGACTTAGGGTGTCTGAATCTCTGTTATCACTGCAGACTGAGGGTATCTGAATCTCTGTTATCACAGCAAACCAAGGTCATCTGAATCTGTTATCACAGGAGACCAAAGGTATCTGAATCTCTGTTATCACAGCATGCTGAAGACACCTGAATCTCTATTACCACAGCAGACTGAGGCCATTTGAATTTCTGATATCACAGCAGACAGAGGGCAGCTGAACCTTTGTTACCACAGTAGACTGAGGTCGTTTGAATCTCCGTTACCACAGCTCCCTGAGGGCATCTGAATGTCTGTTATCACAGCAGACCGAAGACTTCCAAAACTCTGTTATTATAGCAGAACGCTAAGAGCACACTATGATAACCCTAACCCTAACCCAACAACTCAATTAACAGTGAATGAAAGAACTGGTTATCACACACACCCTGGCCTCACGCATCTCCCATGCACACCCGCCGCACACACGCCTCCAGCACACCCACCCCCACACACACCCGCAAACACTTCCCACACAAGTCTCCTGCACATGCCTTCTGCACATCCACCCGAGCCTCTCACACACGCCTCCCGCACACATCTCCTAGACACAACTCACAACCCAATCTCCCACACATGCCTCCTGCTCATGCGACACACAAACACACACACCCACACACACCTCCCACACATGTCTCTATTGCACATGGTCCACACACGCCTCAAGCACATGCCTTCTGCACACACACCCCTGCACACTCTTAATCCCCTTTTAGCTGCTAGTCTCATTGACATTTATAATGGATGTACTGCTTTATTTCCAGTGAGGTAATCAGGGATAGTAAGGAAGCTATTCAGGCACTGCAATTTCATCACTGGTGTGACATCACCTCATGATATCATTAAAGAAGCTGAGAGAACAATAACCACCACTGGTTACCACTACAGTGCAGTGTGAGGTGGCCATTTCTCTCTCATTTCTAACAGATGTTATTTTATCAGACCACCTCCCCAACATGAAGAGTTCCCAAGCTGCTAGGTTGAACCTCAGCTACAGAAAGCTACCCTGAACCCTCTTCATCTGAAACCATACACTGAATTGAAAAATGCTTACTCTGCAGGAAACAGAGAAGTGAGCCTTTTTACAGAAGTCACTCGGATAAATCAGGGCTTCATTTGTGCCGAACAACTAAGTCAGTGTGCCATTTGGAAAGGCGGCAGGTGCCGAGCTTCTGGTGAAACGTGTAAGGAGACCGTGATCACACTTGGCCCACAAGTGCATTTGCGCTACATATGATAGCAGAGAGACACAACTGAGTCACACTAATAACTGGCTCATTTAAACACACAAGCTACCACCTATTTTCTGAACCATTTGTCCTATTCAGGGTCGTTGGAGGGGTGTGGAGCCTACGGGTGCAAGGCAGGGAACAACCCAGGACGGGGCTCCAACCCAATGCAGGCCACTCTCACACACCATTCACAGCTACGGACAATTTAGCAACTCCAATTAACCTCGGCATGTTTTTGTACTGTGGGGGTAAACAAGAGTAGGAGGAAACCACACAACGATATGGGGAGAACATGCAAACTCACAGAGCCACAGCAGAGACTCGAACCCTAGTCCTTGAGGTGTGAGATAACACTGCTAACTACTGCACTGCCCAATGGAACAACCAGAGGGGATATATTATACCTTTTGCTTCATATATTTACACACCACACACATCATTCTGCTCCCCATTAGCAGTGATCATGAACTACTAAGTGCTGAACATCTGCACGAGTGAGCGGACAGGCTGACTCTGGGAGGACAAACAGGTGACAGTCACACCCTGCAGGAGCACAGGAGAGAACCGTGGACTGTCACAATGTGACAGGGTAAATCCTTACTGAGATTTAGTTACTGAGAGGGTTACAAAACAATATGGGAGCCATGAGTAAACATGCTATAACCAAAGAGAGTATGAGTGCATCTGACTAACAGGCAGCCATGCTGATGGAGGGTGGACATGAAGCATGTCAGCCATGTGCTCCAAGACTCTGACGCCACGTCACAGGCGTGAGAGGGAATGCAGCTAGCCAAAATGTCATCCACAGCACGTTGGCCCCTGCCTGACAGAGCATGTTCTGTGTGTGATGCTACTGGGTCTTTTAGCATAGCAGCAGGGTCACAGTGACCCTGGCGGCACAGGGCAGGCCTGCATAGGGCAGGCCCTCACAGGACAGGGCAGGAGAGGCCTTCATAGGGTAGCACAGGCCTTCACAGGGCACATGCTCACATGGCCACACGAAGACAGCCTTACCTAACCACAGGTCTGTCTATGGCTGAATGAAGGAAATGGAGAACATGCAACCCACCCCCAGTGCGTGCACACACACACACACACACACACACACACACACACACACAGACCAGTACTCATGCACACACAGACACAGACACATGCACAGAACTGTACTTATGTCGGTGTGAGGAACATCCATTCATTTCTATGGGCAAAACCATAATTTCAAAAACGACGACTTTAACCACTACCCAGCCCTAACCTTAACAATAAGTATCCAAACAAAATACAAGGACCAAGTGTCCCCACAATGTAATGTATACCTGGATCACACACACACACACACACACACACACACACACACACACAATTGAAAACCCCCAACCCCAGATGTGAGGCAGTGGTGCTACCCACGTTGCTGCTGTCTGACATTCATATTTGTCGTTAATATCGCCATTCTGGCTGACCACAAAGGTGACGCCATGTCGCAGGACGGGTCTGCCTGTGGGCTGACACATGTCTCGATTAGCAGTTGTTGCTCATAGCACTATGGGAAACACAAACAGACAGTTGCATAACATAGCCCTCTGGCACCACCTTCCCTGACCTCTGTGACACTGCCGCACTTAAGACCTCTGCGCTCTGTGGTCTGCCTGGTCTGTGATCCTGCTCTCTGCACACCGATGACCTCCTGCTTGTCTGTCTACCTGGTCTGTGCCTCCTGCACTCTGCACACCGATGACCTCATGCTTGTCTGTCTACCTGGTCTGTGCCTCCTGCACTCTGCACACCGATGACCTTCTGCTCGTCTATCAGTCTGGTCTGCGCCTCTCTGCCACTTTGGGCATTGTCATCCCCTCCCATTCAAACACAGAAAATGAACATTAAATTGCAGCAGAGCTGAGATGAGCTGATACTGACTAATGTGTCTAATTAAGATGCCAAAAGCCCCTCCATTAACTGATCAGCCTTTGACACACACATCCTACTAAATCAAGGCTGGGGCACCGAAGGAACAACCCATAAGAAATCATGAAGATTCATTTTAAAAGAAAACAGATAAGCAAGTCTTTATGGCCAGCACGGGTCCGTCTGAGATTCTTTAGTTTTTCCCGGGGAAATACTCTTACCTCTGAAAGGTGCATGTAAGTCTGACACTGATAAACAGTCACACACTCAGACGTAGCTCATTATCACCAACGGGTCATCCTTGAAATCCTACCTTCTGGCGAATCTCCTCCTCCATCTTGACGGGAGAGCCCAGTTCGGCCACCTGTTTGACCCCCTCGCTGGCGTAGCCCCCGTACTCCCAAAGCACATAATTCTTCGAGTGGGATGCCCCAATTATGGCTGACCAATGGTTGGCACGTCCTGTAAACATGAGGACACAGCATGGATACCTGATCTTGTGCATCTTGTACTCTCTGAGTGATACATCATAGCAACATGACTGGAGCCCCTGGAGAATCTACAGAACGTGCACCTAAGTACCTAAGTCAAGTGTGGTCAAGGTGATGCCTCTTTATCATTTAATGCTGCAGAAATCAATTGAGAACAGCCCACACCACGTATTGTTGTTGAATATTGGTGTTAATCCCAACAAAGCATAAATATCTACCAAACTGTGTTTACTTCAACACCACTACTTTCGATAACTAGGTACAAAGCAGAAAAAAATTAGCTCCCATTTTTGAAGGTCATAAATTACTTGTTTTTCTCACAAGTTACTCTGGAATAATTATGCATAAATATGCTAAGAATGCTATAAGAACAAACCTAGGAAATAAATACCAAAGAAATACAGTGAGTATGAAAGACTAAATATTTAGTATGAGAAAGAGGCAAAAACTTTCACACTTGCAAAAGTAAAATGTATAGTTTCAAACATTACTATCCCTTATTTTTAAAGAATTAATAGAGAACACAATACATTTTAGTCTGCTTTATTCCTGGAAGAACATCGATTTCAAAAAGTTGATTTGTATTGGATTTTATATATATATATATATATACACACACATACACATATATATGTGTGTGTGTGTGTGTGTGTGTGTGTGTGTGTGTGTGAATACATGCACACAGGTTTGTAATTATATCTTCATTTATTTGGGGAAAGCTCTAATCCCAACATGATGACCTTAACCCCAACTCAGCCCTAACCTTCACCATAAGTAACCAAACAAAAGTCACAGATTTTTGTGGGGACCTGAAAATGGTCCCCACAACGTCAAATTAACAGGTTTTTATTACGTGTCCCCACAATGTAATGTATGTCTGACCCACACACACACACACACACACATACACTGACTGGCCATGTTATTAGGTTCTCTTGCTAGTACCAGGTTGGACCCCCTTTTGCTTTCAGAAATTCCTTAATTCTTGGCAGCATAGATTCATCATGGTGCTTGAAACATTCCTCAGAGACTTTGGTCCATGCTGACAGGACAGCATCAGATTTGTCAGCTGCAACTTCATGATGTGAATCTCCCATTAAACCACATCCCATAGGTCCTCTATTGGATTGAGATCTGCTGACTGTGGAAGCCAGTGGAGTACATGAACTCATCTTTCAAAAAACAAGTCTGAGATGTTATGAGCTTTGTGGCATGGCACGTCATCTTGCTGGAAGTAGCCATTATAGGCTGGGTACAGTGTGGTCATAAAGGGATGGACATGGTCAGCAACAAGACTCGGGTAAGCTGTGGCACTGATGCTCAGTTGGTACTACTGGAAAAGGCCCATAGTGTGCTAAGAAAATACCCCCACCCCATCACACCAACAGCAGCAGTCTAAATTGCTGTTACAAGGCAGGATGGATCCATGCTTTAATCTTGTTTACTGAAAATTCTGATACTATCACCTGAATATAGCAGCAGAAATCAAGATTTATCTCACCGGGCAACATTTTTCCAATCTTTCATTGTCCAATGATTGGCTGATTAGATATTTGATTCAACGAGCAGTTGAACAGACCTACCAAATTAAGTGGCTAGTAAGTGTATATACTGCACGAAAAAATTAACACAACACTCAACCTAAACTCAAAGATTTCATTGAAAATAAATTAATAAATGGAAATCTGAGGAGGGAAATGTATTCATGCCTCTCTTTGTCGCAGACACCCCAAAAAAACAAGGCGGGTCATGGCAAAGAATTCCTGCATTTGTACCATTTGTCTCCTTAGAGTCCATCAGGCGGTTGACTGCGGCCTGTGGAATCACCCACTCTTCAACTTCTGTGTGATGCTGCCTGACATCGGTGTGCTGATCCAGAGCACCCTAAATATGCTCTATAGGTGACATGTCTGGTGAGTATGCAGCCAGGTGCTCTGTGATTATGAAGCCTGTTGGATTTACTGCCAAAAGCAAAGGTGGCTTATAGAAAATAAATGGACACTCATGACTGACAACAGCTTTAGTGGACACCCCTGCATCCAGCGGCCCAATGGCGTGGTCCAAGCCAGTGTGCTGCTGCTGTTTCATCATCCTCATAATCATGAACTGCTGTGTAGTGATCGTGCTGCTGAATCCACGTGTTGATATGCCTCACGGATTATCATTTGTCATGACGGTGACCTCAGGGAGCCAGCTCGCCAAGGCCCTGGGACTGGTGCCGCGATTCACGCAGTGCTGGACTGCAATGATGCCCGCGGCTGCTAGCACAGCCCCAGAGCACATCTCCCATTTAACAGGACTCACTCCGGAGTGCCGGTGGTCCGACTGCATGCCGCTGCCTGCGGACTGACAATAGTAGACTGAACTAGGGGTGGGCAATCTTTCCAAAAAATCACATCACGATCCTTTAAACACAAAATCACGATTCCCGATCTGAATTGCGATCTATCTTTTCAATGTGGCACATCCTTAAAAGAATATCCTCAAACTCATTAAGACCCAAGTTATGCAACCCTCTGTCGGCATTCACTGCACATATGTGGAAAATATTTGGCACTTGGAAGATCATATCGTGCATCTGAAGTGTGCATCAGTTTCTTAAAACCTAAGTTGTCTACAGCTTTGAATGGTAGCATATCCTTAGCTAGGTAGAATGTGACCGTGTCGGTCACCTCTTTCCATCGTTTGCTGGTTTTATATTTTTTCGACTGCTCTAAAGCGTCGGTGAGTGACAACTGTTGATGCTTCGTGACCACTGCCACACTACTGATGTCGAGTCCTTCTTTGGCACAAGCTCCTTATCTGCCATGCTCCAGTTGGTTTGTTGACTTGACATGGATCCATTAGTATACAGTATTAGAATGATGCAAAAAATCACGATCTGTACGATTTGCTTGAAAATTAGATTGTGGACGTCTTTAAGATCGATCACAATCTAAAATCATCAGATTGCACACCCCTACACTGAACCCAATCCTGGACTTGCCCCATGACTTATTTTCTGGGTCCTGGGTGGGGCTTTTCCCCTCCGCTCTTTCCTGTATCACTGGGTTGGGGTTTTTTCTCCTGCCCCACCGGACACTGGGCAACCCCCCCCCCACTCACACTCTCTCCTCCATTCTCTCAGTTCAGGAAACACCGCTAACATATGAGGACACTGTCGCCACTGGACACCTGCTCCCTCACAAATTTTTTTTGTGCCGACACTCTGAGACATTGTTACTGGGTTTTGTTTTTTGGTTCCATTTTTGTTCCCCTCTGGCTTGCTGTAGTTTCGCATTTTAAAAGAATCATGCCTCTTTGACACCTCAACCCAACTCTCTGCCCATGTCTTTGTACGAGCGCCTTGCAACACAATACATTAAAAAGTAACAAAAAGGCTTTTTTATTTGCCAAAGAAACAGGTTTCGTGTGCCTACAAAAAAATCCCAGATTTCTTTTTGCCAAACTGCTGCAAAATGGGAGCAAAACCAAAAGTGCTGTATTTATATTTTTGTTCACTATATATATTTTAGAACCTCATTCACATTCCTGGTACGATTCCACAGACAAACCTTGACTGCATTCATCTCACCCACCTTTGGTTCTGGAAGATAAATGCCCCGGAAGCCAGTACAACCTGACTGTACACTAAAGTACCCTTGCAGCAACAAGCAATGATAAAAGCCATTGATATTAGCCACAGAGTGCTGGCAGGCTAATTCCCCCCAATCTAATCTTCTACAGCCAAATAACAGGTCCTTCTCCGGATGTTGCTGGCCTGGAAACGCTGGTGTCCTGTCCTGTAAAGTCTTTGGGGAACAGCTTGCCTTGACCAGCGGCCACCTCCATAAAGTCTCCATGCTCTTCAGTTTGACCCACATTTCACTGTAAAATGCATCCCTCCCATGAACAGCTCCATCAACCGAAATGGGTTCAAATGCTGACACCCAGCAAGAAACAACTCTATAGCACTTTGCAATTTCTTCATACAAATGAATATATAAAATGTGTCAGTATAAATATAACTTGTTTTAGCTTATTTGTCTTCCTTCTCTGATCCGTTCTCTTCTGACCCTCAGTGAAACATCAGAAACTGTACCCTATGCAAAAACCTTTTGTGTGGGAGAGAGTTCCCCTTTTCACCTAAGCATGGTCTTTGAAGGAGATCAAATCTAACGATGGGAGTGCATCTCGTACCCAAAGGAGAAGGAGATACAACCATGATAACCAGCCTGCTTTTTGTGCTGTACAAAATCTCCCTTTGATACAGCTACTTTAATCTTGGAAATTATGCCATGAAAATGCCCACTGCTATTATGCATAATAGCAAAAGAATTTGCCAGTCAAATGATGTAATGTTGTTTCCATCTGTGCAAAATCCATAGCTCTGCTTATGAGAGACAGACAGCAGCGATGTAGACATTCAGGCATTCTAAAAAATCGATGCACTGCCTTCCCTTTGAAAACAAAACAAATGTAATGCATATGAGAGCAGTAACAAGAGGCTTTCCAGTGCACTGGGCTACCACAACACCTCAGCATTCCATTTTCCTTTGCAATTTACAGCGTGACAAACCATATGCACATCTTCACAGGAATGCTTACAGCACACAACGTAAGGTCAATCCCTCTACATCCAGCAGACCTGCATCGGGGCTCAGCCATGTTGTACCTGTGTTGATCGCCTGCTTCCTGTTTTCCAGTATTAGTGTAGACCTCCTGTCAAGCCTTAATTGTGTAATTTGAGCCAACGACACTTTGCTGTGTGGGTTTAGAGCTGAAGTCCCCATGAAGGGGCAGCTTTGCAACCTGTCATGCGCTCACGTCACCACCGTCCCAACAAAGCCTATTCAGCATGCCCATGGCGCTGAATGACGGCCAGTAGATGGCAGCACAGGGGGCGCCCATTGCTGTACATATGAACACCACAGAGTGTCACTCCTGATCACAAAACTCTCCACTTGTGTGTCCATATGTTCCCCAGGAACGGACCCCAGGAACACAGGACGCTACCACAACACATCACAATCTGAAATCCCCCGGGGAGGGGTCTTTAAGGCCAATCCCATGCTTTTTAAAAAACCTTCAATCCTCCATCAATGAATCCAACATCCTGCTTTCCAGAGCTGAATGGAGCAACGACCAGCTGGAACCAAACTGGACAAGTGTGATTGTGAGTACTGTAGATGATTATTACATGCTAGTTAGGGGAAATCAGGAGATTTTCCACCAATTAACTATAAATTTCATAGATTCAAAGCTAAATAATTACTCCTGCTGCACGATGTCCTGTGGAGAGGACTAAATTATACAATCACAGGGTAATAATGAAAGCCTGAACACGCCGATGGCTACGCTGACGGTGCTGAGCTACAGCTGCGCCCAACGTCAGTGACATTGTACAGCTCCACTTAAACAAAAACAGGCAGCCATGATGCGGTGGACTTTGACGGGGGTGGGGGCATGGGGGGC
>JAODLD010000008.1:21903545-21914584 GCA_026781065.1 Mormyrops boulengeri
ACGATTATATAACTCCTTGGTAAGACCCCACCTAGAATATTGTGTGCAGGTTTGGTCACCATACCTTAAGAAGGACCCCAGTACTGTCCTACAATCGTTATTGATCACAGTGGGGATGCAGCTCTTCAGCACTAATACCCGGGATTAATCTACACTCGTTAAATCAGTTTCAAGGTTATGTGCATAGCAGGCAGGACGAGGATGTTACTCACGGGGGTAGTCCTTAGGGTGCATCTTCTCGGACCAGTTCCCATAGAATGTCAGCCTGTACTTGGCCGTGCCGCAGGCGCAGCACTCCAGGATGGGCTTTTCCGTCGCCTCGCCAAGGAGCGACTCTGCAAAGTGACACAACGGCGCCCGGTGAGTGGGCGGGCGGTCGGGCGGGAGAGGATGCTCACTCCACAGGCAGTGTGGATATTAACGGGCAAACGGCGGCCCAGATGACCGAATTCGTCAGGCTTTGAAATCTTGTGGAGTCGCCCTTTGGCGGCTCCTCCTGTAATTACGTGTTTAAACTGGATTGAAACTAAGCGTCGATTCTGAGTCCAGGCATGGCTACATTCTGCTGTCGTAATGAGCGGCGTACCTTTCTCACACATCCTCTTTGTGAGAGAACCTTCATCCTGGAAGTAGATAATCCTCTTCTGCACAATGCTGGCCCTGTAAAGCAGGAATCAGAGTTCAGGAAACAATCAAAGGTCACCACTGCAAGGAGATCTCGAGCACCATCTCGCTTGGAAGCTGTCAATGAGGCCACAGACAGAAAGGCAGGATGGAGAAATGGTGTGAACCACATCAGCCAATCAGGTCCTATAACATCGGCTTTGTTATTATATAAGCCATGTGTAAGTGCTGGGGTCAGCAGTGATTGCAATTTGCAGCATTATTAAAGTCCATCAGACTAAACAGTAGCAAAGTCATCGGCAGTGCCATAAAGTCTTTACGGTATGACCCTCTGACAGGTGAAGCACTTATTACACACAGATATATCTCTGCATGTCCCCTGACAGCACCATGCAGTCCACAGACCGTCACGCTATGTCAGATTTCTAGCTGTCTGCATGTGCAAAACAATGCAATTGTGGAGAGGGGTGGCAGCCCGGCTCATTGGATGGGGGAGCTGTCATATGACCAGACCAGACCAGCTAACTGGCTCCTCCGTCCATCAGTCTTTACTATAATCTTCAGGTGTGGTAATGTGCATGTATTTTTGGGTTCCTGTTATTGAACACAAATAGAAAGCATATGGGAATCAACATAAATAAAAATATGGAATAAATGCTCAGCCTCCACCAGGCCAGAAAGACCATCTGTAAGTCTGTGCTCAACCTGACTCATGTTAAAAAAATCAATTCCTCCTTACCCTACTGCTATCAAAGAAATGCAGCTTAAAATAAAACACAGCTCTTACACACCAGTCGAATCAAGCAATCTAAATCTAAATCTGTAAACGAGTGCCTCCTATCACACCCTCACACTGAAAGGAAGTGGCCGTCCAGCTTCTTGCACACATGTGGGGACCGCAGCCAGTCACACCATCATTAACAGGCAGGTGGCATCTTCCGCCCTCCACGCCAGACAATTAACATCACAGGGCCCACATACATACGTACGGGCGATGGGTCCCTCAGCTACACGCGACAATTCACTGCAGTAAGAGCTAGACCCATTTTCCTGTTGAGATTCAGAGATAACGGCGACCCATTTCCAGCACAGAAAACAGTCTGCTGGTGAAGTGTGTAAATGACAGCTCTCTCTTCTGCAGGCAGAGCGGGCATGGGCGAGCCGTTCTATGCACACTGCAGCACGGTACAGAGCCTCTCCAGCAGTCCGTGTCCGTCGGCACCAGCAGACATCTCTGCCATATTGCTGTTCTCACAGCTTTGCATCTGGTGTTTGTTTCATCAATTGTGTTTCACTTGCCTTTTTGGCACTCAAGTACTGTAAAATACAGACAGAATTCTCTGCCAAATACAAAACATGAAATGTGTATTAGCCAAGTGCTTTTACAGTATTGCTGGAAATTTGTAGAAAGAACTCCTTTGTGCAATCATCAAATCAGCTTAAGTCACATGCCATTCGGTGCCTCCACATCTCTTGGGAAGCATACTGTGTACATATTCTCGTATTCCTGTTCAGTTGCATTGTTTGATACTCTGATCTCCACTAATTGGCATGTCTAAACTGCCCAAAGAATATGTTTATCAGAGCGTGTTGATGTTTCTGTGTACACGCATGGTTGTGTGTGCGCGTGGGTGTGTGTGTGTGCATCCTTTCCGAGTGTAACTCTGCTCTGCCCAAACCCCTGAGCAGCATAAGCATTTGGAAGATGAACGGATACATGTATATTAAGGGGTATTTAAAAACTGAAAGCCATGGATGATGGACGACACGTTTTATATAAGCAGAATTACATTGCTAAGAGCAGACAGCCTTGTTCTTCATCGTGCCACACTTTGTAAAAGTAAACCTTCGAAAGCTACAGTGGTTCCACTGACCCGGAATTATCTGGCTGACGAAGTCACTTGAGGACAACCATTCAGAGCTGCTCATGAATCAGTTTCTGTACAGTAGCCTGGGCCCTGGGGGTCCAGTGAAAATGGGCATCATCCAGAGGGCCCCCGGGGAGGAAACCCGAGCCTGCGGCGGCGGGCAGCACACCGGAACATGCCGGACTCCCGAGGGCCGTGCCGACATGGTACCACTGCAGCCGACATATGCAAACCCAAGACCGGAGAGCAGGGGTGCAGGCAGACAGACAGCATGCAGAAAAAGCAGCAATCCTGCACTGCAAGACCAAATGTTATCATAAAAGTAGGAAAAGTTAATCTCAAATGCACACATGAATGACACGTGATAAAATGCACATGTTAATGGTGCATGGTAAAATACTCCACAGCGTGTGATGTGTATGAGAGCGTGGTTAGATGATGAAGGGTATGGCCTCCCCAGACACATAAGTTTAAGGTGAGTTGCAGCCCCTGTATGGCCTTTATTATGCATGGTATGTATTACCCAGGGTGTGACGCTGCCCTGCCTGATTATGGGAGAGGGATGCATGCAAGAAAATATCTGTCTTCTTAGTGAGTAATAAAGTAACTGGTACATAAAGAACTGCGCAAGGGTCGTAGGCTGTCAAAGGAAATATTTAAAGTTTATGCTCAAAAAAACTTCACATTAGGATATATGCAAATGAACAGTAACAGAATAAAAAATTTGTGTTCCCAGTGATATGTTGTTGTATGACTAGAACACCTGTGATACGTAAGCTCAGTATATTCCCCGCTAACAATTTTTCATTTTAGGAACGTTTACCAAACATTGATTAAGGTACGGAAACGTTCAAAGTGTCCAGTTTTCCCAGGGTTCCTAGAATACTATACAACTGCTACAACTGCGACTAATAATGCAGCATCAGTTGAAGGGCAAAGCAGAGCAGTGAAATACACTGTTGTGCAGAGTTGGGCCCATTCCAAGGTGCATTCATCAATTCCAATCCAAATCAGGAAATGGATCTGGAGTTGGAATTTAAATCTCCCTGAAGTTCACATTCAATTCCAGTTCTCTTCCCCATAGTTTTTTTCCAGTCTGAACTCCAGTTCCATTTCCTGATTTGGTGTGGAATTGATGAATGCATTCCGGAACGGCCCCAACCCTGCTGTTGTGTTGCACCTCAAAGGTCATGGGTTCAAGGTTGGGCAGCATGTTTACTGTATACAAATTCAGCACTATTATAAAATAATATTTTATTTTAAATTTTTTATTTTATCTTCCAACATTAATTGTGTTAAAAGTTTGCCCAGTTGTGTGGGTTATTGTGCTATTAAAATGTAAATTGTGGAAATACCGTTCCATTAATGTGACAGTAAGGACGTTCTCTGCCAGCTTTGAGAAGACTCAGATAACGTTCCCTGTTAGCTGGGATTACATGGTTACTGCAAATACTGGTTTGACTTTAGGAGAGGTTTTGAAATGGCTAAACTAGTACTATCATGGTTTTACACCAACGTGAAGATCTTTTAATCTTGATTTTCGCTGGCAGCCTTTTGAACATTTTGTTTTGTGAGGTGGTTGTGACGACTGTGGGGCAGAATCAGCAGCATCTCCCTTACAGGTGAGTAGATACGAGTGATTCTGAAAGGCCTCACCAACCGCAGCAGCAGCAGAACTTTAATTGTTCGTGATTTAATCGAATCGCACCTCAGTTTCACATTTCTTAGCACAGGATGGCCTACAGGCACTTCAGGCAGTCAGTCGTGCTGATGGTTACTTAACATCCAATCTAAATCCTATCAACGAGACATTATTACGGCCACACTCACTTCTCTGCCTTGGTACTTAATGCCTGCCATTTAAAATAAGTCTGTGTGTGTGTGTGTGTGTGTGTGTCTGCATGTGTGTGTACAGCAGGTGCACAACTTTTAAATAAGTGTTTTTGTTGCCTAATAAAGACCGGTCATTCAAAACGTCTCCATATGTATAAAGAATTAGGTGAATTGTATTAGCTGTTGGAATTTACAGAGGAACTTTACCTTGGAGATCTTAGGGAAACAGCACATTAAACGCTAATTAGTCACCATCACAAGCGTGGAGCTGTGTCCCCCAGGAAAGCCACATGAAGCGTGAAGTGTCCATGCCAAAGAGATGGTCGCAGCCTTCATTTAACAGAATATCATGCTTAGATGGTATTATTTCTCATAGTAAATGCCCGGGGTGATACAGTATCTATCTATTATAATTCAGGTAAATGATGTGTCTTCACGGAGTTCCCTACCATAGCTAAGGGGGCTTAATGTTTGTAATATAGCATTTATAAAGCCATTCAGCCTCACTTCATGTTGCTCTCCTTTGCAAGCTGAACAATAAAAGAGAATATTGCACATATAAATGCTCATTTGTATTAATTACAGTCCTGTTACATTTTCCACTTGGGAAGCGTAATTTAAGTAGCCATAAAACTGCTTCAAGGCCTACGGAGCCCTCAAGCTAGTGTGTGATTCCGTGTGCTATACATGCTGCGAGTAACACAAAAAATCTCAGGAAAGCCAGTCTACTGTACTGCTGTAGCACTCATGACTGGTCCATGCTAACCTCTATGAGATTATAGCCCTAATCACACCGTGGACAATCCTGATGTAGTTCTGATATCCCTGACGGACCACGGTCGCGCGAGTCATTTTCAAGCAAACCAGCTCCATCGGCCAGTTTGACTGCAGACATCGCTGGCCAGGTCTGCTCAGGAGCACTGTAATGTGCCTCTTCATGAGAGTCTCTCTCTACCATCCGGTTCCATGCAATCAAATGCCATCCTGAAAATGGACTCGCTCTGCTCCAGTGGCACCATCTAACAGCGATTTAATTGAGTTCCTCAACTTTACGTTGCAAACTCCCCATCCCCCACTCTCCTGATCTCCTCCCTTTTCTCTCCTCCATTTACCCTCTGCGTTCTCCTGCCGGGGAGAGTATCCTAAAGTCTACGATGCCAGCAGCACAGAGGCAGAGCACAGAGATTCATGTCTGATTCATTGTGGGCAATCTGGGAACGATGGCCCAAGGAGCAGCACGAGATTCTGGCTTGAGGAACTGGACACTGCTGTGATGCAGAAAATGCGGAGGAAGAGACAGGAAGCGCCGTTTCTCTGGACAGCTGTCACTCAACTTGACGAGCACATAATAAAGTGTGTTACTGTGAAATATAAGAGTTTATGATCTGAAATGGCCAGTGCGAGGCGCTGATGTCTGAATTAAGGTATGTAGTAATGCAGTCGTGGCAATGACATGCAAGACCTGACCTCTGCATCCATACGTGATGGACACCGTATCCGAACATGGGCCCTGTGGGCATCAATGGCCCCAAGTATCACGTTGGCCCTAGGGCGCCGCAGACACTGAGGGCCCAGTTGGCCCCAAGGGCCCCATCAACACCGAGGGCCCAGTTGGCCCCACCGACACCAAGGGCCTAGTTGGCCCCACCGACACCAAGGGCTAAGTTGAGATAATGAAGGCCGCTAATCACACCAAGGAAGATCTCTGATATCCCTAACAGACCCCAATGTTCTCCCCCACTGATATCGAGGGTCCTCTTGTCCCCGAGGACCCCACCAACACTGAGGGCCCTGCTGGCTGGCCCCTAGAACCCTGCCAGCACCAAGGGGCCACCAGCTGGCTCCTAGGACCCCACCGATCCCTAGGAACCCAGTGTTCCCAAAGACCTCTCTAGCACCAACGGCCCCATCAGCTGGCCCCTAGGACCCTGCCAGGGTGAGATGGTGAGCACAGATCCTGCAGCACTGAAATACCAGCTTTGGTTAAGCGCTGTTCCCAACTCCCTGCAAACTGCCCGTCCAGCCAGGCCTGGGTATGGACCGCATCAGAAACACTGCCTATGGCGGACAGATTATACTATATTTAATGTTACTATTACTATGTCACTCACCTCAGGACAAGAACTGTCCCTTTAATACCTTAGTCGGGTAAGTAAAGGATCACACCTCCCTCCCCCATCGCTATCTCCCCTTTCCAGCTGGATGTCAGACTAATGTCTTCCGCACCCTTTCCCATCTCCTGGGTAAACAAACAGAAACAATACTCACTTCAGGATGACACAGCCACTGCCAGGGGGGGGCGCCGTCCAGAACACTTGTATTCTCGTCCTTCTCCTCGGGGTGCTTTCTGTCACAGCGGGCGGACAGTTTGTCATGAACTGAGTGTCCTCTTCATCTATGATCTGAAAGAATTAACACAAATCGACAGCTACATTTCTGCCATTTCAGTGAAATAAAGGCAAACATGTATCACTTCACTTCAATATGTTAACTACGGGCGCAGTGAAACTGTTTGAATATTTACAATGTTTACACAGTGTGTGATATTTACGGTCACGCGCACACACTTCAATATAATTACAGGCGCGATTCAGGAACTGAACCAAAAACCGACAGCTTTACGTCTCAGCTGACAACATTCTATTATAATAAAAAGTGTGTCGCCACCCAACTATTAACGGAGGCAGAATCCGTGCTGGATGTTAACAAAAACGAAGGAGATCATTGAGCAGCCTAAGCGATGATACATGACACGCTGTGTTTCAGGCCCGCATCGTGAGGCACTGCGGCTCGTAGGGGGGGCAGAAGATGTTTGTATCAAGAGGGGCCTACAGGGGATGCTGGTAAGCTCCCCTTTTCCAGGGAGAAAGGGGCAGCCATTGGAAGCTGTTGCCCAAAATCCCAGCATCCTCTGGGATTCTAAAGGCATGCTGAGGCCCGCCCCATTGCCAGCATACATCCTCCATAATCGTTCCTGTCTTTTCCTCAGGGGACAGCTTGCTGTAAACCACGCAGTGGATCATTCGCAAACAGCTATGTAAGATCTTCTGTGTTTTTCTACGTTGTTTTCCCATTTATCTTTACACCGTATGAGGAGAAGCAGGCCCTATGTCAGGGATGAGACCTACATCTGTGCCTGCTGTTTCCCGCTAATGCCCCTGCTGCCATGTGAGCTCCTTCCGAGAGGAAAACGACGGCGAGCTCCCCGACGCCCAAAGCCCTGCTGTCGTGTCAAACGTGCCCTGGCACGAGTGAACACAGGAACTACTGATCCCACTACAGCCCTGCCAGCTAATGGAGGGACAACCTTCAGTTATTCATTACCAGTCGACAGTCTGTCCTTTTTTCAGAAACATTGCACTGAGGCATCATGTACTTCTGTTCCAGACATAATAAAAATACATGTTTAATTTTTCAGCTTTGCATTCAGAGTGAAGTATACATTGGATTTAAATTGGAGTCAAGTCCACCATAGAATCCACTCCTCAATCTAAGGCCCAAAGCGCAGCAGCACAAATGTCATACAGCAGCAGTCCGGGTTCCCAAGGCGTCTAATAATAGCTTGTGGATTTTTCACATGTCCAGTCCTCCTCTCCGCCATGACAGTGCCATGGGAGAACAACAGCATCCAGCTGTGATGAACAGCAGCTTGCAGGAGCAGCACTAGCTGCACTATAACACTGCTATCCAGGCTACGGAAATAGAAAGTCCTCCGCGCCTAGATGTACAAAGGAGAGAATACTTCAGCAGAGCACACACTCCCCAGGCCGCTGTCGCCTCCGAGTTTCTGCGGCAGTGTGTTCACGCTGTTCCCAAAGTCCTGTCCATCGAATGCTGCAAGCCAATCCAGTGGGGATGTTTTCTTTATGTATTCTGAACCACTTAACGTGCGTGAACAACTAAGGGTTCAGAAAAAGTACACCAAGAGACATCGAGAGGCAAAGAAAATTTGTTGCAGCCACGAGACTTTCCCAGCAGACCTGCAAGAAAAAAAAAATGCACTTCATCTATTCCTCTGCCAGAGGTATTTTTCTGCCCAGCAGCACTGGGCTACATCTTGGGGGAAGCCTCACTGCCAGTTATCCTCCTCGGGAGCATGACTCGGGAGTACTGGAGCGGACCCAGGAGCCTCAATCGGCGGAGGCTTGGGGGACCTGCTGAGTACCCCGTGTGGAGCGTGGCGTGTCTGAGCGAGGCCTGCAGGACAGAGGACTTCTTCCGCAATCCCACACGCCCAGCCCACACTTCAGGAGTCAGCATCAGGGAGACAAGAGGCCTCCTCTGCTGTTGGCTAAACACGAGCTGGCAGCAGTGACCTGTCGGTGTCACTGTCTGTGGACTGGGCTCCAATTTGACGAGGCGTCTGCTTGTATTATAGAGAGAAGACTGATGCCAGCAGCACCTCAACTACACAAGCGAAGCCGTGGGGCACAGATCAGTCACAGACCGCAGAGGAAGAAGGAACAGCCGCTTCCCTTTTTCGACAACACCAATGCATCCACTAAAATGCCTTCAAGCCAAGCACAGCACTCAGAAGCGCTTAAGGTGCAAGCTTCCTACAGAATAATAATAATAATAATAATAATGCTGGGTGAGGTGATTCTTCACATGACCTGCTTCACAAAGAGTTTTCTTGCAACCTTTTTGCCGAGTGAGCACTGTGTCCGCACACACCAACACGCTGGGGCGGGGGGGCCGTGGCGGGGTTTCCCCTCTTCACCCCTGACATTTAATTTGGTCTGTCATGAAGCGGCGAGTCACTCTGAGATGGGCGCCCAAGCCTGCTGCTAAATATCAACAGCTCACAACAGCAGGGAAATACAGAATGTCAGTGGACTGCAGTCAGCACAGGAAGCTGATGAGAGCCAGGAAAGAGCCAAAAGAATAAAGAAAACCATCTTCTATTTCATGGAAGAGAGGCAGTTATGGAAAACAGCGACAATCCTGTTCTCACTTCCTGTGGTCAGCTGACTAGGCATCCTGTGGTCACTTGATTAGACTTCCTGTGGTCAGCTGATGGAACTGCACTAGGCAGATAATAAAAATCACTGACTTCATCATTTGCTATCAGGTGTCCCATCTAAAGTGATAATGACTTGCTGCACTTTCCCTTTTCTAAAGACTCAAAAAATGCTTCAGTAAATTAAAAACACATTTTACCCTGAATTCACTTTGATGTGTAAACCGCAAATAAGTAAGAGTAATGCTGTTAGATATAGTTCGGTATGTTCCTCAGTTGCATATGTATTTATATAACTGTTACAGGGTTACAATGCATTTCTGTTGAAAGGTCTGAACATAATTAGACAAAGATATTGTTTAGATTTTTTGTTATGGATAAGAGCACATTTCTGATCTCATTTTTGATGGGTTTATTAGTGCCTGAGTCTACAACATACTTTTTAATTAACTCCCATGTAATTCTGAAGTCAGCTATTGATCTTTAAAAGAGCTGCACAGGGTTCCTTTGTGTACAGAAATTGGTTTCTGTGTATTATTTTTCATTAGTGTTAGAGATATAACCCCCACAGAGTTGTGCTACGTGAATTATTTAATCTCAACTGCACTGTTCCTACAAGTTCTCATAAATGCTATGCTTTCGTAAAATAAAGCCGGCAGAAAATCATTAGGATGTCATTTTGCCGGCCTCAGCGAAAGGTAAAAACTTTCAAATGTGAAAGAGCGTAAGGTTTAGAGGTTGTCTGTTAATAGAATCGCTCGGCTTTGGCGCGGCGCAGTAATTTGTGGAGTCAGACACAGGTTAACAGCCAGGCCGCCACCGTAGCAGATTTGCTGAGAGAGCTTCTCTGAGGTGACATCAGCCACACAGCAGCTTGCCCTGGGAAGCAGACCTCATCCACTTTTCACTTGTCTCAACCTGAAGACAGTCAGCAGCACCTGCAAACTATTATTCTGTGTAACTGGCGGAATGGTGCTGCACACCATGGAATGTATGAGGGATTCTGTAATCTGCATGTAAAGAATAATGTGCCTCACAATTCATGCATATAAAAAAACAACTAATCAACCCATTAAAGATCAGCATTTTTGGCTGAGAGGTTCATGTAGCTTCAGTGATATTGTTAATATTCCACATTTTATAGCGAAATGAGAGTCAATGCACTTGTTTTTGGCTCAGACTGATTCGCGCCTTTATGTCTCCAGAGGAAGACGGTGATGTAGCAGATTTATAAATGCTTATAAATGGGGCTTTGGTGCCAGACAGGGAGCCTGTCAGCTAGGAGTGTGAAAGGGGAGTCAGAGTTTCCTACACATCTATCGGTATATAGGCCATTCAACATAAAAATATTACATGTATTTTAAAATGCAAGCATATTTATAAATATCACTTTATGCACTGTATCTCCTTAAGAATGAAAAATGGAACGTCAAGATGGTTTGAAGGTTCCTCGTGTAAAAGTATGAGCCCTTCAGCACAGCCATGACGGATTTTTCTGGATGAATTTCTCGAGTGTCTCCGAAACGCTGCAGTTCACTTTCTGAATCGGCTGAAGGCAAGTCTAGTCAGCACCACGCCATCCAGAACCGGGGATGGGAAGCAGCCTGACCACACCAGACTGGTCAGCAGCGGGATTAAGACATGGAGCTCATCTGTGAGCGGGGAGGTTCAGCTGGAGAGGACGCAGGGTTACAGCTTGTGAAGATGTTTCTCCATTCACCCCTTAGTGGGGGGTGGGGGCAGAGAGATGGGGG
>JAODLD010000008.1:21914684-21927472 GCA_026781065.1 Mormyrops boulengeri
CCCCCCCCCCCCCCCCCCCCCCCCCCCCCGCCCCCCCCCCCCCCCCCCCCCCCCCCCGCCCCCCCCCCCCCCCCCCCGCCCCCCCCCCCGGGCAGTAAAGGAACCATTTGCAGCAACGCAGATAGTGTTATTGTCAACAGTGGCAGGTGGAAACGCATGCCCGCAGGCCGCCGTGAGAATTACAGCATCACCTCTGACGTGCTTAGCCCAGTTGCCACCGACATGCCCTCTAGGTACCTATATGACCGCCAAAGGGGTTAGGAGTGACCGGTGATGTTCCAAATACCACAGATGATGACAAATAAAAGTTTCAGTAAGTGAAGATCATGTGAGGAACCTGAAGATGTTATCCTCCTGTGTGTAACCACATTGAGTACAATTCCAGTTAATATCACTACAGCATTGTCCATTTATGCTTTATTTCCTGAGTCTTACCTGAAAATTACCAGCATAATCTTCATCTTTGTCACCATCCTTTCCCTCCTTCAAAGCGATGAGCGTAAAGCCTCGGAAATAAGAAGGGCTGGACGCGTACAGAGTCACTGAAAATAGAAAATGGACAATGTCAGAGACATACAGTACAGAGTTATCTGGTTTTTATTTTATTACACAATGTTATCCTGAATACAGAATACAACCACTGGATGATTGTATTCGCTCAGTCCTCACTGTAAGGTATGTTTAATAATTGAAAATAAATCAAAATGAAAATTACTGCAGATCAGGAAAGAATACAGTGAGGTATAGTGATACCCCGTGAAATGAGGAACAGGATGCAAATCTGACTGCATAGTCTGAAAAAACAGGTTTTAATTAGAAAAAATTAGATACAACCAAAACTTTGACTCATCAGCAGGGACATTTGAGAAGTATACCTTTCAGGTTAACGGCAGTCTAATAAATTATTCATATTTTCCTTGAAAAACCATGAGAAGGGTGGATTATGGTAAAATTCGGGTCATTCGCAGTAACTGTGTAATTAATAAAAGGTTTTTAAACAGTGATTATCGTGAGCTCCGTATGAAGCTCACACCTTGAGCCGGTGCCTGTGAACTCGCCTGCATAATTTACGGACATAACAGCGACATTCAAAACAAACACTATTAAAGGTTTTCCTGTTGGAACTGCGGCCCCTATCTGGTAAAGATGCTTTCATCTTAATTGCTGAATTTCATTATAAACCTTATTGACAAATATTAGAACGCGAAAAAAAAATGCCTGTAATTAATCCATTAAGATTATTATCGTTATTATTGTTGATGATGATGTTGAAGCTGCTTTTTCATTACTGTGGTACAACCTATTAATAATTAATAGCGTATAATTAAAATTATGGATTAAAAATACCGAATAGGCTAATTCCTGTTAAACAAAGGTAACGAAGCTTTAAATAATAATTACTGGGTCTATTTAAAAATTGCATTGCTAAGAACATTCGCTCTTTGGTTGCTCATTTTTTCACCAAAAGGCATTACCAGTTTGTGTTACGGTCAAAAATGCAACGTATAAAGTTCATTTCGTTATTTAATGAGCATGAGGAACATGCTTATTATTTTTTCTGCACTGATAATATTTTAGCTTGCCAAAGATTAACGCAAACCGTTTTAGGTCGATGTAAATAAGTTTTACCCGTAATGCTCCGGCAGCCTCCACACTGACATGTGTATTTTGGTTAAGATTGCGGCATACCACCTCGCAGTGAAGCATTAAAGCACATGGCAAAAGTTTCACATTCTGCCAAGCTGGAAGCTATCGAAATGCTGCGACATTTTGTACTGTATGTTTCCCACACTTCATACATTCTAACCTAATCTAACAATGACATCATGGTCTGGGTAAGAGATAACACGACCACAGGTACGTCTATAATAAATGCCGTGTCAAATGAATAGGCGGTGTAATAACATACCTCTGTAAGTGCTCCCAGGCTGGTAATTTTCGGGGTCCCCCTCCACTCTGAGCCGAAACTCATTATAGCCCTCTCTCCTGGTGCCTTGAGCCCTTAAGATCCTGCTGCAATATCCGTCCGATTTGGCCGTTTTATCTGCAGCTTCCTCGGAATAAGCGAAGACATTGCATGCAAAAGTGGAGATGAGACACTGCAGCAGCAGTACGTGCGGCTGTATTCCCATCCTGGGCAATGTATATCGGCAGATCTATCCAGGCAGTCAATGCGAGAGAAAGAGAAAACGGACGATCGGACCAGGGAAATCCTTCCCACAACTCCAGAGATTGACCAAACTTGTCAATTTCTCGGAGCGCCCTCCCTTTGCTTGTGAAAAGACGGTCTCGTCTACCGAGAACATAAAGCCATGCGGATGTGAGACCCAGCACTCCCAGCCCGGAGGATCGCACGGCTCTGATGATGTTTACTTAACAGAGCAATTCACAGGGAAAGATAGGGGAGGGAAACGCCGTTGTCTGTCTCCCAGACATCCAGGCAGGGGCTGAACTACTGGCTGAAATGTGCCAACAGACTTTAACAAAGCGTGGACATTCCCACCAGGAGCTGCCGTGATTGAACAGAGTCTTGCTTTAGGCTCAGATGTTTGCACAGCCCTGATTCCTAACAGTTGCTCAGAGAAACATACGGATCTTGGTCAATAATACTACGGATCTTGGTTAATAATACTGTGGATCTTGGTTAATAGGCTAATGCTGTTGATGTCATTTAATAATACCACAGACCTTGGTTAACAATACTCTTTAACTAGGTTAACAATACTACTAATCTTAGTTAATAATACCACGGATCTCGGCTAATATTACTATGGATCTCGGTTAATAATATTACTTTAGATCTTGATTAATAATACTCCGGATCTTGGCTAATTATAATACCCTTGTTGATCCTGGTTAATAATGCTATGGATGTTGGTTAATAATACCCGTTTATTAAAACATGCAGGTCGCTTCATTGTTCGCCACTTACTGCTCCGTTATTTATGACTAGGATGCTCACTTCTTCAGTATATTTCAATACTTCTCTACAAATTGTCTAGTTCGGCTTTATATGAACACTAACTAACTTTATATAAACACTAACTAAACATTACATAGCATAATTTTCAGTTAAATCCCACGTTTGTGTGCGAACTTTCCTTGTCTGCTTTTGAGCACTCTCTCATACTAGGATATGGGAGTTGCGACGTGTGAGCTACATATTCGTAGACTTCTTTCAAATGAACCATTCTAAACGTTGTGCTACATTATGATTCACATATACCGATATAATTTAGTATCTGGTTAAGTTTTCTCGTGGTTTTAAATAGCCTACATCTATCAGCCTTTGCTTGCTCCTCCACCAGCAAGGGATACTTGCGATGCTTATACAGTAGGTACTGAGGCAGCTTTCAGGGTGTCCGAACGACTAGCATGGACTTATTACGGAGCACCAATCGACGGAGTAAGCGAATCAATACATAATAATAATAATAATAATAATAATAATAATAATAATAATAATAATAAATAATAACAACAACAACAAGTAAGTCTAAATCTGTTCCGTTTGACTCGCATACATAAAGTAAGCTCATTTTGAGTTAAACTGATGAAATCATATTTAAATATTTTAGAAATGCCTTGGTTAACCTTACAGCTTAAAATGTATGTAATATTTAAATATAAGTGCGGTTTTAAAATTTGACAGCCAGCCATTTCCTCGAAGAGCAGTCGCTCGCTGGTAATAATCATGTACTGTAATTCAGCTCATCTTATTTTGCGTGACTAAAGCTAAGTAGTCGGTTTATCTTTGTCTTATACTTTATTGTACCTTTACCATTTAAGGGATTTATTTTCCCTTCAATGTAATTTTAGATATTGTAGGCCTACCCAAGCCTTGTTGAATTAACGGTGTATGAAATAACGAAACATTAACCACTTGGTATTAAAGCCCAAATTTTAGGTTTTGTCCTTAAAACATACTAAGTAACTAGAAGCATAATGTTGTAATTGTTGAAAATCTTTTATGTCAGTTTTGTTTACCTGAAGGGCCAGGTTAGATTGAACCGTGAAAAGAAACTGATGTGATTTTATGCGTGTGGTTGCTGTTGACTGTCACAGTAGGAGGGTGGATTTGGTCAGGCATCCCACTTACGTAAGCGTTTTGCCACCTTATGCTTATTAACGGGAACACATTGTTCATCTCGACATGCGCTTTGCCTGCTTCCCCTCATTGGCAACATCACAGTAATTTAACACAACAACATCTATTCATTTTCCATACAGCTTGTCCTGTACAGGGTCATGGTGACCTCATCTATACCTACACTTCCATTACCTTAATGTTGAAAGGTTTTGTAAAGTAGTCTATTATTGGAAAGTGTTTTGATATGCTAGATGTAATTCATTGCACTTGCTTCTCTGTTGTAGGGGGGTTCATTTAGGAATGTTTATCATTTGCAAAAATGACTAAAATCGCACTTCTGATTCATGATCAGGACTGTTTTCATTAGAACAGTTTTGGAAATACAGTACAGACCACTGAAAGGTAGATTCACCACGAATTACTGTTTTTTGCCTTCTCCTGACATTTCCAGGTTTTGGCCTTGGTTATTTTGCCGGCTACACCATGAAGCCCGGTTATGTCAGCACAGCAGGTGGGATCTTTCATTCTGACACTCACTTCAATGGTCGATTCCCAGAATGCATCTCTTTCTCGCTCTCTTGCTCTCTCTCTCTCGCTCTCTCTCTCTCACGCACACAAACACACACTATCACACACACATACACATACACACACACGGTCCATGTATTAATATCTCTATATGAACTCTTCATTCATTCTTATGAGCATAACCCTAATTCCAACTATTACAACCTTACCAACCTTATCCAGCCCTAATCTGAACCATAAGTAACCAAAACAAAATACTTTTGGCATTTTTAGTTTTTTGATTGCAGTCACAGATTTTTATAGAATTGAGTTGAGTTGGGGACTGGAAAAATATCCCCACAAGGTAAAAAGTAGGCAGTTTTAATCACATTGTGGGGAAATCTGGTTCCCACAATGTAATAATGACATACACATACACACATACAGAAGCAGATACAGTATTTGTTACTGGTCCGCCTGGTGATCTTTCACAGTCTTTTTCCCATCTGTCGTCATTTCAGCCTGCCTGAGTAATCCCCATGCATCTGCTTGCACTGGGTCATGAGGGCATGTGACACTACACTTTCCTGGCAGTCAAACACATCTCTTCTGCAGTCCGCATTGGGTCTTCACTAATTCTTCCACTCCCTGAAATACTTTTTAGGTTATAAACATTCAAAAAAATATTTTAAGTAACTCAAACTAAATTATACCTTATAGCAAAACAGACATTTAGCACTTCTCATTTCGCTGTTCCAATAGTTTGTTACAAAGTAACAGGTGCTTGCTTGAAAGGAAACGGCTACATGAAAGTAGATTAAGTGCAACTGATCTTCAGCATAAAATGGGCCATGTAAAGTTGAACATGTATGAATCTTATTATGAGACGTAATGGATACAATGCAGGGCTGGACCAGGATTAAAATTCGGCCCAGGATCTAAGGGTCCCCCATGGCTTCATGGTAAATTTTGCTGACCTGGGGGGTCCCCATGATGAGGTTTGAAGCTAAACATTTCACTGGCCCAAAACCCATCAGCCTACCAGGAAAATGCCTGGTATACCAGATGACCAGGAAACAGCTGTAATACTAGTAGTTTTATGACATGATCAAAATGTCTTTTCTTTACATACACTGACAAGAAGTGATTTCTTAAGATTTTTACAGAACCTCATTTTTAGTAATATATAGAGTCTCCACTTCAGAATTGTAGATTTGGGAAACGGGGTACCTGACACGATGTCGTGTAAAGCCCCTGGTCCTACTAATACACAGGAAAGAGACGAGAACAAATCGATGAACGCTGAAGTGTTGCTGTAATCTCACGTATTATTACCTCTGCATCCGATCTGCAGCATGGTGCTTCTGCCGTGACTTTGGGCACATATTTCCAATTTATTTCTGACTGCACATGAATAAATACACAGGCAATGAGGAGGGAAGGATGAGCGCGGAGAGCTGGCGCCCCTGACAGACGAGGATGAGGGTGTGAGCGCTCGACAAGAAGGGCAGCCCAGCTGGGCTAGCGGCAACCCGCTCGCCTCTCTGCTCGGCCGTTCCTGCTGATTGTTCCCTCCTAGATCTTTCTTTCTCTGTTTTTCATATTAAGCCTTTTTTTCCCCATGAAAGGTGCTACTGACGTCCTTCCGGTTTGTTAGTGATGGCTCATGTGAGCATTGCTGTTCGTTTTCACAGTGTCATTTCATAATGCGAGGGGTAGGGATTATAAAAGGATAATACCAAAACAACTGCCAATGAAATTGACGTTGTTCACGTTCTTTGTTAATCTTCAAGGAATTTCCCAGAATTAAACTTAATTTTTTGTCACACTTACTCAAATCCCTGGCCCACAAGAATAAAGCCAAAAAATGCACATAAAATGTAATTTATTACTTAATGAGGTTGTGTTTACAATTTTAGCTTATGGGTTTCACATGTAGGAAGAGTTTGTTGCAGTTGTTACTGTAGAAATGAGACCTATTCATTACTAAAAGCACTAGGACGCAGTAAGAATGACATAAACACTGCTGGGTGTCTCACGGCTGTTCTGGGAGCCAGACTGTGATTTAGTGGGAACTGGGACCGTTTGGCAGCTGCACACAGGAAATGGGCATCTCAGACTGGAAGTGATTATATTCTACCAGCCATGACGCGTTTTGAAGGAACACATCTGGCATGCTGCTGTTTCGCAACAAGCAAAAATATCTCTGATCTAGATGTTGACTTGGTAGTTTACTGCAAATAACATGGAGTTACTGACTGTACTGTACTTTGAAGTGGCAATTGCTACCTCTTTGCTCGGAGGAGAGGAATTATGGCCGGACTTAGTTAGCCCTTTCTAGGTTTGTGAGGAAGCAATCATACAACCTTAAAACTCAGCAAATCTGAATATATGCCTTAATGCTTAAGGAACTGTTGTAAAGTGTATGGTGGTCAGTTCTGATTGAACCAAGGAGATCAGAATCACTGTATGATAGCTTTATCGGGCTTAATGTGCAGGCTATCCACAGAGTATTATGTTGCACTGTAAAAATAATTATAAAAAATAAAGACATTTTGAGGTTTTTTGTCACATCTAACAGCCAGTGTCTAAGTCTGTATAGAATAAGTAAATTCAACTATTTAGGGACTTTGCAGCATTTTCATAAACACACAGTTACACCATCATGTGTGTTTCAGTTTTTTTGTGCTCTTTTTAAAGTACTATGCGGACAGAGATACATCTGTGAAGGAAAGGGGGGGGGTATGGAAATCTGGTGGAGAGGAAGAGAGGGGGAATGTAGATGTCTGCTGGAGAGGCCTGCTGGTTGGTGTAAAAAGGACCACCTGCAGTTCACTGCTGGAAAGACACAGGAGCTGGTGGAGGACTTCAGGTGGACCAGGCAGGCACTGACCGGTGTCACATCTGAGGAGAAAGAGATTGTAAGTACCTCAGTGACTCCCTGAGGGTCTGATTGGGTGTGTGTGACAACATGGAGGAAGCTGCTTCTTCTGAAAATTCCCTGGCGTGCAGCAGTGGGCTGCTAGGTGGAACTAACTTTAGAGGAACACTGGCTCTGTCATGGGAGTGCTGCAAGGGACTGGTATTGTCCTCCATTCTGCCGTCCCCCATGCTGCTGTTCCCATTCTGCTGTCCTCTGTCCTGCTGTCATTCATTGTTCTCTCCTCTCTCCTGCTGTCCTCCATTCTGCTGTCCTGTGTCCTGCTGTTCCCATTCTGCTGTCCTCTGTCCTGCTGTCCTCCATTGTTCTCTCCTCTCTCCTGCTGTCCTCCATTCTGCTGTCCTCTGTCCTGCTGTCATTCATTGTTCTCTCCTCTCTCCTGCTGTCCTCCATTCTGTTCTCCTCTCTCCTGCTGTCCCCCATTCTGTTCTCCTCTCTCCTGCTGTCCTCCATTGTTCTCTCCTCTCTCCTGCTGTCCTCCATTCTGCTGTCCTCTGTCCTGCTGTCCTCCTTTCTGCTGCCCTCTGTCCTGCTGTCCTCCATTGTTTTCTCCTCTGTCCTGCTGTCCTCCACTCTGCTGCCCCCATGCACCTGTCCTCTTTTCTGCTGTCCTCCATCCTGTTGTACCCCATGCTGCTGCTGCTCCCTGCATCTCTAACTATCCTGACACTTTTAACCTAATCACTGCCCCACATTATGCCCCGTCCCTATTTCTGCCCCTTTTCCTAAACACCTTCTTGTTATTTATTTATTTTTGGGGGCTGTTTTTCTGGGGTTTATTTTTAAATGCTAGGGAATAAGTCATGTTCGCAGGCACCATATATGTGTATGTTCATGATGTTCACAGTGTACATGGTGATCCGGATGTGCACGATGTTCACTGTGTTCATGATGTTCACATGTTCATTATATTCAGGATGTTAATAATGTCCGGGATGTGCATGATGTTCGTGATGTTCAGGATATGCATGATGTTCAGGATATGCATGATGTTCACAGAGTTCATGATGTTCACGATGTGCGTGATGTTCCCGATTTCATGATGAGCATGAGGTTTATGATGTTCACTGGTCAATGAGCAACCTGAAAACATTACAGGGATACATGTTTTATACCACCACTCCACCCAGCATATTTACATCACTATATTTCTGCACATCTGCCTCACACATGGCTCTGCTCAGACCATCTTCTTAATGGCCTTAATTATTACATCATGCCAGCTTTCTTGTCTCATTCAAGGCACTAACTGCTGTACCATGGTGTTGTACATGTGAATGTCCTTAACCACTCTGCTTCCCTTGTCTTTGTTTCCACCTAATTAAAAGCCCACTGTTGACTTTCCTTTGTATCCATTATATGAACACATTTCATATTTTTGATATATAGACACAGATTTGATGCATTCGTCCATGGATTTCTCACAGCTGTTTGTTTTCATTTTCATGTCTTTTTATGTTTTCAGTTCCATTATCATATATTTCCCTTTCGCTTCTTCTTTTCTGTTTTGATATTTCATTCGTTTTCTCAAGAAAGCATGATGGGTAAGCCTGCTCGTGTATTCGTCTCTCACTGTTTCCTACAGTTCACTGTGCTCTGGTGAATAAATACAAATACAACCTCTAACCACAAAGGTGTTCAGAAGCAATTATTCAGCAGACAGCATTAGTGTTTCCCTTCCCTGGCCTGAGACACTGTTTTAGCTGCAGCTTATAAACTCGATCACACTTTGTGTAATGTGTTCTGACACCCATTTAAACACTCTGAATCTGGATTCCCCCCCTCTGTGTTTTACAGACACAATCTGAGCCAATCATTGTCAGCTGCCTGTAGATAGATCTAATTTACATGGGTGTCAGCAGTATGGAGAGGGTTTTGATGTCTTTCCCTCAGATTAGGCTGTTATGTTTAAGGAAAACACTTGAAAGCAACACTTCACTTGAGGGGGCAAAAGGAACTTAGTAACTCACTTACTACTGAAGTACAAATCATAAACAAATATAGTACATACACGAAATACACGAACCGTTATGACTGATTAATGATGAACAGACATGGGATCAGTACACAACTAACACTTAGTTTCTGGTTAACTAATACTTTAAGTAACGATGTACTACTGCATTATTTGTGCCCCCCTTAAGTAGTGTTACCCACTAACAAATAAATTCTCATCACAAAGCCTACATTCAATGATAAAAATCCAATTTTTCTATTAACTACTGACATATAGATTTCTCACTACAGTAATTCAGTTTTGAGTAATCATAAAGTGATTCTGAGCTATGAAGATATTACATAAACATCTTTGAAGATAACCCAACACACCAAGGACCAAGGAGGCTCCGTGATGGTGATGTAAGAATAAGGTGAGCAAGTGGAAGGCCCCAATCCTGAAGGGTCTCCAATGGGTCTGAAGCCATGGTGTGGAGGGTCCCCTACAATGTTCAGGCTATTCACATCCTTCATCTCTGCAACAAGGAACAGAGTACAATGACCACTAAGGATCTTGCGTATCTCAGCGGAACAATACTGCATTCCTCATGCATGGCCATGAACTCTAAGCCAGCACCCTCATGGTGGAAAAGTGTGGAGCAGAATATTTAGTGTGAGTGATCATCATGGCTGATGTGCTCATGACTTCCTGCTTCCTTTGGACCTCCTGATGATGGACGTCTGTGTAAGTTCGTTTCAACTCGTCACACTTTTTAAATCAAATAAACCCAAGTCCTGTTTATACTAACCCATACCATGTTTCATTCTCTCTTAAATGCAAACATGGCGTGCAAAGAGCCTGCAGATGCCGTTTTAACTGAAGATGCGATGCTTATTTGGGGCTATTTTTGCAAAAATGCAAGCACATCCTTCCTTGTCTTTATAAGTTTGCATTTTTGTTTCTCTAAGAGCTTTGAATACATTCAATTGAAATGCAGTGTTTTTTCTGCAACGGAGTATGATTGAGTTGAAGTTTCATTTTCTCTCATAAAAGAAGTGGTGAGAAGATATTCATGGATTCCGGGTTGTTTTTACAAAACGTATTTAAAAAGCAGTGCCGTTCTGTCATCTTTGCAGATTCAGTCATCCACACCACAGTGGAAAGACTCCAGAAATAATACTGCTTGAGGAAATGTGAGGTTGGAGCTCTGTCCGTGAGCCATTAGGCGCGATGCTTCACAGTGTCGAGTCTGCCATTTGCCAGATGGCTCAGGGGAGAAGAAAGTGAGAAGTTTTTTTTTTTTTCGTTTCAAGAGAGTCTGAAAAAGTCAGAATACATTGGAGAAATCTTTTGAGACACTGACTGCTAACTCCCTCTGCTGATGTGGTCTCTCTCAACCTGCATGCATAGAAACATATACATAGAAGTAAACACTGACCTTTGCCCTAAGCCAATTTAAAAGAGTAGTGGATGCAGTAATCTTCTGGTAAGGTATTTTCCTAATTGGCCCTAATGTTGTATAAATAAATATTTAGACCCAATTTTAACACGCCGGTTCCGGCAGTCCAAGCATGTGTTTAAAAAGAAAAACTGCACAAAATTACACATGCAGCTTTCAACTTTCAAATATTTGATTGATTTTTTTGAAGTGGTTTGAGTTATCTTTCTGACTACTGGTGTAATATGACGCCTGGCAATAGCCTAACTGGCCTGTACTGTTATGGATCAATGGCTTCACCTTTCTACTGAACATTAGCTTTAAATGTAGCTGTAAGTAGAGCCTTTTTCTAGTATAAAACTCCAATATAACACAAGTTTTATGGTAGAATTCCCAAGGTGGAGCTTTATATTTTCCAGATTCTTCATGGCTGACTGAGCTCTGTTCCTGAAAAGATGCCTTTTGATACTTAGAATCCAGTCACTGCTTGCCTTCTACTTTCTCACATTTTGAGGACGAGAATCTGTTCCTTCACTGCTGATACTTTAATAGCCACCACATCATCATATTTACATAAGTATCCAAAGCAGTGTGTGCCACTGGGGCGTCTTTGCCTTTACAGGAGGGAAATTTACAAAGATCACAAAACATAACACAGCACGTCAGATCTTTCCAGGCAGCTACACTTCTGCTCGATGTCTGACCTTTGTTATACACTCAAAATGTAAACTTTGAACATGTTCATATTTCCCTTCTAATTATAAACCAGTACTCAGCGCTGTCATCAGCATTCTTTGGCTTTCTCACTTCATTGACACAAATAAAAGTCCACAGAAATCTGGCAAGTTGACAGAATGAGGCCGTAACACATAAGAGGAGAGAATATGATGTATATGAAGATATTTTAATATGCAAGTACAGCACAGACTGCAGGCATAATTCAGGGATGAGTAAGAGGCATTTAATGGTGCACAAACAGCCCTTCTAGCTGGTATTAAAGTGTCCAGTGTCGTGCTTAGAGATAGAAACAACTTGGGGCATTACTATTACCAAAGTAATCTGCATGGTGCATAACACGCAATAATAAAGCAGAACTTGTAAACCATGCAAAATTTATGGCGAGTTGGGTATTCCTGTTGGTTAGTTTTTTTGTTTGTTTATTGCAGAACTTTATTTATTATTTAGAAATTTTCAACGTCCCCAAATTATGCTATGGTGTCAGTTTAAGAATGCTTAAAGTGAAACTCGATCAGCCTCAGAGAAACATACATAACAATCTAAGCTGCCATCAGCTCTGAGAGCAGCTCAAGCGAGGCCTATCCAGACCCAAGGCTTCAGGCCCAGATGGGCCTCACTGGCGGACCTCTCGCCTGTCGTTGGGGGACCCAGGGCAGCATTCAGCAATGTTATCATCTGCAGGTAGCCCTTGGCGGGGGGGGGTTACTTTAAATGCCTAAGCAGCCCGGGCAAGGGCTGTGAGGAGGAACTCTCCGGACCTTAGCCTGTTAGTGCTGTTCTGTCAACTTTACTCTGTCACCATTCCTGGATGTATGGAAGGAAGTGGGAAGAAGCCAGAACATTTGGGAAGGCCAGAAGATGGTACGTAGGCCTGGGGCTGTGGGGACTCAGCATCAAGCCTGCTCTTGGGAATGGGAGCCTGAAACAGGAAGCACAGATCCCATGAAGCACAGATTCCCCAAGGCACAGACCTCTCCAAAGCACAGACCCCCTGAAGCCCAGATCCCATAAAGCACTGACCCCCCGAAGCACAGACCCCATTAAGCACAGATCCCATAAAGCACAGATCCCCTAAAGCACAGACTCCCTGAGGCACAGACCCCATGAAGCACCGATTCCTCAAGGCACAGACCCCACA
>JAODLD010000008.1:21934158-21960943 GCA_026781065.1 Mormyrops boulengeri
TGTATTAACAGTGCACTGTATTAGCTGTGCACTGTATTAGCTGTACACTGTATTAACAGTGCACTGTATTAGCTGTGCACTCCATTAACCATGCATTGTATTAGCTGTGCACTGTATTAACAGTGCACTGTATTAGCTGTACACTGTGTTACACGTTGGCTGTGACAGTCTGCACCACATGGGGTGCTACAGTGCACTCCTTCATTTTCCTGTTTGCTATGGTTTTATCCTTGACTATTTTGAGATGTGAAAAAAACCCACAAAAGACAAAACAGCAGTGATTTTCCAATTGATTACAGGCAGAGCCTCTCTGTGGTTTGCTGGGGAGGAGATGCAGCGATTTGAGGTCAGACCATGCCAACACTAAGCTGCTGCCCTACTCAGTAACCCTTCTTAAAACCCCCTGTTTATCCACGTGGTTAATCTTCATTGATTAACGTCCCGGATGTGAGTAATCGCTTCTCTCTTTAAAAAACAAAAAGCAAAGTTTCCGATCTGTTTTGAAGCAACAGTATCTAGCATTATAAAAAATCTCATTTATGAAAGTACTTTTTGCTGACATTCCAATGAGCTAAAGCACGTCATTCTTCTGCCGAATATTCTTAACCACAAATTGAGATAATTATTATAGAGAACATAATTCACCAAAGACCTGAAATGCAAAAAAAAATAATATACTCCACTACACTGCTCCATAGAGAACATTCAGATTATGAATCTGTTTTTCTTCTGATAATGGAACAATTTTCTCTATATCTCGAGAAAACGAAAATTGTTTTATCGTGATAATGGAATAATTATAAGGATAAATATATAGCCTAATTTATATGCTCTGCACTCCAGCAATCTGTATCGGAAATGAAATAATGGCTCTGATATCAAATGTTAACTTTACTTCTTCAATGTAAATGTCATGACTTGCTGCGGACATATCGAGCAGGGAAGCACGGGAGTCCATAGGTACTGGGAAAACTCGGGTTTATTAAGGAGAAACAGCACATACGGGAAGGACTGGCAGCAACGATGAAGAATGTCAATGACAGGACTGGGGAAACATACTGGAACGTGGACTGAAATACACAGGACTTAATGGAAATAACAGGAGACAGCTGGTAACAATCGTGATTTCACACTAGGTTAATGAGGGGGTGTGGCACACAGGAGGATCGGACGAGCAGGGCGTGATAGTAAATTTAACTGATGGGATAGAAACTACACTCCTTTTAAAAGGCTTATGTCATGAGAAAACAACATTTGATTTCTCTTGATCAAGAAAATTACATGGCTACGATGTCATCTCATGAAAATTATTCCGTTATCAAGAGGAGCACAACAGTACAAAAAAATGATATTTCGTGGCCTTTCTCAGCTTCCATAATTTCCATAAGGAGATGGTGCCAAGGCAGAATTGCAACCGGGTCTTTTGTGATGCTCACTCTCAATTGAATAGGGACTGAGGAGCCTGGTTTCCATTTTACCTAAAATGTTCACTGAAATCTCCAGGGTTGGGTTCCAGTATAGATGATATGTGACAGAAGGAACAAACAAAACCATTAAAAGCTAGATCTTTCACATGATGTGTGCAAGGAGATTACAGGAGATCAAAAATAGGGAAATCAAATGCAAGCTGAACAGCAGGAGCTAATGCCATAAAGAGAACATTCCCTATATCACAGATATTACTGAGCTGAATGTAAAAAATTGAAGAGAGAAATTAAGTTCATCCATCAGTGGATATGAGCCATGAAAACATCTCAGAAAAAATAAATCTTGGTGTGCAAGACAAGTTTCTACTACTAGTTCAGTCTGGCGTTGCAGCCGTTCTCAAAAACCTCATAGCTTGCTCACAGATCCAGAACTCTGCTACGTGATTGCAAACAAGGTCTCAGATTTGCATAATTCCCCAGTTTGGGAAGACGATTCACCAACCGTTGCATCACAGGAACTCTGACATGTGGGTGATGAACTTAGAAATGAAGAAGACCTTGTTTGCAGTGTGCAGTGAACGGCTTCCTGCAACCTGCTGAACACGGACTCGAGGACAGGAGCAGTGAGAGTTGTATATGCCAGCAGAGTCTGTTCTAATCTTGCTAGGGATTAAACATGTCAGGCTGCTATGACGCAGAGGTCCAGAGCCCCAGTAACATGCCTCAGCTATCACTACACAAAGCATCTGCCTGTTCCTTAGCCGTTCTGTCTTTATCATTTTGGGCATCTCACCACAATTCGCCCACCTGCCTGGGACAGCCAGTGTCTGCCACGTAAGGAGTAATTACTTTATTAATCATAATCCCCGCTGATTCTATTCAACTCTGCTGCACTATTTTGTTCATATCCTGAAAGGTAAGGTTGCAGAATAGTAACTTGGTAGCAAGATGCAAGTCATTCAAAGAAAATTTTGGAAAAGAACAAGAAAAATCTGAATGGTTACTGGCAATTAGAAGAGAAAAGTTACCTTACGCTCTTCCATTCTTGCTGATGAAGAAAGATTTAGACACCTTTAACTGTCATTGGAGACCCTTGAGTTAGTGTCTCATGGGGAAGCTGATGTAGGGAAAGGGTGAGGAAGTGCTGTTACTTGATTCATTTCAGAGGCATAAATAAGGCAAATAAAACTGCAATCAGTTATTTTTTTTAATTGATTCACAGCCTTAATATAAATAAATTAAAGTGATACAATCTTAAAGCGTGTAAGATATCTTGCTTTGTTTATATTTTCAGTTAATGGTACTTTTTATGAACCTCCAAAACAGCAGAGTCTGAGGGCCTCATAAATCAGGGGTAATTGTTTGAAAATTGCCTAGATTTCCTTCTCTGTGCTCCGGAACCTCGTTACCATGGTACACCAGCAGGTTACTCTGCTCTCTGATAGCGCCGTAGTGGCTGCTGATTAAACCTTGCTATGGCGGTATGCTAGCAGGTTGCTCTGCTATTGGACAGGGGCATAGCAGGCACTGATTAAACCTCGCTATGGCGGTACGCTAGCAGGTTACTTTGATCTCCGATAGCACAGTAGCAGCCGCTGATTAAACCTCGCTAGCATGGTGTGCTAGCAGGTTACTCTGCTATCAGATATCACTGTAGTGGCTGCTGATTAAACCTCACTATAGCAGTATGCTAGCAGGTTACTTAGCTGTCTGATAGCACAATAGTAGCTGCTGATGAAACGATAAACACAAGAAGGCTTATTCTACTAATTGGCACCTAATTCACTTCTGTGTTATGACCACGCTGCCCTGCACATGGTCCTGATTTGCGGCTTCACTGTACACAGTGAGTAATTACTGAAACAGCGCACACAGGCAGACCAGATTTGACAATGGCAGTAAGCAGTAAATCTGCTTCCCCCCAAAAAAATACTCTGCCCTTCATGCCCATGAAATGTAAACAATAAACAAGAAAATAACATACTTCAATAAACTGTTGATAATGAACATTGCTTGATAGCACATACCAGCCTATCACGTCACAGAAATCAATAATATGGTAGTCTTTTAAGAGCGCACAACGTACGCACAATAAACATACAGCAAGGTTGATAGAGTAAGTGCAGCACGCCACATGCTACTGTTTCGTAATATCATGGGAAAAAAAGCATTCCCTAAGAAGAAACGTCAAGTGTCAATGAAGGAAATGACAGCTTAGCAGCCACAACATCTTTGTAAAAATGAGAGGTTAACACGTTGGTGGTGTGGCGAACCTTTGGCAATTTAAAGTCAGACACGCAACAGACTGGTGCAGTGTATAGTAAACTGCTGAAAACGTCTGCCAACAAAAACTGGAAATACTGCAAACTTATTTCACCACCTGAAGCATTACCATCCAGTAGAACATACAGCAGAGCTTACAGTCACAAACACCAGCGATGTCAAACACGTCTCCTGGAACGAATGGTGAGGCAGTCAGAGAGAAAACCCTGCAACAAACTGTACTGTCAGACTATTCTAGTGTTACGTCCTACAAGAAAAATGTTTATTTTTGTATGTTTTGTTTATTAAAACTAGATTTCAGTTTGCAGTACCTTCAAATTGTGGTCATTTGTCATGTTCTGAATCCAAAGGGAATAGCAAAAACAGAGTCGTGAAATAAAAAAATAATATCGTGTAATTATCAATATCAACTGATATGAAAAAAAAGATCATGATAAAAGGTTTTGCCGTATCTCCCAGCCCTAGATTACAGACAACACTGAGATACACTTCTTTCAGCAGAATGTCAATAAGCAGCATCAATTTTGTGACATCAATTCAAGGTACACATTTCAAATTAGAATAATCAAAAAAAACAAGCAAGGATTCATTTGGAAAGAAAAGAGTATATACCAATTACACAAAGAAAACTAGCAATGTCTGTAATCAATATCCAATTTGAGAAGAAGTCGCACTAAAGAAAAATAAATGAATTAGTTTGCAAAGTGGTAGCTTTAACTGGTGACAAATTCAGGATCAGATTAAACAGACCGAACGTCTTCACATTGTGTAAATGACAGAAAGTTCAGATGACCAATTACGTACTTTGTACAAGGTTTGAGATGCGCAGTTACTCAGGGAAAAAAGTAACAACAGAGTGAAAAGAAATGACAGTGCACATGTTACCTTGAGAATCTCCACGTCCTGCTCCAGCGGTGCTGAAGAGGTCACTGTTCTAGGATCAGAGCTCTTTTAGTGATGGATAATACTAGTGTAATATTATCCAGCTGCAGGTGACTTGTGCTAATCAATGAATATTACATGGGTGTGCGTATATATATATATTTGCTAGGGGTTGTAGGTTCTGGTTGCAGGTTCTGCAGTCCTTATGCTATAAGACTTGCTTTTTTAAGACTTTTTCTCCTGACAAATTGTAAGATTTGTCCATTTGAGTGCGCGATGCAGCAGCATTATGATCAGTGATCCTTTGGCCTTTGTTCCACAGGCTCCCATGTCACAGGGCTGATTGTCTGACTCCTTTATATCTGACACACGTGTCTGTGCTTGTGTGGGCAACAGTGTGACTGGGACAGGTGTTCTGAGCACGTCCTGCAGAATCAAAGCACATCTTCAGTCCCTAGACGAGCATTTGTCTCAGATGCTTCTGAAGGACAGAGATTCATTAGAAAAGCCTCGTTAGTGTCAAATAGCATGTGCCTGGTTTCCGCTTGACTTAACCAGCTCGCTGGGTGGGGAAGAACGGGGTGTAACAGGAGCGGGGAGACAGAGCGGACAGCTCAGAAGGACTAACTGCTGAGGAGGCAAAGCCAAACCTGCTGGCCATGCATCAGATGAGTGGAACCTTCACCAGTCAATTAGCCACAATCACGGAGAAATTACCCAGAATTCTCAGCAAGCTGCCAAAAATCAAGTATAAAAGTTATAATTACATTTTAGCTAAGTAAGAAAAAAAACATGCTACCAGATCTTTTTTGCAGTATGTACTCTGACCAGCAACATCACATTCATTGTCATCATTTATTATGTTAAACCTCTTGAAATAAAAAGAGAAGCCTTTCTTCTGGGGTCAAAGTTTTTGTTTTGAAAAACAGCACTTTTGAAAACTAATAAATTATTCTTCAGGCCAGGAAAAGAATGGCTTCTTTGGGACGTGACTTCTTAGGCCTGGTCTTGCATTGTAATCGTTCAAGGATCAATGTTCAAGGCGGTTTCAAAATGACTGCAGGGAAAATAACCCAGAGAGCTGGGCCTGACACCAGTCACACCAGGGCTGCCACTTTCAATCTGAAGAAAGACGGCACGCCGCCTGAGAGGGGACAACTAGAGAAACAGGGGACACAGCAGTGTTTTCAGTATGGAATGATTCTGCAAAATACCAGTTGATTCTATAAAATACAGGACGATTCCATAAAATTTGGGATGATTCTGTAAAATATGGGACGATTCCGTAAAATATGAGACGATTCTGTAAAATATGGGATGATTCCATAAAATATGGGGTGATTCTGTAAAATATGGGACGATGCTGTAAAATATGGGACGATTCCGTAAAATATGGGATGATTCCATAAAATATGGGGTGATTCTGTAAAATATGGGACGATGCTGTAAAATATGGGACAGTTCTGTAAAATATGGGGTGATTCTGTAAAATATGGGACATTTCTGTAAAATACAGGATGATTTCATAAAATATGGGATGATTCCATAAAATACGGGTTGATTCCTTAAAGTGCAGGATAATTTCGTAAAATATTGGACGATTCTGTGAAATACTGTACGGGTTGGTTCCTTAAAATACAGGACTATTTAGTAAAATATGGGATGATTCTGTGAAATATGGAATGATTCTGTAAAATATGGGATGATTCTGTGAAATATGGAATGATTCTGTAAAATATGGGACGATTCCGTAAAATATGAGACGATTCTGTAAAATATGGGGTGATTCTGTAAAATATGGGACGATTCTGTAAAATATGGGGTGATTCTGTAAAATATGGGGTGATTCTGTAAAATATGGGACGATTCTGTAAAATCCAGGGCAATTCCGCAAAATACAGGATGATTTCATAAAAATGGGATGATTCCATAAAATACGGGTTGATTCCTTAAAGTGCAGGATAATTTCGCAAAATATTGGATGATTCTGTGAAATACTGTACGGGTCGGTTCCTTAAAATACAGGACGATTTAGTAAAATATGAGATGATTCTGTAATATACGAGACAGTGGCAACTTTTGTCGCCGATAGGCATTGCCAGCATTTTCCCAGGGGGCTTATGGGTATGTGGGAGTACCATGGGGGACCCCAAAGGTTAAAGCTTAATACCAGTGCAGCCCTGGTAATAGACCACCAGAAGAGTAGCTCGTTGTCCTGAACACATGCACACACTCAACGTAGCCTGGCGAATAGATGTGGGCATTGTGGTGAGACACGGATGAGCAGCAGCAGCCTATGTTTGTCTTTCATGTGTCTGTCTTTCATCACCTCAGGAAGGCTATGATCAATCAAACCCGTTTATTCATGCAGTCATTAAGCTCACTCGTTTACGGCCATATTCATAATCAGATTCTCATGCTAAGCAAATGATTCACATATGAGAACAAAATGGAGGTTACCTAAAATAGAAAAGTCTTACTGCAATTTGGCACAGTCTTTCTTCTGTTTTTCTTTTCGTCTGAGACGGCAGTAATGTGCGATACACAGATCTAACTCCACACTGAGTGACTGGAGCTTGGGCACCACGGGCTCCACCAATCACATTGCCACATTTCCCTCTGTGCTGCTCTGACCCACTGACGCGGATCTGGCTCGCAGCCATCCTCCTGATGAGAGTGCCCGCTTTGCCGAAATTAGTGGCCCGAGACCTCATCGGAGCCCACATCACCTGCCGAGACACACACAAAAACACCCACACACAGGTTCATAATTACATCGTTGTGGGGACTCTCCATTCATTTCTTTGGGGAAAATTCTAATCACAACATGGCAACCTTAACCCCTACCCAGCCCTAACCCTAACCATAAGTAACCATAAGTTTTTGATTGCATTCACAGACCGTTGTGGGGACCTGAAAAATCCCAAAAGTCCAAACAAAGTCAAAAAGACATGCTTTTATTACATTTTGGGGGACATTTGGTCCCCACAAAGTAATATAAACCTAATCCACACACACACATACACACACATACCTCCACGGCTCATTCCCCTGATCCAAGCCTGTGATCAGCAACACTCCCCACTGTGAGGAAGCAGGAAAAAGCAGAGACATTTCCAGAAACAAGATGCAGAGACATCACAACTAATTCATATTTCAGCATTACTCTTACACCCCCAACTGCCATTATCAAAAGCTCAAAGTTAACTCATACTACACTTTGACGGCTGTTTTTGCACCTGTTGCTGCAAATGGCACAGATGCAGACCTTGATGTTATAAGATAGGATTGTTTTTGGTCAGCTGGCATGCTTTGGCTGAGAACACCATTAAGGTTAGGGTTACCAAAATAATGGTCTCCAAGTCTGCCCAAGTTGCCTCCCAGCCTGGTCTACATTTCTGCTCAGAAATTGAGACAGAGAGGACTGGCAGAAACAGTCACTGTTTGTCACCAGCTGGTAGCCTCCCATCATACTGACAGGTACCTACATGTATGAATTTATGCAAAACGCATGGAATGAAACACATGCTGTGGATTGGCATCAGTGGCAGTCTTCATCACCAATGAGAAGAGAAGGTTCATAAATGTCTCAATGATCTGGACAGAAATAAAAACAATGGGGGCCTTGTTGACCTTTGTCTGATTTATCTCATTGACATAAACCTATCCAACAACTAATGTTATGCAATATATGTCATTTAAAAATACCACGGAAAGTTCCAGGCTTTACAAATAAAGGCGACAAAGAATATATAACACATGGCGAATGGCAAACAGAATTCAAAGCAAAGGCTTCTTAATGGCATCAGAGACAGGCTGAGATCTTTGAGAGAGCCTCCAAAAACAAGCAGGATAGTGATGGTCTAGGAGCGCTGAGAGCATATTGGATGGTGACAGAATAAAAACATATCAGTCCCTATAATGGGAACGAGAGGTCAAAGCCATCATTAAAACTCTCAGGAGTGGTTATTAATTCTGTCTATGCTCCAAAGTTAATGACAGACACCATAGCAACCTCTAAAATGCTAGCCAACCATTTTTGAAACATCTTTGGAGGTAAGGTCTAAGGCCTTACAGCGAATATCCCCAAGAAAGTCCATCTCAGAATGGTGTCAGTTGGCAAGCCCTCACCCTATTATCTTCCAGATCAAGGTCTTCTGAAGAATTCTGCATACCCGAATGCAAAGCACCATTGACAGGCTAAGACAGGTGCAAGCAGGATTCTGTAAAGAAGCAACTCTTTGTACTGAAAATATCAGAAATTGGTGCCTCAGAATTAAATGGAACCTTTGGTCAGTAATTTGTGGATTTTAGTAAAGCACATGGGAATGTTTCTCAAACGGCTGGCAAGAATGATGGCAAATCATTAAACAACCACAATCACAATCAGTCACAGATTCATGGAGAACATACTTGATGTGTGTCTGTGTCAAACATGATTAAGGCAGGACAAAAAGTGAGGTTTGTCCTCTCCATCACACCATAAACCATGACCAATAGCACATTAGACCAAGCCAGAGATATCCGGTGGAAACTAGTGGAAGACCCAGGCTTCACTGATGACCTTTCTGTCCCATCCATCAATCACTCCCGCCTACAAGGAGAAACCGACAGGTTCGATATCTGTGACTGACAAACAGGTCTTAACACTCAGCACGGACGAGTCCTAAGCGGACTGGCTGCGGTGACAGCATCACGCCAAATGACTTGATTAAAGGACAGTTTTGAGGACCTGGACCCCCTTCCGGCTTCCTATCTAGAGGTCCAATTAGTAGACCCACACAAACTGCAGGGTCAAGTCCATCCTGCTTTCCAGAAGGACTAAAGGTTCACAGCAGATGATTAGGAGAAATTTATTTGTTGTTTGTCTAAATTATAACTCCAACAACGACTAGCTACAACAGAACAGAAATCACACACAGGAGATGGAAACCACTACAAAACGAAAATGAGAGTTAGCCAAGGTGATGAAAGCTTATCAATTTTTTGCTTTTTTTAAAAAAATGCAAATGGAATTGGTATCTAACTGCATTCTCATTTACTGTTAATTTGTTTTTTTTTTTTGACAGAATCCTGGTTATTACAGTGAATACTAACTCGTTGTCTATCAGTCTTTTAAGATCCCAATTAATAGTTTAAGTAAGCATTATGCTTTTGAATATATGCATATTTAAAAAATAATTACTGCGTGCATTTTTTTTAAATGAATCAAAGTAAAAAAGATCAAGCAAAATTGCAGCGAATAAATTATGGATCCCTTTTCTAAAATATACAAAGTGAAATGTGCAAATGTAACACTCAGGTTCAGTTGAGTACTTTTACTCAGGAAATATATTCAGCACACTTTGGGTGCACATGTTTACAAGTTTGAGCATTTTCTGGCCATTAAGTGTCCAGTGTTAAACAAAAGCTACACCTGAGTTACAGAGAAACGCTTCGCTCCATTCACTTTTTATTCCCTGGTCTTTTTTTCTGGTAGTGAGGAGAACTCTGCTGTTACAGCTCAAATTTAAGGCCACGTTCAGAGAGGCTCAGCTGGGAGCTTAGGGATGTAAACACGCACGCAGCAGAAGCTGTACTTAGTACTTACAACTCACTCACTACTTACTACTTGGATAACGGTGTGTAAAATTGCATGTCTGCAAAACGCAGTTTTATGTTTGTGACTGTGTGCCTGAATTGCTTCTCATACCCAGCAGGATAAATAACCAGAATGGTACATAGACTGTGCATTATGGTGTCAAATGTGTTTCTTAAACCAAAGACCTGGCTCTGCAAGACCTGAGTTACAAGGATTTCAGTCAGCTGGATCATTTTTAACATGTCCTTCTACCCATTTGTTAATGGAGGCAGTTTAATGTCGTAGATCCAACTGTTATCATGCCCAAAAAACATGCAGTGCCTTTCAGCTGAAAATGACGGTAAGCAAAATGCAGGTTCTCATACAAATGTTGTGGAAGAGAGACAGCAAGAGATACAGCATGGCCCAATTCGTGATCGGCTTCTAAAGTGCTGAAACTGACAGTATTCTCAGTTTGGGGGTCAAAGTGAAGCTAGTTTATGAAGAAATTAGTAGTCGTGGGAGAGGGGACTGCAGCATAATTATCTTTCTTTTTTTTCTTTATTTTTTGAAAACACAAATTGTACCATGATTGCCCATGGCTACCCAGCTGCATAAATAGTATTACACAGACTGACATTTTGTGTAATATTTACGTTGTGTCTGTTGTTCTGTTCAAACAAAAATCCAATACAAAATGAAAGTCATATGAAGTAATATGAAGCTACAATTGCACAGTAGTATAAAATTAGGAGTGAAAAGGCTTCTGCAAAATACCATGTCTCTCCATAAGTTTAACCACACTGAAAAGCCACCCTTGCAAATGGACCCTCAGTGATGATTAGCTGATTCAATATCAGTTAGCTATTTTGTAATGTTTGCTGTGTGGGACCAATGAATTGATATTCTTTTGCATTCAACCATATTATCTTAAAGACTGACAGTCAACCACAAAAATATTAACCAAAAGCATGAATTCAAATGAAACGAGATGTTTGTGCATGTTGACCTTGGTAAATAACTACACTGAAATAAACAGAAAAAACAACCGCAACAAAATGGAATATATAATGTAAAAAATCTTAATACATCAGTAGGCTGCCAAGCATCCATTCAGTGAACAGGCCAGACTGACACACTGACTGAAAAACACGGACCCCCTGTCCCACAGGGTGTAGCGCTGGCTGGAAAAAAACGCCTCACTTGCACGTGTGACCAGTGACTCTACATTCTGACCCAGCAGCCGACCCTAATTTGAAAACTTTCCCTGCCATACCTCCTGCATCATGGTGGAAATGAGACATTGATCTTATGAATTGGCTTCAGCGGCGCATGGAGATTGCGCGCAATCTGCACAGCACAGGCTACAGTGAGGCATATGCTCAGCTGGCAGGGCTGCATGATGATCATCAGTTGCAAACTGTGATGCACCTTTTCCCCCAGCTGAAGCTTTGCCTCATTAAAATGCGAGCCGATCTTCCGCCGAATGCTAAACATGCTACATATGAGCGTGCTTCTCCTGTATCGAGTCACTTTGCTTCCCTATGGCCAACACTAAACAGCCCGTGGCCTTTTCTCACAGGAGGGTGGAGTAGACCTGTTCTTAAAGTACGATTCATCATCGGCTGCAGCAACTTCATTTTTTTAGGAAGTCATTTCATTCACGTTGCAATTGTAACCTTTTCATGGCAGATACCCGCTCTTCTTCTTCCTCTTCATTGTCCCCTGCTTCTTTGTCTTATCTGACAGACACAAGATGTGGAAAGACACCTTAAGGAATTTATAAAGCTGGGATATACTCAGGGTCATTAAACTGTGTCGGAGCAGAAGACGATGTATATGAGATACACTGGAAGGAGACAGCGAATTAAAATTTCTGGAATATTTATAAAGCCTGAGATAGACATGTTCAATATTTGGGCCTGATTTAGCTAAAAACATGTTACAGGACATTTGCAGCCCACTTTCTGTGATGTGTAAGTGAAATCAGGCTCACTAATCAGTGGCGTTGCCTGCTTCTCCCACATGATATTATCACTAGGCATCAAGTGCCGGCTCATAGACAGTTAAACTATGCCAAGTTAGCAATGCAGGATGTTGTTATTGTTTGATAACCGCTGGCTCTGATTTACATTTAATTGGGTCTTTGTCTCCCTGGTTGTAATTCATATAGAAGATTGCTGGCATGAGCATTTTACAACAACACTACTCAGCTGCATGAACAAGCTCACTGATCACTTTTAAGGTCCTGCTGGAGTGCCTGCACTTCTGCGTCAATAATGGTCTCATTTAAATACCGTTAAAATGGACTTAGTCGAGAACAATCAGACCCTTTGCACAGTTCAAACATTTTTCATTAGCATTATACAGATCAGAGCCACTCTGTACAAACTCATTTTACTAACACCAGTGGTCTCCAACCTTTTTTACAGTGATTCTCATACTTTTTTAGTAGTAGTAGTAGTTATAGTAGGTACTACCAATCAGGAGCCCAAATGGGGAGACTACAGAGGGAGGCCATGAGGGTGTTGCAAAGGACTAAGAATTACATGCAAAAAACCTTTGACACAATAACCCAAACAACTCAGACCATAATGCAACTATATTTAAACCGTAAGACTTAAATTCAATCAGACTAAAAACTGATGTGTCAGTCATAGAATGATACACTCTTACAGCAGACCTTACAGTGGGTCATTCATTTAATTTTTCATTCAGATGAACACAAGGGCTTCTCTGAAGACAGCAGATACAGACACTTTGTTAATGAAATGATAAAAAGCAAACGTCCCTACGCGCAGACCAATAAAAAAGCATCATCTAGTCAGCTGACAACAAATGTCCATCCGTACAGACCAATGAAAAAGCATCATCTAGTCAGCTGACAACAAATGTCCATCCGTACAGACCAATGAAAAAGCATCATATTGTCACCTGGCGGCTAGCCACTTGTCTTAGTCACAGATTTTTATCGACATCTTTCCACTCATTTCTTATCACACCTTTAGTCCTCTTTTGCAGCTGGTAATCAGGTAGTCAGTGTGTCGTAAGGAATAAGGTGAAAGCCAGACTCACTGACCTTGTGATTAGCAATACATATCTATTGACTTTTCCTGTACATCTTCCTAAACATTGATTTAAATAATAGTTACTGGTGATCTCATTTTAATTTTGATAAATGGCGTTATTAGCCTTGCAGCCCTGCATAGGACAGGCAGGAATAGAAAATGGATGGATGGATGGATGGATGGACTGGTTGATTTTTATGCCTTTATTCTCATAGGGAGAAATGAATATATTTCCATAACAAAAGTCTATCTTGGTCTGCTACAGGGATGACCCTCTGCACGATGCATCAATCTTATTTGACGCGCTGTGCTCAGGTTGCCTGCAAAAAAGCAGCTCAACATTTTGTGTTAACAGTTTTACAAGCTTAAGAATCTGTCAATGCCCACATAAAGCATGACACTTTGCAAAAGAGGGCAGTTCAAATTCTGCAGCACTGTGTGATGTGGCCTCCTTGCTACTGTACATATGTCATGCTGCACATGTGTAATGTCGTGGTTTCCTAGTAATCAATCTCTCGTCCCAATGGTGTGACACAGACACATCCATAATTTATCTTTAATGTAAAGAAAGGATTTGCACAACTATAAAGAGTTGGCCTTTCTTTTTATTAAAATGCCTGGATGATTAAATGTTTTGCATTTTATATTTAAAAAGCCCTAAATCTATGAAGGGTGTTTTGTGACAATATTCAATAAATAAGTACTGTAAGTCATTTAAATGATTATTTAAATTACGGTCTAAATGATACAAGAAACTATTAAAATTATCTGCCTAAGTCACCCATCAACTCAATGGCCAAGCTCTAAACAAAACCTAACATCTGATTGGTTATATTGCAAACTAAGTAACAACAGATCAGTCTTGCATAGTTGACTGAATTCTCATTTATAATTGCGTTTTGTCTGTTCCATCCTGGGGCTGTATTACAGAAACTTCCAAACTTGGAGATCCTATCATAACTGTTTTGTAACCATGGTAACTAGGGTTAGGACTTGATTTAGGAAAATGCCATAACAAATGAACAGTGCCTAAGTTCCTATTTCAACTTAAGACAGGAAAGTGTATTATATACGCTTCCTGTTTGCTTGCACACAATCAGTGATATGTAATAAACATTTCCTGTAACCTTCCATCACTTTAATGACTTTCGTTACTATTAAAATTGAAGTGATAACAGTATACAATAAAGAAATCATATGTATCATTTGTGCCTATTTATTGGACTAACTGTAGAATATCGTGGCGTTCACCAGCAGCTCTCTTTAGTTTCCACAAAACTATGTGCATGTCACGTAACTTACAGTGTCAGTTACACTCCCAACAAATTACTCTTGTTTACAATCAAATTCTAAAAAAAAATTAATATACTGTTCACTCTACAGCTCATAAATCAAGGGTCAGAGAACATCTGGTACATCATATTGATATGATTAGTAACAATTCGTAAACTGTCAGACCAAAATTAATTCATGAGGTATATCTCAACTGAATGTTACAGTAAATTGAAAATGCTGTTCACATTATGTAGGGGCTCAATAATATCCTAACTGTAATGGTAAACTTAGAAAAGAGATTGGGCCTTTTAGCTATGTTCTACAAGGATGACATCTTCTGAATGGGATGTTGAACAATGGATAAAGGAGTTCACCTCTTTTTGTTCCGTTCTATCTGTATTGTAGCTTTTCTCACAAGCCCTTCATCATCTTTACACACATCAATAACCTGTGCAAGCTTCCATTCATTGTGAGGAACCTCTTCTTTCTTGACGATCACAGTGTCACCTCTTTCTACGTTCCGTCTTTGAGCATGCCATTGCTGTCTAAGGGTTGTGTTATTTAAATATTCCCTTCATCTATTCCGGAACCGTTGAGACAGGTATTGCACTCGTTTCCACCTCTTTTTAGCAAACAATAAATTTAACAAATTTATCTGGGGGACGGGGGGGCAGGATAACAGAAGGTTTCATATTGAGCAGGTGATTGGGTGTTTATGACTCTGGACTTGTGTCATCACTGATATTGTCAACAGTAAGTGGATGACTATTTACAATTGACATGGCTTCATAGAATAATGTCCTTAAAGAAGCATCATCCAATCTCTGAGAGCTCTAAGGACTCACCCTAGAACGCGACTCTGTCACAGCAGGCACCGGCAAGCAGGCGAAAGAAGCCGTGGATACGAACAAAAGGGCTTTATTTACGGGGTAACACACTCCAAGACACACAAAACGTTAACGAACTTAACGCGGACTTAAATACAAAGAACTAATAACAGTAACAGGACACAGCTGGTGAAAACGGGGAATCCACACGAGGTTAACGAGGAGGCGTAGTACACGGGAGGGGCAGACCATCGGGACAGGACAGAACCCCCCCTCAAAGGCGGACTCTGGACGCGCCCAAGGGGAACGAGGAGACAAGACCGGGGACACAGCAGCTGTGTGGGAAACAGAAGCAAAAACATCAACGCAGCACAGGGAACAAAACAAACACAGAACAAACACAAGGAGACCAACTCAGACAACAACCGACACACAGAGAGCGCAGACATACACAGGGGCACCAAAAAAGGAGACAGGGGACCCGGAGAGGGGACAACGGAGGGACCCCACCAGAGAACGAAGGCACGGGGGGACAGGGAGGAAACACCGGGGGCACAAAGGCAGTGGGCAAGGAGACAAAGGGCGGGGGGAAACAGGGAGCTGCAGGGAACCCCGGCATGCGAGGGGCCGCAGGCAGAACCGGAGGCGACCCCCGAGCCAAAGCCAGGGGGGCCCCAGATGACCACTGAGCCGAAGCCGGAGGACCTGCAGGCGACCAGCTGCAGCCAGCTGAAGGCGAGCCAGGGGGCAGGGCGAGCGGGACTCGACCCCTGCGCAGATGTCCTCTCCCTCTTCGGGACACTGAGAGTCCGGGTCCCGGCAGAGATCTGCCACACTGGAGCGGTGGTGGAGTCACAGGTGTAGTCACTGGGGATGTCAGGGTGATTCCCGAGGGGTCCCATTCAAGCTCCTCCATCTCCACTAGGGGAGGAGGAGCGATGATTTGACGGACGGGGACTTCCTCGGGGACCTGGCCAGGGGTCATGGGAGCTGGAGGCATGGGGTCAGGAACCATGGGGGACAAGCAGGAGACGCGGGGAACTCGGGGGACGAAGCAGGAGCCACCAGCACTGGAATCTTGGGCGGCGGCACTGCGGGCACTGGAACCTTGGGCGCTGGCGCTGCGGGCTCAGGAAACACAGGGGGAGCTGCGGGGGATTGCGCCTTGTCCACGGGCATTGCCCCTTTAAAGGCCGTGGGGACCCACGGGATGGCATCCAAAATGGACCTGGCCCCTTTAAGGGCCAGGCTCGTCCCAAAATAGGGGCAAGCTGCAAGCACTGGCAGCAAAGCGGCAGGCAAGGAAGCTTCAGGCATCTGCTTGGGCGGGTCAATGGCGGTGACGCCTAGCCTGAACACTGCCGGATCAAGGATCGGGAGGGGCTCCTCCCAACACGCAGCAGGGCAGGCAGCGGAGACCAAGACGGCCTCTAGGAAGACCTCAGGCACATCTTCCCGTCTTTGGCTTTTCCGCTTTTTTTTCTTACTTTTTGCAGCAGGGAGCGAGGTCTGGGACACCTCGGGCAGCTCTGACAGCGGGCCGCACGGTAAGCCGCTGTGAATAGCCACCTGCCGCATCATTGCCTCAGCCGTGCCCCTTCTCAGCCGCCGCACATTTTCACGCATCTCCTCAACAAGGTGCGTGTCCTCGAACGGGAATAGCCTCACTCAGGAGATCCGTATATTCTGCCTTGCTGACGGGAGGCATCTTTTCGGGCAGGCACCAGGAAGCAGGTGAAGGAAGCCGTGGATATAAACAAAAGGGCTTTATTTATGGGGTAACACACTCCAAGACACACGTAACATTAATGACCGGACTGGGGAAATGAACTTAATGCGGACTTAAATACAAAGAACTAATAACAGTAACAGGACACAGCTGGTGAACACGGGGAATCCACACGAGGTTAACGAGGAGGCGTAGTACAAGGGAGGGGCAGACGATTGGGACAGGACAGACTCACTATTCTAATTTGCCGCTCCCAAACACTTCTCATGTGACCTGAGTCACGTTCATGCATATTCATTTCTTGCTCTAACAAAATTTGATCCCTGATGTGATTTGATATATTTAACAGGTCCTCGGATGACTATGAAACACTGTAAGGCATTGATAAATCCATAGGTCTTCATGACTTCTAACATCTCTATATGAATTGCTATAGAGCACAGACATGTGAATAGGAGACCATGCCATTTTTGTTCCTTGCACCCCTTGCATAATGTGAAAAGGGCCAAAGCAATCCATACCACAGTATGTGAATGGTGGTGAGGGATCAACTTAGTCAGAAGGCAAGTCTGCCATTCGTTGCTCCTCAGTTGACCCATGAGCCTTCCTACAGAAGACACACTGCTTTATGTACTTAGCTACTGCCTTACTGTCACCAATAATCAAGTACGCACTGGCTTTCAGTTCATTCAGCATTTGTCCTCTGCCTTTGTGTTGGGGTTTTCTGTGGTGATGTGACAATAGCAACTCTTGGAAGAATTATTGGGTATCTCACATCAAAAGGTAAGGATGCTGTCCTCAATCGTCCACCCACTCTAAGTATACTTTCATGGAGAACTGGGTCAAGCTGATACAACTGATGGTTACAAGGCAGCTTTCCAGATTTCTGGCTGAGTATGTGCTGTTCCTCTTTGAAGGCATCTTGCTATGCAAATTTAATAAGCATTATAGGGGCCCTTTCTTCCACATTTAAGGGTTCTGCTTTGTTAATCCACCTAGCTAGTCATTGTATTCATGCAATGGCATTTATAGCTGTTGTCCATTATGAGAACCGTGTCATTTGCTCTAAAAAATTGACCTGCTTTGTATCATTGGTTTTCAGCAGGTTTTCTGGACTTGGACTGCCTTGACCTCAGGATCTCCTACTAACAGTTCTGCAGTTTCTTGGATTCTAACTACTTCTCTCTCACATAGGAATCTGGGTCCTGTGAACCAGTTTGAAATGATTAGCTCTGCTACTTGCTGGCCCTTTGAGGCATGATCTGCAGGATTCTCAACAGCGTCAACATAGTAACACTGTCCTGGGTCAGAGATTCTCTGGACACACTCTGCAATAAAGACATGAAAACTTCGAGCATCAATACTGATATAGTCCACAACTACAAAACTCAAAAGTACTCTTGATTGACATTGAGTTCTAGCTCCCTTTGTAACATGCTGCACATAGCAAAGAAATCACTACCACAGTTAATTATAATTGGTACAGTATAGTGACAATTTTGGCAGATGCAACTCTTGCCCATGAGCAAAGCACAGTGCAGCTTTTCTTCACTCATGACTTGGATGTATCAGCACTAGCTATATCCTTGACTGCAAGCACCTGAAGACTCTTCCAAAATTTTCAGGTGTGAAACATCGTGGAATCTGAATCTGTTGCAGGTTTCTTAAATCATTCACCCAGTTCTCCCACCTTCGTTTCAATTCACAGGATAATGGTTCATCCCAACCTATGCCCTTCTGGCACATCTCTTGTAACATCCTCTTTCCCAGTAGGACAAATGGGGCCAGGAATTATAATGGATCAGAGATAGAAACCACAGTTGAGAGAATTCCACGTTGTGTTGCAAATTTTTCATCAACTAAGACCTTGAAGGAGAAGGTGTCACTTTGTACATTCTATCTCACTCCCAGCACTTTCTGTACTGGAAGATCATTAGTATTGTTATCTGTGTCCTTCACCTCAGTAGTGCGTTCAGTGGCACAGATAGACTCAAAGAAGCCACAACTTTCCTTTAGCACAAAAATTTGTGCTTCATCCACAAAAAAATCGTGCTTCAATTTGCTGCTAAAGAGTACTCTCCCTCATTCTGTCTAGCAAGTTTCTTCATGCCATAGTTGGCACAACCTGGAGATGATGCCGCTCTGAAAAGGTGAAGCTTCATATGATATTCCCTGAGATTTGAATCTGTGACTCCTTTTTCCCACCACTGGAACCACAGGTAATCTTTATCTCACTCACTAACAAGAAACCTGTGAAACATTTTTTCCACATCACACATGACTACAACTGGATGTTTACGGAATCAACAAAGCATTTTGTTTGCAAGGTCAGGTCTTGTTAGCCAATGGTCATCCAAGCTAGTACCTTCATACTTTGCAGAGCAGTTAAAAACTACCCTGACCTTTCCTGGCTTTCCAGGGTGAAAAACAACTTGATGTGGAATAGCATACATGCCCCAACTCTAGGTCCTTGTCTGCCTTTTCTGCATTGCCATCTAGAAAGACACCCTCCATGAATCTCACACAGTCATTCTTGAACTTGAGGTCTCTGTCCATATGCCTTTTAAGGTGCTTCATCTAAATTAAGGTGAGTCTTTTATAGTCTGGGAAGTGGATAAATACTTTGAAAGGGAGGGGCATCTCCAGATTGCCACACTCATTCTGTTGGACACTTCTCCTCTAGATCTGAAGGAACTGAATATCTTCTTGAGATGCAGTCTTTTCTCCTGGTTTTGTGTCAGCAAAATCAAACTCAAATACTCTAATACCAGTGGCTGGTGTCACGGGTGGAAGCTCTCTGACGGATATATGATGGTACAGGACAGTCACATCCTTAGAATTCATGCATTATGGTTCACTGATTCAACAATGCTCCAACCTAGGTCAGTATTAATGGCAAAAGGCTCATAGTCACCTCTTATGATAACCTGTCAGGGTGCTAATGCTTTGGAGAAGTGATAACCAATCAGAAACCCTTCCCCGCAATCCATCGGCAGGGGCAATTGAGTCCCTTCCCATCATTGTGGATAGCCTGAGTCTTACTGGTCCCATCGCTACCTTCAGTTTCTCACAAACCTCCTGGTGAACAAATGTGTTACTACTCTGAGTATCCAGTAAGACATATGCCAGTGTCTCTTTTCCAGGCATGTTAGATAATGAGATGCATACTGGAACTATCACTGATATGCTCCCACCTCCATTTACATAGCATGATAGTGAGGATGCACTTGCTTCAGCTTCACCTTGTGAAGGAGGTTTGTCTGCTGCAGGATGAACCTCATGTAAAGGAGGTAGGTGCTGCTTTTTGCATATGCCACACATGGTATTTTTCTTACAATCTTTGGAGAACAGTCCTTTCCTCAGGCATGCAAAATATAGGTTATTGTCCTGAATTCTCCTCCACATCTTTTCCATTTGCTTTCAACATTTATATATGCAATGGTTGTCGTCACAAAACATACATTTGACTGGGTTGGGATTATGTGCAGGTGCATTTCACTTCTTTGGTTTATTGGACTCTTTTAATATGATTTCATCAGTGATGGATTTGGATGCAGTATTTGATGGATCGATCACATAAGTGACAAAAGTTATACCTTTTGCAAGCTATATCTCTCTGAATTGCTTTTATTCAGAGGGCTTCAATGCATGCAAGGATGTTACCGAATGCACACTATTAGTGCTTCCTTTGAGATGAATGCAGCATGCGCTCTAAAACTGGGGTAGTCTTGATCCAGCTCTTCTGTGACATATTGATTCCACCTTGATGTTACCCAATCCAGGAGTTTGACCAGCATCTTCTGACTCTCTTCGCAGTTATTTAGTACCTGAAGACCCTTGATATGAGGCATAGCATTGCTACATGCTTGCAGGAAATCACTGAATTCCTTTGGTTTAACATTTAACATGACCACCGGTTAAGCCTCTATCTGAATGTATGCTGTACTACGAAGGAGTGGCTATATTTGGCATTCAGCTTATCCCATGCTTGTTGGTAGGCCTCTTCATCATTCCAGTAGAAGCTGCCTTCCAATACTGATCTCACCACCCCATCAATGTATTTTTGCAGGTAGAACAGCCTCTCCACAGGATTTGAACATTGTCTCTGTATAAAAGCCGTGAATTTTGTGCTCCATTCTATGAATACAGAAGGCTCTGGAACCGGAAGCCGAGAGAGGGCTACTGACTCATGTAGTGTCTGCACCAGAGACACTTCAATCTTTGAAACTTTCCCTTTCTGAGGTTCTATGCAAATACTGATCGAAGGGGAGTCTGATATTTCACTGTGGACAGGGCTACATTTTGCAATTTTTTCCTTAGACTCCTCCTCAGCGTACAATCTGAGCTTGGCTTCAGATGACCTTCAGGTCCATCTGATTTTCAAGTTGTCAAAACTGTGCTTCAATCTCAGCCTTCTTTGCAGGCAGGTGTGCAGCTGTGTCTGCTCGCTTAGCAGAGATACTTGGTGGCTCTGAGGGACTGGCTGCATCCAGTGGCTCTGGAAACTGTGGAACCATATATGGTTGCGGCACAGTCCCTGTCAAGCAGCATGCCTAGTTTTGTTTATTCTGTCTGAGTGTTACAGCACGGCATGGTGTAGGCGGGAAAGAAAGTGATGATCCATGGGCGGCTCCGTGACAAAAGGATTTATTAACAAAAAACAGAACACACTGGGAAAGGCACAGAATAAAAGGACCACGAGGGGTCAAAAACACACCAGAAAAATAAGGAACAAACTAAAAGAACCACAAAGTAACAAAGCACTGGGAGCAGGACTAAGAAGGCGAACTACAACAACCACACACAATAACAGGAGTACACAACATGAACGATGACAGACTAACACAGAAGCCACAGGCAAGCACTTAAATACACTGAACGTGATGCCTAACAAGGGGAAGGTGTGGATAAACAGAACCAGAGGCAATGAGGAGCAGGTGAGGACAATCCAATCAATCAATCAATCAGTCAATTAAGGCACAGGACATCAGGTGGAATAAAACACAAACAAAGGAATAAGGGAACACTGACAAACACTGAGGGCTAACACTAGGAAGGACTAGGAGCACAAACACAAGCAGAACAGATAAGGCAGACACAAGTAGATAAACTAAAACAGGGTAGCAAAGAACTAATAACATTAGGAAAAATGGAAAAACTTTAAACAAAACAAAGCAGGTGAGGCTGGTTACACACATTCATCCCACTGAGCAATGCGGCAGTCTGGAGAACAGAGGTTTCCTCCAGCTGCTCCGATCCCCCCCCCCCCCAATACAAAAATTTCACGAGGTTAATTAGAGTTACCAAATTGCACATAGGTGTCCATGTGCGTGAATGGTGCGCCGGACTCTCCGCAACCCAAATAAGACAAGAGGTTTCAGAAATGAATAGATGTTGTCAAACAGTTTTAAACTCAAATTCAAGCTTCTCAACAGCATCCATTAAGTCATTTAAGTCACTTTCAGAACACTCATGCTTTAGTCTTTCATGAGTATCCCTGACTTGAACTTTCCATTTCTCGTACAGTAGCTTGAACTTCCTTTCTTTTTAGCACTGCTTCTTGCTGCTTTAGCTCCAGCATCTTTGATGTTAAGTGTCTCTCATGGCATAACTTTTTTATTCCATGCTCCATCAGAAGAGGAGATGACTCAGGGCCGTATGCTGAAACTGTAGCCCACATAGAAAGGCTGTAGCATAAGAGGGGCATGTTTTCAATTCAACTACAGCAGTTACAGAATGAGTCCACACTTCGTACTGCTCTCCGCTAGTATTTATTCTTCTGTAAGTTTATCTTGGAACATTGTGAAACTGAAAGATTTAAGTAAAATGGTAAAAAAAAATAAAGCAAGTTTTAAAAATACAAAACTTAAAATAACAAATATTTTGTGTCAGGATCAGTCACTGTCCTATGTCTGTTCCTTGTTTGACCAGTAGGTGACGCTGGCCATGCCATATCCTTAGCTCCTAATGTGTTCTCCTGATCCCTGGTCCATCGCATGCTTAATGGGCTGAGTGGGTGGCTGTGTCATGCAGGCTTCCCTTTTGTTGTGGGTTTGACTTTGTTTACAATTTGTACATTCTTCGTTAATTATGTATGTGTGTTACAGTTCCTTGTTTTTGCTCTGTTACTCCCTGTTTGTAGTAATGTTCAGTTACCCTTATTATCTAGTCTACCCTGGTGTTTGACCATTTATGTGTTAATTGCCCTCACCTGTACTAGTATTCCTAGGGCTTGTTACTGCCTATATCTGTCTCTTGCTGATTCTCGTCATGTATGTAGTTAAGTGTTTACCCTTGCTTCAGTCTTAAGTTAGTCATTAGGTGCTTTCACAGTGAAGTTCTGGAACCTGCTCTCTGGTAACAAGTTCCTGTCTTGACCAGGGACTTCTGAAGCTTCTGGCCATTCTCGTGTGTCGCTTTCACACCACACAACACAACTGGAACCTTCACACTAAATAAGCATGGGAGACGCAAAAATCTCTTAGGTTGAACTTCACAAACAATTTGGAACTACACCACTACTCCAAAACAATGGAGAATGAACAAGTTGTTTTGTTAAGTTTTTTGTTACTTATTGGGGGGGGGAGTGATCGCTATCAAATCGGGACACTGCCTGTTACTTATATTTTATTCATGTGATCCACAACATGCTTATATTTCTTTATTAAATCTCGCCGGCAGATTGATCTTTCAGTTTCACAAAATAAAAAAACACGTAACGTATTCTGCTAATGAGTTTAGGTAATATTAGACAAAAGTATATTGATTATCGATCTAATTTTCCAATACAGAAATATGGAGACACAAGCAAAAAATGTATTCTTTAAATGTATTCCATCTGCTCATTTTTTTCTCAGTTAATTGTATATCTTTTCCTCACACTTTCAAGTTAGCGGCAGTGCTTGTGGGCAACCAGTCAGAAAGTTATCAATGTAAGCGTCTCACCAGTAGTTTGTGTTTGAACAAAAAGTACCTACTCTGGGTTCTGGAACTGCAAGGAACCGAGTTCCTGTGGTGTGAACACGACAAAAGTTCCAGATTCTGGGAAAAGGTTATGGTTCCTGAAAAAAGATCCTGTAGTGTGAAACTACCTATTGTGGTTGTTCCTGTGTTTGCTCCAGTTTAAATATAAGTGCTGTGTTAATTTCTGTGTTACTCCCTGATTTAGTTCTTGCTTTCTACCTGCCTGTGTTTAGACCGCTCATGGTGTCTTTCGAGTTGTTGTTTTGTCCGATCTTAGTAATAAAACCCGTCTTCTAGCAAGCCGCACTGTGTATTGTCCATCTGTCCAGCATTCCCCTCCATAACAATTTAGTATCTCTCAAACTCAAAAACACACACACTGACGAAAAAATATACATTGATAGCCAAGTTCTGTTATGGCGGCTCATAGTGAAGGGAGAAAAAATGGGAAGATCCACTGGAAAAAAAGGGGGTTTATTAAAAAAAAGAACAACACAAAATAGAAATAAGACAAAAAAGGGATCACTGGTATTGACATGGAGTACCAACACCAATGACTGTCTGAGGAAATGAACAAAGGCAGGCACTTAAATATACAGAGAAACAAGGACAAACGAGGGGTAGGTGTGGCCCATAACGAAATCAACCAATCAATACCGGTACAGAACAACAAGCAACAGGTGGAATAAATTACAAGCACAGGAACTAGGAAACACAGACAAACACTGAAGGCACTAGGAAAAACTACAAACATAAATACAAACAGAACAGAATGAAACCAGGCATGAGCAGGGTAAAACCTAAACAGGGACACAAAGATAAACAATAACAGACACTAAGGAAACAGAACACCAAGTAATATTAAAAACAGGATGCTGGCCTCCAGCCAACCTCAAGCTAGAGGGTTTTCGCCTCTGAGCCACATGCTCAACCCACTACACAGCTACACAGCAGTCTGGAGAGCAGGGAGACACACTAGAGGCTGAAGGACTATATGGCAGAGATGAGGCAAACAGGATGACTAGCAACACCTGCTGGTCAAAGGGGACAAGTCACATTGAACAGGTTTGGATGCGCACTGACACGGACAAGTTCTTCTCTAAAGCAAGTTAAGTCACTAACCGTAAACACACAGCATGCTAGCACACAATCAGTGATATGTAATAAATATTTGCCAAAATATTACATTGCTTTACTTACTTTTATTTCTTTAAAAATCGAAGTTATAATAGTTTACAATAAAGAAATCATATTTCATTTAGTACAGCCTGCCTTGCCGATCAGTGTTCCAGCACAGCGCACCTCGGTGATCTGCATTTCAGCACAGCACGCCTCTGCGATTCGAGTTTCAGCACAGCCCACCTCTGCAATCCACATTTTAGCACAGCTCGCCTTTGTGATCAGCCTGCCTAAGCGATCTGCGTTTCAACACAGCCTGCCTTGGCAATCCACACCCACCTTTGTAATCGATGTTTCAGGACAGCCCATCTCTGTGACCGGCATTTCAGCACAGCCTATCTCAGTGATCCACATTTCAGCACAGCCTACCTCAGTGATCCACATTTCAGTACAGCCTGCCTCAGCAATCTGCATTTCAGCACAGCGCACCTCTGCAATCAGCGTTTCAGAACAGCCTGCCTCGGCAATCTGCATTTCAGCACAGCACGCCTCTGTGGTCCACATTTCAGCACAGCCCACCTTGGAGATCGGCATTTAAGCACAGCACGCCTCTGCGATCAACATTTCGGCACAGCCTGCTGCCGCCTTATAGCACTCCCCTCCTCACGTGGTGACTTACAGCACATAGTGAGATGGAGCCACATGTATTGCAGAAGGTATCTACTGCTCATAACTCCTCCTGAGTTATGAGTGAGCAGGAGAAGTAGGGTAACTGATCATTATGATTCCTAACTGCTGTTCTAACCCCAAGTGAACCTGCTGGGGCTGCTATTAACTTCAGTCTCCACAGCTTCAACCTTCTCTCCCTCTCTCTCCAGTACTGGTGGATACACAATCCTCGCTACATCATCCAGTCCACTGATGCTTACCATCTTCTCATTCCCCCTTATCCCAACTTCACCACCCTCTTGAGTCGCAGAGCTTCTGACATAATCATTTTCATACTAATATCCAGCCTCATCCAATTAACAATTAACCAGCATCCTGGTTTCACACACCTCCACCTAACCCTAACCCTACACACCTCCACCTAATCCTAATCCTGTACACCTCCACCTAACCCTAGTCCCATATACCACCTCCTAACCCTAACCCCTACACACCTCCACCTAATCCTAATCCTGCACACCTCCACCTAATCCTAATCCCGCACACCACCACCTAACCCTATACACCTCCACCTAACCCTAATCCTATATACCACCTGCTAACCCTAACCCTACACACCTCCACTTGCCCTCAACTATCCTAACATGTTTCATGTTATCATACGTAGTCCTGACCAGGTTGTTCATATATCCACATAGTCCAGCATCAGGCCAGGAACAGACCAGCAGCAGACCTGCCTTCTGGATGCTAAGGCAGGCAGAGTCACAGCCTGCTTTATTACCCCTGCAGGGTCATCACTCGAGCTCCCATCATCTGCAAGAGCAGCTTGTCTCTGTGGCCTTCTGGAAGAAGTCTGACAAAGTTTCTGTCTGACAAAGTGCTCACAAGATAATGCTCAAGAGACAGTGCTCACGAGACACTGTTCATAAGGTACTGTTCGTGAGATACTGTTCACGAGACACTGTTCATAAGGTACTGTTCGT
>JAODLD010000008.1:21961043-21972989 GCA_026781065.1 Mormyrops boulengeri
GACACTGTTCATAAGGTACTGTTCGTGAGATACTGTTCACGAGACACTGTTCATAAGGTACTGTTCGTGAGATACTGTTTCACGAGATACTGCTCACAAGAAACTACTTATTGCATTTCTAAATTGTATGGATGACCAACTTATAATGTACACTGTAGGATATGGTGGTTTATTAATATAAAATATAGTATATTTTTATATAAATATAATAAATATATTTATTAATATGGTGGTTTATTAATAAAAAATATTGTTTTGTTGAATAATGTAACAGTTAATTGTTCCTTAGATCTGCTTTGCCTAATCTCGGCACATGTGGCAGGGAATCCAGGTCATCATGGACTATATGACCACACCACCCGTCTGTAGCATCGGTGCCTCCCCTCCAGATGTGCTGACTGCAGGTTTTGACTCCCTGGATGACATACCTGTGAGGAATAACATCCCTCCTCTTGAAGAACAGGTACCGTGTTTGTCCACAGCTGACGTGAGAACTCTGCTGAGAATATACCCACAAACTGCTGCAGGACCAGACAACATACATAGCCGTGTGCTCAGGGAATGTGCGAACCATCTGGCAGATGTCTGCACAGACATCTTTAACATTTCTCTGAGCCAGGCAGTCATCCCTACCCATACCGAAGGAATCTTCTGTCTTCTGTCTCAATGGCTACTGCCCTGTAGCAGTCATGCCTGTCATCATGAAGTGTTTTGAAAGGCCAGTCATGCAGCACCTAAAAGCCAGACGTCCTACATCACATGGCCCCCTCCAACTGATACACAAGCTGGACTGTGTGCATATGCCTTAAGTACGCATGACCTAAGTATACGAGCATTCCATTTTAATTCTTATTTTTTAACATGGCAGTGCTTCATTTAGTGCTTCACTGTTTCAGAGACAGGCATTGTTTTCTTATCTGTAGTGGGAAAAAGGGCTAAATAAAATCAAAAAGACATAGAAAATCCAAATATAACACAGCCATATATTATTTATACCCATGATTCTTATTCATTATTCCTAACATCATCTTTTTCACTTCCTACTCATTTGTTCATATTTTCCTTCCAGAACACGAAAATCATTCAACAACCAAGCAAATGGTTTTATTTCTACCACCAGAAAACAGCTGGAGTTAATCACAGTTTCAAAAAGTTTCCAAAACCAGAAGGAGACTGATATTAACCGTGGCATCCATAATATGAAAGCGTCTGCCTTTACACAAGAGTTTACTCTTACAAGATCTTACCTTTTTGCTATGACCGCCACTGAATAACAAAATAAATAATCAGGCACAAGCACTGGCTCTCATGAATAATTCAGTCATCTTCCCACGTTGAGGAGGAGGGAGAGGGAGATAGAGCTCGGCTTACATGTATGGCAAATGGACAGCCTGTGACCAACAGCACCCTAAAACGGTATCCATGGAGACACTGGCCGCTCCCACAAGGCCCTCTGCCAGTAATAGACGCAAATGCAGGAAACCAATGAGTGAAAAGCAAGTCAGCACCCCGCCTGCTGGACACCAGACTCCACTTTCCACACCCTCACTTCCTCATACAGGGGGATTTATTTGTCACCAAGTGTTTATTTATAAGCGACTTTTTTTTTTACTCTGTGAATCATAAACTTCCTTCTGGTGCAGGTGACCCTCAGTGTGTTACATCCACCCCCGTTTCCTTAGATGGCGTATAAATTAACGATCATTTTATTGAATGGTGACGCTAGGCATTTGAGAGAGATTCAGGGAGAGGAACCATCATGCCCTTCTGAGTCCAGGCAGCAGTGAAGCTGCCATATGCTGAGGTTCCCAGAATTCGAGATCACAAATCACAAAAGTGAGACAACTTCTTCATCAGAAGCAGCGAGAAAGGAAATTTTAGACAGCTTTACTTTCCTGCAAAAAATCTGCTGAGTTAAATGAAGGACTATACATATATACTAGATAGATAGATAGATAGATAGATAGATAGATAGATAGATAGAAGTGGGTGTAACACTATTCTTCTTGGTGATATGAAGGCTAATTAAGCGATTCCTGTTCTCCAACTAGAGGAATACAATTATTGTTGAGTGCAGGATGTCAGGATAAAAGAAGACTGGGGCTTCATGGAATCACAGTGACCTGCAGATTGAGGACATTGTGATGCTCATCATCACTGTCAGTGCCTCACTCTGCCCCACTTTACTGCTTCAGACCCACAAATGAATATTACACACACACCCACAGTCCACATTTCATATTCATAGCCTTATGGGGACTCCCCATTCATTTCTATAGGCACAAGCATAATTACAACTATGACAATCTTAACCCCTAGGTTAGGTAAAAAGGTAAAAGGTTATAGATTTTATCACATTATGGGGAAATCTGGTCCCCACAATCTAATAATTACAAAAACGCATACACACACACAAACACGCATATACACACACACACACACACACACACACAGTCGTGTAATCATATCTTTTCGGGACCCACTCTTTCATTTCTATGGGAAAAATGCTAATGCTAACTATGGCAACCTTAACCCCTACCCAAGGGAAAAAAATGGGTATTCATCACGTTGTGGGGACATTTGGTGCCTATAAGGTAAGGTATACCTGGACCACACACACACACACACACACACACATACAAATGCTGTTTTGTCAGCCAGACTGATACAAGATTGTAATTTTAAACATTACAAAAAAATAGTCACAGCATTTTGAAACATCACGTCAGAGAATATACTACTCTGCAATTATTATAAACATACATTGCAAAACACAAGGAAAAAGCAAATTAAGAATGTGCTCTATATAAAAAAAAGAATTTGTCAGTTGACTATATTACATTTTAGACTGACAGGACACAGTTTGGGCAGGTAACCAGCTCTGCATTATTTATATAGACCATTAATGATGCAGCTTGCATGGTTTAAGCTACAGTGGGAAACATTCTGAATTCACCTCCTCGCAGTGTCTACCTGGCATCCCAGTTGATTAAGGACTAGTACAGTATTTCCTGCATAATAAAACCCTCAGGGGATGAGAATCAGTCTGTGGTGATATTACTGTGATGCCACATCCAGCCGAGGAGACCGACCCCTGCAGGGAGAGGCGGGCACTGCCGCCGCACACATACTGAGCACTGTGCTCTGTGCAGTGTTTACAGTCCCACATTTGGCCACAATGATAAACACACCGCCATCACGTGTAGGTGTCAGGAATGAGGGCGGGGCCCTCAGCTTGAGCCCCCGCCAGGACAGACAGGAATTGATGTCCTCAAAATGCATCACTGCAGAGTCTAAGACAAACTTAATTATTGCTGCTAATGAGAGCAGGCTATACCACAGAACAAGCCTTGTGCAGGTAATTAAGTTATTCTGATTAAGATCATGTCAGAATTTGTGCTTTGTTTTGTCTTAATGAGCTTTGTAAGAAAAAAAATTATATTATTATAAGATTCATGTGAAATTTGTTCTTTAAAGCAACACAACATGATAATATTGCTTTACTTTGTATGTTTACACACCCTAAAGAGAAATTAAAATGAATGAACTGGGGAGAGTTTGTTTGTCTGTAACGTCTTACAGTTTGCTTTATTGAATTTTTCAGAATTTGGGTAGCACCTTCGCATGATATATTTGTTGCTCCCGTCCAGGTTGATGCTGGAGGTCAGGGTTAGGGTTATACACGTTTTGAACTGAGGCAACAGTAGACTGTGTCTCACTGACAAATGGAATGCTGGTGACTGCACAGCAACTTCAGCCTGATTATGTACGATGCAAATTTAAATGAAAGCATTACTTACACTGTATGTTATTGCACATGACATCTTAATAAGTGTTATAATCAGTGCAGTTATTCAGAAAATGAAACTGTCAGTGAGAGCCTGGCAACATTTGTTTTAGTGATTTTGTCAAAGACGAGACAGCCAGTCTTCCAGCACGTACCTCGTTGCATAAATGCAAGTCGCAAATGTCCTTTTCCAGCAGCTTAACCAACCTCCCGCCCATCAATCATGTTCCTATACTAAACCACATCTCTCATTTATTGTACCTCTTCGCCCAAAAATGTGATTTTCTTTTTTGGAAGCATGTTGTGTAAATATGGTTGTTTCATATCATCACAGCTAGCTGTTAGGGAGGCAGAAACCAGTGGCATTTTTTACTATCCTGATGCTCCTTTAACGGACAATAATCGAAGTGACACATACTGACAGTCATCATGTCCCACATCTGTGACCTCATTTGCTTCCAGCATCATGTTTACCCCAACCAGAACCATGTGGTATGTGCGGGTAAACACAAACATTTCATTATTAATACAATTTAATGATCCATGCCCTGACCGAATGAGAGAAACATGTTTTATATGGACAATAATACGTGGGAATTTAATGATGTAATCCGGGAAATGGTTTTCATGTCGATGATGGAAGTGAAACGGAGGCTTGCGGATGAGTCCTATTCATAGCAGCACCTGTTTCCTCCCGGCCTGCTTGTGGCATTCTGTCTGCTAGACTAATGACACATAAAATTAGACTGTCCTAACCTTAGCAGCGAAAGGCACCAGAACGTCCTGAAACGTAGCCGGACCCTGAAGAAGCGCAGTACTTGTAGATATCTGATTTCCAATTTCAGAGACTGGGGTGGGGGGGGGTCAGCCTCAGGCTCAGGCTAAGCCACATTGGGCTGGGGGTTAAATAGTGACATGATGCCCTGTAGAGCCACCGAGTCTCTATGACCACCCCCCACCCCCCCACAGGCCAAAAGGTGATGCTGATGTACCAGGGGACTGCAGCTATCATTTAAAGTCATTAGTGGATACTGTACATCCTTGGCAGATCAAGGCCGCTTCTCATTGTATGTAAGTGACGATAAGACTTAATGCTAATCACTCACCACAAGGCGATTGCCCTGGCCTGCTCACCAGCACTCTCCACTGTGACACCGGGCCAGTAAATTGTGTTGCTGCTGTTTCAATCACTTCAAGCATTTCTGAAAAATCAGGCAGGTGGGGGGAGGAGCTGCCCAGAGCCCACTCAGCATGCTTATGGAGTCTATAACAAGAGTTAAATTCTGCCCTCCCCAGCGGTGGGCGACCCATTCCTGAACTGAGAGCAATTTATCAGTATTTGAGCAGGGGGGCCACAGGCGTTTATGGGAGTCTGTGTGGCGAATGCAGAATGAAGCCGGGCCCACTTTACTGTCCCGTGAATCGCTGAGCTGTCTGCCGCCTCAATGACTCTCGCTCCACGTCGCTCGCCTTGATGCGCGGCGGTTCCTCCTCCTCCCACTCCTCTAATGCGGCACAGCAGTGGCACAGCAGCGCCATGTCATCTGCATCCTGCTGGCCACCAGCTGCAGATTTTTGTGCAATTAGAGTTTCTCATTCTGTGTAACAGCTGTTGTACATGTGGCAAATTACAGATTAGAGCATTGTAACGGCCCCCCCCCCCCCCCCCATTTTGCTGAAACCTGCACACAATGGGGCATGTGGATGGTAGGGCCTGCACAGTATTGAGGTGTGGAGAGCGAGTCCTTCATAGCATGGAGATGTGGAGAGATGTGCAGGACATATAATCAATAACACAAGGAATAATGAAATAAAAGGAGTGGGATTCCTTCAAGAGAAACTTTACATGCCAATGCAAAGACCCCTCCTACCTCCAAAGCTGGAGAAAATGCAATTCATATGAACCAAGCAGGATTTCATATAAAAAACACAAAATAAATTGTACGAAAAGCATGCATTCATTTCTTCATAATGTTTTCAGAGGGTCATGTAATTATACCAAAAGTTTAAAGCCTCCATGTGATTAAATTCCCTCTTACCTAAAACCAGCAGGGGGTTGCTATGGTAATCATACTAACCTTTGTCACTGTATAAAGAAGTGAAATTATGTTCCAATTCCTCACAGACGCGTCATGAATATTCTCAGCTCTTAGTCTCTCCGATCAAGCTCACGCTAGTGTTTTAAATCAATCCTTTCTTGGTGGACTTTTGGTAGATAAAGTCCAACAATTCTGTATAACGTCTCTTCACTCATAAAAAGTGTATATATATTTTCTAGTTGTACAACTAACTGAAGATTTGTGTAAATCATCATGCAAGCAAAGCAAACGGCTGGCTGATGGAGCCCTTCTGCGGGTGATAAGCTCAGACAGTGACAAACTCAGGAGATATTTCACACAAGCCAGCAACCTTCTGGTGATTTGGTCCTCATTCCACAGAGAGGAGATTTCAAACGACTCTCTACTGGTAAGGATCATTAAAGTTATCTCTTACACGCTAATGAATAGAGTTGTAGCATTTTAACATTAGCATAGATTTTGCTGAAAGAGTAGCATAGCCGACAGGGTCGTGGGGGGCAGGACACAGCCTGGGAGATGCTACCACAACACAAACACGATTGCCTTTCAATAAGGCACAATTATGTAACAATACTGTAGTATATTGAATGCTTAATTTCAGACACGTACAATGCACTAACCTGTCTACTATATCTTGCACTGATGTAAGTCGCTGAAACAGCAACTTGAGGAATTCAGAGAGCAGACTGGCCAGCAGCTGTCTGGGGGCTCAGGGTCCCTATTAAGGCTGCGGTCACCTTTGACCCCGATTCCAGTGGGGCATCAACTTGTGGCAGGAAGGTGTGGACCCTTGGGAATTTATTTTAAAACGAGTTTCCAAACTCAAAATAAAAAGTATGCTGTCGCCAGAGTAAATTTAAATCGAATGAATTTCTATGTTCAAACTACTACTGATGCGGCATAGCTGGATATGAAGAGACACCTCCATTAAAACAAGGGAAACGCACAATGATGTTCAAAGCTCTGGCACTTTGCCTGGGTTGATCTGGGGTCAGTGTGTGACCCCATCCCTCCCACCCGAGCCAAAAATGGAGCTGCTGCCTCTTGTGTGTCGAGCCTGGAGGTGGGCAGGGCCTTATTTTCAGAGCAGTTGCTGTCTGTCTGGCAGTGGGTGGGGCCTCATTTGCAGAGCAGTGGCTTTCTGCCTGGCAGTGGGCGGGGCCTCATTTGCAGAGCAGTGGCTGTCTGGTAGTGGGCGGGACCTCATTTGCAGAGCAGTGGCTGTCTGGTAGTGGGCGGGGCCTCATTTGCAGAGCAGTGGCTGTCTGTCTGGCAGTGGGCGGGGCCTCATTTTCAGAGCAGTGGCCGTCTGTCTGGTAGTGGGCGGGGCCTCATTTGCAGAGCAGTTGCTGTCTGTCTGGCAGTGGGTGGGGCCTCATTTGCAGAGCAGTTGCTGTCTGTCTGGCGGTAGGCGGGATCTCGTTTGCAGGACAGTTGCTGTAGCATGTGCTAGCATAGCATGAGCGGCATGTGGGTGGGGCAGGGAAATTCCACAGATGGCTGTGACAGGCTCCATAGATTAGGGCCGGTAGAATAAAACGGCAGGCAGATGCACCTGATCCTGACCTAAAGTCTCGCACCCCTCTGCGGGACAGCGCTCCTACTGATGAGCATAATGTAGCATGAGGGGCTAGTCAGCAGTACGCCAAAGCACTGGCTCAGCAGTATATACCAACCAGTACAACCCGTCTAGCCTCTCACCTGCACCGTCACAGCTATCAAAGCCCAGGCCTCAGATGAAAGACAGGGGAAGAGCTCAGGGTGTGAGCCAGGCGGAGCCCTAACTGTGGCTCCCTGTGCTTCCATCTGCTGAGCGATCATTTAATGATTCTTCTGGCCAGCAGGATTCTGTCCTGGTAAAGTAAGGATCTCAGCCTGACAGCAGAACAGCCACAAGTGAAGCAGCCCTAAGGTGCTCTGTGCTGCCACAGTATTGCTTTTGGAAAATCTGCAATGACTGACTTCCAAAAATCTGGTAGAAACCAATAAAGAAGTGAAATGTGCTCCGTGTTGCGTGACTTTCCTTAAGCTGGCTGTAAATTCCTCCATATGTCATTCCCGGAAAGGGCTCGGTTCACGTAATCTGCCTTGCGAGGGATGCATATCAAAGCTATAGTAATTTTAAATATTTCACCTCATGAATACATCACTGTTTATCACCAATACATCAGTCTAAATGGCAAGGCATGCTCGCCATGCAGTGCTGTCACATGAAAATGCGGCATTAATCATAATGCATTGTTATATATATATATCATATATGTCATATATTTTAGGTTTTGTTGTCTGCTGTGGGAGGAATGCATAGAGCTGACACAAAAATACTAAATTTAAAAAATCACAACAGTTACTAAATGCGAAAACATGGGGCTTTAAATGTGTTTGATATGTATTGTGGAGGCTTATAGTACAGGTTGTGCCTCAGGTCCGGTGGCTGATAAGGGACACCTTTTGCTCTCGACTGAACATTACAACAGATTATAGAGGTTTGGTATAGTTGCATGGACCCCTACTGACACAGCCCCCACCCCCTTCACTTTCACAACTCACCACTAAACTAGCAGGTTCATACTTTATAATGAGGCTGTAAAATCATCATGTTTAGGATCCTGTGTGTAAGATCCCATCTGTAAGATCCTGCGTTTCCATCCCAGCCCATCCTGGACAGCGTCCCTCTTCCTCGCTTTTTCAGCCTGACATACAGATTGATCCTGCGATCGATCCTCTCCCTCCCACCACTGCCGCTTTTTCTACTACCTCGTACAGGAAGTGAGACGGTATAAGATATTAATTATCAGGCTGATAAGTCATCATTACATGAGCTCCTGCATGATTAGCTGTAGTTGATTAAACAATCATTAACGCCGTTAAACACACATGGCAAGAGGCTGCTGAAAATGCAGTGTCAGAAAGGACACTGCAAGCTGGCTAACACTGGCAGGGTCACAGTGATCAGGAGTCTGTCCCTAAGGCTGGACCACATCCTCTACGGGATGCCAGGCCAGCACAGGGCACAAACACAGTCAAATTTGTGCTCATACACTATATGCAATTCAGAGTTCAATTTGCCTGACTGAAGTGCTGGAGGTAGGCAATGCACCCAGTAAGAACCCTCATGGCATAGGACCCCATCTTGAGGTGAGAGACACCCCTGGTGGTGGGTCCTGTAAGGTGAATTTAATGGCTCTGAACAAACAGGGGCTGTAATGACTTCCAAAGCACACTGTATGAAACTATCTGTAATATCAGAGAGAGCTCAGTGATACCCTCCCAAAGACTCCCGAGATGTGATTTTAATACATCTATCTTGCATACCTGACTGCCTTGAACGATTTAAACCCAATTTCCGGGAAACCTTCCCAAGCCAGTTTAACTGACATTAATTTCCTTGGAGGAGGACACAAGGAGGGAAGCTGATTCCAAATTGACTCCCAGATGGAGAGAAAATTAAAGAAATGGAAAAAAGTCAAATGAGCTTCTCACTTCAGCTCCAGATGACGAATAGTGCCGCTGCTTTCCAGCTTGCAAAGCAGACACACGGGCAGGTTTCATCTTCCGGGAGGGAGCCACTGCACCTTCTCACACGGATGGAGATGTCAGATACAGCAGGACAGCCAGAGAGACAGGCCATATGGAGGGTAATATGAGAGCAGCAGAGAGGCGTGCTATAAAGCAGGAGGCGTGTCTCGTAATGACAGGGTATTCCTGCGTCTGACTCTGGCCTCTTTTCCAGTCACGCTATCCCGGCGGCGCGCCCCTTTGCCGGGATAATGCCATGCGCTGCTGGTGGACTTCACAAAGGAGCTTCGTCTCAGAGGAGCAACATTGAAGCCGAAGAAGATTGGGACTGTTTGCCGACAGCATGAAGTACAAAGCAGGAGGAAAATGGCTGCATATCCACAGACCTGCTGGAGGATGTGGCCAAACCCAATAACAGTCTACAGCCCCTTCAGGGAAACATAAGACAAGCGTACAGAGCCTGCATGTCTCCCAAGAGGGCAAAAACAGATGAATAAGGCCTAATAGCCTTGCATTGGTGCATTGAAGTGAATCTGCAGCCATTGGGTCGTGTTCTTTATGTATGTAAGATAGATGTGCCAGAGAGAACGCAGCATTTATGGCGCTCAGGATGTATGAGCCTCCAGTCCTGTGTAAAGGTCATGACGAGCCTTTATCAGCACTATTCACCATGCCCACAAAAGTCACTTTCATCTGCAAAACACCCCGAATCTGATGACACCCGGTGAATTTTTAAACAGCAAAATGGACACATAGTGAGATAATGAGAACCAAAGACATGCACCCACTTTGTCTGGTGGGGATGTTGGGTATGACCCCCACTAATGCATATGTGTGACTGATGCTGGAGTCTCGACTCTAAGGGGCTGATCGGGGGGGGGATTACTGCATTTCATTTCAGGGTGGATAGAGGGGCAGCTACCATCCATGAACATGCATGTGATGAGGAATTTTTATGCATCACACTGAGGCAATTCATGTAGAAGCAGAGCGATGCTGGCAAAACATAATCACGTTAACCATGCTTTCCTAAGCCACACGGAAAGCTAACCATGCAATCCTGAATCACGCAGCATGCTAAATATGCTATCCTGAGCCATGCAGCATGCTAAACATGACAACCATGCTATCCTGAGCTGTGTAACATGCTATCCATGCTATCCTGAACCGTGCAGCATGCTAGCCATGCTAACAATGCTATCCTGAACCACAGCGTTCACTAACCATCATATCCTGTATCATGCAGCATGCTTAGCACACTATCCTGATCCATGCAGCACGCTAAACATGACAACCATGCAATCCTGAGCGATGTAGCATTCTATCCCTGCTATCCTGAACCATGCAGAATGCTAGGTATACTATCCTGAGGCATACCTCCTGCTAACCATGCTACCCTAAACCACACAGAATGCTAACCACGCTAAGCATGCTATCCTGAGGCACACTCAGGATAGCATATTTGTATATGTTAACCTACTGTGGCCAGATAATCCACATCAGAGAAGACACTTTGAGCTACTGTTTTAAAAAGTCACAAAAGCATTTTTACTGGATGAATCTGTATATGCCTGGGCGATACCTTAGGCCTTCTAGATTTCCAAAATGTCTCCAGCTAATTTCACTGGCTTATCAGGATGTTCCAAAAGACATTATATGGACCATTTTGGGCAGAAACTGCATCCATGTTCACGACTGCTTGTAAATCAACATATTAGACGATGACTTTATTTTGGATTTTTTTACAACAGAAAGAATGCAAGAGGAAGATTGGTATCCATGACAAAATAAAATAAATTCACTAAACCAGTTAAAATGTAGTATTTCAACAAATGTATAAGTAATTCGATAAGTCATTCAAGCTGCAGTGTTATGAGTTAGGCATGGTTACGCGGTACCCAGCTCAGTTACAGTGTCCAAGAAAAGGGCCACTTCTCTAGCCTGCCACTACAGTAATTGCATGTCATTGAGGCAACATCCATTTAACAAATTCATTTTCTGATGCTTCTCAGCACCGAAGGGTAAACACCAGGGTGGGAAATTAAAAGTTCTTTAATTAATTTGTCCCTCTTTCACCAATGTTCTTGGAAGAAATCGATAGGCTCTTATGCAGCTTTTTTTCCCAGTGCTCTGACAATTGCAATTTAAAACACCCCTTCAATCATACACAATTTTAAAGCGGAAAAACCAAATCTTACTCAGGCTGCGGTCAAATGGGAATTTTCAGTTCAGGTGTGCAGAAACCCTCTAAGGATCTCTCGAGCTGCAAGGGGGCAGACGGCTGACCCCAGCTGCTTCAGCTGCAAGGGGGCAGAGGGCAGATCCCAGCTGCAGAGGGGCAGAGGGCAGATCCCAGCTGCTTCAGCTGCAGCTGAAGCCAGGCCAGCACTAGTGAGACAAATGGAATTTTAACGAGATTTACAGTGCATAGGGATTAAATAATGAAGCTGGGCAGCTGATTATGCCGGCCTGCTTCGATGTGAGGGAGACATAAGAACATAAGAAATTTACAAACGAGAGGAGGCCATTCGGCCCATCAAGCTCGTTTGGGGAGAACCTAAC
>JAODLD010000008.1:21979749-22001989 GCA_026781065.1 Mormyrops boulengeri
GGAGGGCTCACAGCATGTTTGATAGGTAGAAAACACTCTGTGTCCTACACCATGAAGTGCTTCTTCACTAAGAGAGAGAGGTCCTCGTGGGCTGACTGGGGTGGGGGGGAGCTCACAGTATGTTTACTGTGTGTGATGCACTGTGTGTCCTGAAGTGTAAGGCATTTGTTCACTAACAGAACAAGGTCCTCATGGGTTGTCCGGCTGGGATCACAGCATGTTTACTATGCATGAAGCATGAAGTGCTTCTTCACTAAGAGGTAAGAGGGAGAGGTCCTTGTGGGTTGACTGGGAGGGATGGGGGGGACTGCTCATAATATAATTACTGTGTGTGTCATGCTACAGTATGAGTCCTAAAATGTGAAGTGTTTCTTCACTAAAGGAGAGAGAGCGTTGTGCGCTGACCTGGGAAGGGGGGGGGGGGGTAGGCTTGCAGTGTGTTTCCTAAAACGTGAAGCACTTCTTCACTAAGAAATACAGGTCCTCATGGGCTGACCAGGAGACTGGGAGGGGGCACACAGTGTCTTTCCTGTGTGTGACACGCTGTGTGTCATAAAGTGTGAAACGCTTCTTCGCGGTGAGAGATGTGCTCGCATCGCTACACTGGAGAATCATACTTACCCTTCAATTTCTGCCTTCTGATGAAAAAACATCATAAAAAATACATAAAGCGCATGAAAAAAGCAGCACGGCTACTCTATGCCTCCTTCCTGAATCAATAAAGGAACCATTTTCAGCTGTTCGCCAAGCCTGCAGCAAAGCCGCTCTCTCCTCATATCGAGCTGGATTCATAAAACGTCGGCAGGAGTGAGAATGTAATCAGAAGAGAGCTGCACTCTGCAGCCGAGTGCTGTAAATGCAGCCGCTCACATGAACTGTGACTTACATGCTGGGATCAATACTTTAATACAGCGAGGCATCCGACATGAATAATACAGTAATGTGTCGAGCTCGGAGACCGGAAAATCTGATCTGTAAGTGTAATTTAACTAGCTTTACTGGGCATGACCTTGGAGAACAGCTAATATACCACAAATTTTAAAGGTTTTTCTCTGAATAGTAATGCAACAAATCACAAGTAATGTGTCATAAGCTGAAGGTAAGATTTGAGTATCCTTTGATAAATTTGAGTATCCTTTGATAAATTTGAGTATTCTTGCATGTTCAAGAAGGAAACTTAACCTGAAATACCACGTTAATTTATCAGTGAAATCATTGCAGGGCATTTAAAAAGAAAATACAGAAGCTTCAACATTTGAAAGCTCGTGGTGGAAATCTTTCTGTAACAGGCCTGTATGTAATAAACCAGCATAATTACAGTGTGTTAACAATGGCAAACAGTACTTCCTTTTAATGCGAAATAAATAAAGCATGGGTGCAAATGATGTGCTAAAGGAAAGTGAAAAGAAGCCCAACCTTTTACAGTGAGAGCTGGGGGGGGCGGGGGTTGTCCCTATTGTCACAGTCGACATGTTGCCAACCACTGTCCTAAGCTATGGATACGTGAATAACTGGCAGACCCAATTGCAGCTCACTTGGATATCTGGCAGATCCAATCGCTAATCACCTGGATACCTGGCAGAGCCAATCACCTTACCTGGATGTGAGCAAACTCACATTGTGAGGGTTATGGTGTTAACTGAGCCTTAACTGAGCTCTGTTTTCCAATGCAAAGATACACAGCAAACTCACTGTCCCTGGAACATACTGGACATTTCATTGGCTGAATTTATATATGAGTGAATATCAGGAAACTCATCAGGATCTCCTCACTCACATGTAAGACCAGGTGCATGCAGGTTGAGCGGCTGGCCACACAGGTGCATAGTCTGCACGAGGAGCACGTGTGGGTTTGGGGCGGGGGCTGAGGAGGGCTCCATTAACATCACGCCCTATGCTCGGCAGCCCCCGCCAGCATGGGGTTGCTGCACCCTGCTCACTGCGCCTGGCTCGCCTGCTCCCTGTATATCTGCACCAGTATGGCATACTGGCGGAGACAGCACCGGGCGGCGGCGTGGGCAGAGACGGCACCGGGCTGCGGCGCGGGCGGAGACGGCACTGGCCGGCGGCGCGGGCAGAGATGGCACCGGGCGGTGGCACTGGTAGCAGCATGGGTAGAGATAGCACTAGGCGGTGGCATGGGCAAAAACCGCACCAGCGGCAGCTTTGGTGGCAGCACTAGCAGAGTCATCAGTGGCGGCACAGTGACCATGGCAGGCCCTAAGACTGGAAGACAGCAGTGTTACTGTGGGGATTTTTCCCAGGACTGCATGCGGATGGAAATGGCAGGGCAGCATTCCAGCTGGATGATTCAGCCGTTATCCAAACATCTATTTTAGCTGGTCAGGCTCTTCTGTGAATATTCAACAGCCAAAACTGAAGCATTAGGAGAGGAGTCAGGCTCCTTCTCTTTCCAGTTAATGATACATTCCTGAAATAGGCCTTTATATAAATACACATTCAAAGCACAGATGTGAGGCTCACAGGCTTCCTGCAGTTCAAGGATCAAGCTGGCAGCTCCCCAGAGATTAAACTCTGCCCAGAAATGACAGCCGTAGACGTTATACTGTCCATTTCAGGAAGCTAAAGTGTCAATGAAGAAAAAAAGATTGTAAAAGCAATAAGATTAACACCCCAAAAGTAAACTTGAGTGATTAAAAGCATCTGGCAAACACAGCCGTTTGGTCTTGCTTCAGGACGCGACATTTCCCTCGTAAAACAGGAATTACCTTGTGCAAATGTCTGCAAACTCACAGGTCCTTTATGAAAAATAAGCAAACTATGTTATCAAAATAAAGGGAGATATAAGGACATATTCATCTATGCTAGGTGAGGTCGCTGATCCCTCTGGCTTTTTCAATATCGTATGCCACAGCTGTGTGTGTTTAATCGCCATGGCAACACGTCTGCACCATCCTGGCCTGCATCCGTGTGGTCTATCAGTGCAGCTGTAATAATGCAGGGGCCTTGGAAACACAGCACACACGCCTGTCAGGGCATTGGGGCCCAGCGCTTTCCCCCATCATCTCCTCATCACTCTACTATGTCAAGGAAGCACATCTCTGACACTCAGAGTGTTGTAGTCTGGATATAGACACCACGAATGTCCAGGACCTGGAAACTCCTTATTCAGAAACACGAAAAGAAATCTTAAGTTGACGAAAGACAATGTCAGGAATACAATTGTTTGTAAGAGACATAATAACAGTCATGAAAAGAAGGATATGAACATAAACTAGAGGTTTATATTTTCAGAAGTACACATTAAACAGTTTTATTGCACCCAGAGGGGTGTTTTCATTCTTTTTCAGTAGCATTTCCAGGGAAACCTGTGTCTGTGTTTATCTCAATTCATGCTGGACTCTGACATGTGTCTGTGCAGCTTATTATTGAGGAGGGGACGCTAACAGAAAGACACAGCACAATTAGTCGGTCAGCTACACAGAGGACGCTAACAGACACACACCGCACGAGGAGTCGGTCAGCCACACAGAGGACGCTTACAGAGACACACCGGAAGAGGAGTCGGTCAGCCAGACAGAGGACGCTTACAGAGACACACCGGAAGAGGAGTCAGTCAGCCAGACAGAGAACGCTTACAGAGACACACCGGACGAGGAGTCAGTCAGCCACACAGAGGACGCTAACAGAGACACACCGGAAGAGGAGCCGGTCAGCCACACAGAGGACACTTACAGAGACACACCGGAAGAGGAGTCGGCCAGCCAGACAGAGAACGCTAACAGACACACTCCGCACGAGGAGCCGGTCAGCCACACAGAGGACGCTTACAGACACACTCCGCACGAGGAGCCGGTCAGCCACACAGAGGACGCTTACAGAGACACACCGGAAGAGGAGTCGGCCAGCCAAACAGAGAACGCTTACAGAGACACACCGGACGAGGAGTCAGTCAGCCAGATAGAGGACGCTTATAGAGACACACCGGACGAGGAGTCAGTCAGCCACACAGAGGACGCTTACAGAGATACACCAGAAGAGGAGCCGGTCAGCCACACAGAGGACGCTTACAGAGACACACCGGACGAGGAGTCGGTCAGCCACACAGAGGACGCTTACAGAGGCACACTGGAAGAGGAGTCGGCCAGCCAGAAAGAGAACGCTTACAGAGACACACCGGACGAGGAGTCAGTCAGCCACACAGAGGACGCTAACAGAGACACACCGGAAGAGGAGCCGGTCAGCCACACAGAGGACACTTACAGAGACACACCGGAAGAGGAGTCGGCCAGCCAGACAGAGAACGCTAACAGACACACTCCGCACGAGGAGCCGGTCAGCCACACAGAGGACGCTTACAGACACACTCCGCACGAGGAGCCGGTCAGCCACACAGAGGACGCTTACAGAGACACACCGGAAGAGGAGTCGGCCAGCCAAACAGAGAACGCTTACAGAGACACACCGGACGAGGAGTCAGTCAGCCAGATAGAGGACGCTTATAGAGACACACCGGACGAGGAGTCAGTCAGCCACACAGAGGACGCTTACAGAGATACACCAGAAGAGGAGCCGGTCAGCCACACAGAGGACGCTTACAGAGACACACCGGACGAGGAGTCGGTCAGCCACACAGAGGATGCTTACAGAGATACACCAGAAGAGGAGCCGGTCAGCCACACAGAGGACGCTTACAGAGACACACCGGACGAGGAGCCGGTCAACCAGACAGAGGACGCTTACAGAGACACACTGTAAGAGGAGTCGGCCAGCCACACAGAGGACGCTTACAGAGACACACTGTAAGAGGAGCCGGTCAACCACACAGAGGACGCTTACAGAGACACACTGCATGTGGACGCTTCTTCTGTGTGGCCCTTATACCTTTTCATTGCATTACTGTAAACAGTAAAAAAGAAAGAATCCTGTTGTAAGAGCATCTCTCACGGCGCTATCAGCCTGATGGATGAAGAGTCTCAGGCCTCATGAAGGGGCAATCTGAGATGATTTCTGTGTGCAGTGTTACAGCTCAGTCTTACCTGATGAAGTTCAACCCAGCAGACATCCTGTGCCCAGTCACTGCCACTCCATGCTAACTAAGGACTCAAAGGTGTCAGGTGTCAGACTGATAGTGTATCTTTTCACACTAGAATGCCATTTTTCCATGTTATGCAAAAGTGTAACAGAGGCATCTTCCATAACCACTTATGACTGTAGGTGATCCTGGAGTACATCCCAGGAAGCACAGGGTACAGATGCCCTGTGTGGATGCCGGCCGATCACAGGACAGACCCCCACCACCTATTCCCTGTTACCACGCCCATCGCCCTGCTGTTACTGGAAAAGCCTGCCCACCAAAACAGATGCTTATAAAATGGCTTAAAAGCATGCATACCTGACTTCCTCTTTACTTCAGCATACACAGGAAGAGAAATGCGTGTCATTGGGTAAAATATATTTTTAAACGAACACTAATGGGCACTTAAATGCAGAACAGGAACAGGAAAGTTATCAGCATGCCAGTCGGTTGAGAGTAATACTCCGAACACTAAAGCATGTTCACAAAAACATCTGAATTCCCAACCTGCACTTTGTATAACCCTTTCACATCTGGAAGGGATCTTCAGACTAAGATAAAGTTTCTTAGAAACTTCAGCATCTTGATGATTTTGAACTGCTGAGTCATATAGCTCTGACCCTCTGTTGCTGGTGGGGACTGAAGCTCAGAATAAACTTTCTAATTAGCTATTTTTTGTCCTATAAAATTACCACAAATTACAAACTGGTGAACCACAGTATTTTGCAGAGCTGAAGGTCGGGTTCGGATCAGTCGCTACTCTCCTGGCATTTTAGGACACGGAGCAGGAGAGTTTTCCAGGCATGCCACAGTATACATCATGCACATCTCGGTACAACAGCATGCATTCTGCCTAAATTAAGCCATATTTAAGCATTATAATGAAGCCAACTAATAAGAAAATGTGTCCATGTTGGAAACTGCTTTGGAAAGTGCCAGAATGGAGAGGGGGTGGCACGTGGGCACACAGGGCCTCACAGGGGGTAGGACCATCACTGTGCTGAGGAAGCCCAGCCAGGTTCCACCTGCAGGCTTCCGGAAGCCTCCTTGTCCTGAAATCACATGGCTGGTCTTGTTAGCGGCATTGATACAGCCTTTCAGCTCAGCAGGGAGCAAAGCTAGAAACACTTTTTTCTAATCAATCTAAACAACAGAACAGTGAACAGAAAATAAATACAACCTGAATTAATATAGACAACTCTTCAAAAATATAGTTGTACTTTATGGTAATGTAGAGCATTAAATCATGGTTTTCTGAGTGTGTTTAACCTCTAAAAACCTTAGACACAATAAATGAAAGACCCAATAGCACATCCTGAAATCCTGAAACATAGATTGGGTCAGCATTATTAAACCACATTTCAGATGTGTTTTAATTACAGAAAGGCGAGTCACTGCCATAACATTATTATTCAAAACATCCTTGGAGAGCTCAGCAACAAATACATTTGCCAATGTGCTCTGTCTACATATAGGGAAATACCAACTATCACAAAAAGGAAAAGAGGTGATATGCAGATTTAAATGGCACGTCTGATCAATCATCTGAAAAAACACTAATGTTGTTTAAGGGGAGGAGCTTTCATCTATAAGGTGAAAGGGCTATCATCTAAAAGATGAAAGTAGAGGAATTATCATCTAGAGGGGCTAAAGGGGGATGGATTATATAAAAAGGGAGGAGAGGAGCTACCATCAAAAAGAGGAAAGGGGAGGGACTATCATCTGAGGGAGGAGGGGTTATTATCGAAAAGGCAGAAAGGGGAGTGGTTGGCATCTAAAAGATGAAAGGAGAGGAGCTATTATCTAAACAAGGAGAGGAGAGGAGCTATCACTTAAAGGTGGAAGGATCTTTATCTAAAAGGCAGAAAGGGGAGGGGCAATTACTTAAAAGAGGAAAAGGAATGGAGTAAAGGAAGGAGGAAGAGGAGTGATGGAAATATGCTAAAATAAGGCATGAATGTTATATTCTAGCTTTTTACTGAATAGAATATATTTGAGTGTAACCCCTTAGTAATCGGCAACATTTTGAGTAGTAACTAATTTAATTATATATTTTTTCTCATAATTGTAATGGATTACAATTATTTTGATTTTGTGATTTCATTACATAACAGTGCTACATGTAACTCCTGTAGTTAGTCCCCCAACACTGCCAACAGCAGTTACATCAGAGCAGCACCAAGCCCACATGCTTAAAGGGGAATTAAGTGAACAAGCAAGTACAAAAACCCCAACAAAAGCACCTCAGCTAAAGCAGCACGACGAATAGATGATTCTGAAGCCAACATGGCAACCCGGTCACATCTCACTCTCTCAGCTTCCAACCCTAATTAAACATCTGGCAGTCTGGGTGGGCAGGGAGGGGACTCTTTTGAGTGTGGTGGGCTTTGGTAAAGCCAGTGAGATGACAGGAAATGATAACAGCAGCTTATCCCCTGGTGGTTAAACCACTAAAACCTGGCACCCTCTGATTCTGGTTTCGATGCGACTGAGGCCCATCAAGTTAGAAGGAGCATTAATCATAATCGATGGCCTTTAAACAGAGATAAGATGAAACAGATACATGGATGACAGCTTAAGTTTACCTGAGATCTTTTTGTAGGAAATTAAGTAGAAATTTACAGCCCATGTGATACATCCTGCACACCCTACCTGCTCCGCCTACTTTCTCCCTACACCTGTTACGTGTTAGTCTTACCTCTCATTCCTGCCCTTGTGTGATTCACTCCAGCTGGCTCTTGTTTGTGCCCTCATTAGTCCTTGTAATAAAGTGCTCCCCAGTCCTGTGTTCTCCAGTTCTGGCATTGACTGCTATCTTGTTTGTAGCCTGTCTTTGTGGCAGCCTCCTGTGGTCCAGATTTGGATCCTGTTAGTTTTTTTGGTGTTCTTTTTCAGTGGAATAAACCTTTTGTTTGCTCCACTGCCTTCTCCTGATTCCTTCCTGCCTCATGTGACACTCATGCAATCATTGAGAACCAAATGTATTACATCTACAGGGCAATCTAGCCTTTGCTGTTAAGTTTTATTCCTCCAAAAGATGAATATAGCTGCAGTAGTAAAAAGGCTCCTATAATTTAAAAACACATTTCCCCGCAAATTAAGTATTTCAGCTAATTAACTCATAGACCTAGTTAAAAATTAAGATTGTTAAAAGAATGAAAATGTGTTTTGTTTCTTTTATTTGATCATTTTGAGACAAAGTGTACTAAATGTCATTAATCGGGCAATAATCGGGTACTTATTTGCTTTTATATTGGTTAAAGAAAAACTAAAAAAACTGAGCCCTCAAGCAATATTATCAAACATGATTTGACATAATTCAATGTAATTGAATCTGTGCAACTAACACCTGATTCAAGGCTAATTAATTAATTAGGATTTTTTTTTCTGTATCCAAGCCCAACACAGGCATTCAGCTGCTAGGACCAACCTGTTATTCTAACCTGAAAACTGCAATTCACTTAGAACCACTTAGAGGGAAATTTTGCTGAAATAAATACTGATCATACCATCATAATGAATCATCAGTAATATTTTTCCAACATTGATCTTGCTCTTGCACTGGTCTTTAAATGGTAGTTAGCCAGACAATCAAGCGGAACTAAGAGAAATTAAAAAGCTCAAAGGTAAAGTAGATGAGACAGAGTTAAAAGTGTAAGAGTTTCAGTTCAAGGTAAAGAAGTATCTGTAGCACAGTCGGGGGTGCACTGGCAAGAGAGAGCAGTCCAGGAATTTGGTGCTGGCCGGGGTGGGGGTGGTCCCCGGTTGTATATTTTGCGGCCGACTAGGGGAATATAGTTTGTTGATCATGATCCATTATTTAGCCATGAAAGAAATAATCCACAAGAAATAATCATTATCCATTACTCATCTCCAATCAGCCCCGGTAAATCGGTTATACAGTATAATGCCAGGGTTTGGAAAGAAAGACCGGCTCTTGCAAGACAGGCACACCGAGAAAATTCCAGCACTTGCCAATAGCCAGTCAACGCCTACATAAACATCATGGTGGTCAAGCTGGGGTAGAGGTGTACCTCTTACAGCGGGGGGGTTCACATGGGATGCACTTCCAGCTCAGCTCCCAAAGTTTCCAGTGTGAGGTTAACATGTCAGAATAGTATGTGCCCAGTCCCACTCTGCTGTCACGTTTCAGCCGCAGTGTGCATTGGCCAGTGGTATATATATATAAAAAGGATCAAAGCCGTGAGAATTTGCTGTAGAGGGATCTGCAAATCACGCCAATACTGATATATGTCAAACTCTGTGCTGCACTAACACAGAGCGTTAAGTTTTATGGAGGTCTTAAATGTTATCTGGTGTGGGGGGAAAAAATTGATCCTATTTCTTTTTGGTAGAAGCATCGTCCTTTACAAACCTTCAAGGATAATGATTTTAGATAAGCGGGAGAGGATTCTGAATGTTATCACTTACTACAGGCACCTATTGGACATTTAAAATATTAGAATCTGTGTTGTCTACTTTTCTCCAAGTTTTTCACTCATTTGCGTGTAGGAGAAAAACGGATGGTTATATCGCTCTTATTGTTCCCTTCTCTGGCTTTGTAAACAAAAAATGCATGACAACAGTGCCCATATCAACTTAAATCATGCTGAGCTAATAGAAATACTTTACAAGCTACAATGGTTTTGAAAACAGGCGGAAGGTCAACAAATTAGCAAAGGATCAGTGGGCCTTTTGCAGTTGAGTAGGATTAATTAAACTCCTAGGTCACGTCTAGCCCCCGAATTCAGACTGATAGCAAGAAACGAGTATGTGATAACAGTCATATCATGTTATTACACTAATCTGTCAGGCATCATAATGCATTAACACAAGCAACTGAAAAAGCAGGTGAACAATGTGCCCTAGCAAAGGAACTGTGTGATAAGGTCTTCCTCATCTCCTGTCGCTGACTCGATTGCCAAAACCTGCACATGCTTCTGACTGCAGAAGGTTAGCAGAACACGCCCCCGCAGCCTGTTAATGCTCTGCAGCATCAACTGGGCTGACCTGTGCTCCCACTGTGCTTTCGCTGTTTTGCCTCTCTTAGGCGCAGCCCTTCTGTGAGGCCACAGTATAAAGAAAACATCATTGTGCATAATACCATTAATTTGCATTAGTGACTGTATGATCACTATGAAATGGGAGTTATGCACAAAGACAATGGATCTCCTGCAGACTGACAAATCAGTGACATCGATGTTTAGGTGCAAAACTCTCGGACATTAAACCTGTCGGCATTAAACATCTGTTCTTTTTCAGCTGCCATCAAATCCAAGAGCAATGCGATTTGACAAAGATAATTTTAAGACACTTTAAAAGCACACATCTCCTCAGAGCTCACTCTGCATGGACAATCCCAGCCTCACCCTCATTCCCCCCCCTTCCATCTCCTCAGAGCTCACTCTGCATGGACAATCCCAGCCTCACCCTCATTCCCCCCCGGTCCATCTCCTCAGAGCTCACTCTACATGGACAATCCCAGCATCACCCTCATTCCCCCCCGGTCTACCTCCTCAGAGCTCACTCTACATGGACAATCGCAGCCTCACCCTCATTCCCCCCCGGTCCATCTCCTCAGAGCTCGCTCTACATGGACAATCGCAGCAGTGCCCTCGTCATTTCCAGTAGAATCTATTTCCAGCCTGCCTTCTGTTAGCCCTGGGCTCTGTTTTTGAAGTACAAAATAAAATTAGCACCCTTCCTCAAAAAGCAGCACCTGTCACGTACAGCGGCGGCCTGGTGGGAAGCCCATATAATTGCACACAACAATGTGGCTGCATTGCAGCCCTTCTGCTGTCTGGCACAAGGGTGCTTTTCAAGCCAACAGCCTTTCCTTTCATTTTCAGGTCATGTCTCTGTGGGAACCTGTAAAAGCAGGAGGGTTTGTCTGCGGGTGCGCACATGCATGTTTCTGTGTGTGTGAATCCACACACATCCTCTCTTCCTCCTCAGCGACCTCTGTGTTTGACTGATTAGGTCTGTCATAGTATCTTGTGGGTAGGGTAGGTTTTGGATTGGGGGAGCACTGCATGGGTGATGGATATCAGCCGTAGGGGTTTCAAATGACTTACTGTCGACGTCTATATGGTGTTAACAAAACAAGCTGCCAGGAACTAAGATGGAGGTGTTTCCAGCCAATATGGTGATTCAGTGGCCTGTGTATCACACGCCAAGCACAGCCATGGCTCTGAGGAATTTCAAACGCAGACTTCAGCCTAAAAGTTGCTGGTTTGTAAACATGACTTCAATCTGAAATGAAAGTGCACTGAGTCACATACTGTAGCTGCAGATTGTCCTATGCTTTCCACCTTGTCTCTCCAGCTTCTCTTAAACATCTTACCTCAACCTGGTACATATGGAAGCTGAATCTTATCTATAGAGCTTGTGGAGAGCCTCAAATCCGCTCAGGGCTCATTGAGTTCCGCCCTTTATTTCTGAAGAAAAAACAAGATTTAAAGATTTCTCCGTCCCTTGCAGTGTTTCTGGTGCCTACAGAGTCAATGCAAGGCACAGCAATTATCAATCCAGCGGGATGAGTAAAGGAGAGCCTCCCACTAAACATGACGTTCACATCCTCTGTTTTATCTGCTGCTGAATCGCATAGCAGAGCTTCATGTCTGTGACTAAAGACTTTTCAGCAGTTGCCAGTTACACAACATGATGTTTACACGATACGATGGTTAAACATGTTATGCCATCGCGCCACTGTGCCGTTTATTACTCTTTAAGAAGACATAAGCATTTTGGTGACAGTGATCGCACTAAGACTTTAAGCATGTGCTTTGCACCGACTCAAATCATTCAAGCTGATTTGGCAGACCGGTGAGATCTTTCAGCTATTTAGCATCCATGAGTGGTTGATTCATAGACAACAGGCTGAGATCTGATTCCGCATGTTCCTTGACCTCTTCAGCTCCCAACCCTGACTGCTTGTCCAGGCATGCTCAACACCACTGAGTATCATGTGCAAATTCAAGCTCTGACACCTACCCTGTGCTACATGAAAGTGACCAATAATTCAATTCATTCCATCGTAGACTCAGAGGGTAGTTATGTTTATAACTATTACTGCGTCTAGTGAGACTGACAGCTGATATCCCACACATACTTGAACATGACAGACACTGAGCATCAACATATGAATAATGAATTAAAAAGAAAACTACTGAACCTATAATCCGCACTCAGCACATTACTGACAGAGACGGACACAGGAGGCTTCAAAGCTCATGCTGAGTGGCAATGCTGTGGCCTGACTTCCTCCTGGTTGCTTTCCTGGTTCCCGTTGGGTGAGCCAGGTTGCTAATTCACTGTGCGTGGGAGCCGTACTCGATATTAGCCCTGTGTCTCCCATTGCTTATTATGAGATGGGTTCATTTGCATTTCCAGTGAAGTAAGAACAAAATGAATCCAGGGGCTCTTAAGCATGGGAACAAGAACGGTATTTATAGGTGCGTGCAATCACACAAACCAAAATAAAACTAAAATAGAGCTGTCTTTATCAACTGTGTTTAAATATTATATGACATTTTGCCTGGAGAATTCTCTGGTGGGTTCCAGCTGAATACAGTGCTCAGTGCACGGAGGGGTGCCTTTGGGATTTTGACCTCCCCCTTTGAGTCACTCCCTTAAACACGCTGCATGACCCAGGGAGGATACTGACATCCTCGTCATTTTGTGAGTCATACTGATCTACAAGCAGCCCCCTTATTCAGAGGAGAGATGAGCACAGGACGGAGCCTCACTGCGCCGCACTGCAATGGCACGCAGAGCCCAGCCGAGGAGACGTCTGAACAAACAGCCGAGAGACAGTGACATCTCGCCATGAAGCACCTATCATAGCTTTAACTGCTTACCCTGAACTCCAGGTAAACAGAAGCTGCAAACCAAAGTAGAGGCACAATACGATAGAAAACCTGGTGAAATCCATCAGGAAAAGCAATGGTTTATTCTGTGTTTTTGGTACAATGCATCAGATAGCAATCATGGGTGTGCTGTGGTCTATAATCAAAGAAAACCATCAATCAAAGAAAACCTTCCAAGTCCCCAGAATGACAAGTCACCTTGCATGCATTTTATAGGTAATAAATGGCATACTCACTGGGTCCATGGTGGAATTATATGTTTTACAAGTTTTAAAGACAGGAAAAACAAAAGATGACTGATATACGAGCAAGCATTCAATGCACAGGTCCTGCCTCTCGTAATTACACTGCGGAGGCGCAGCACCCTGCAGGAGGCGCTGGTAAACAGGCAGCTCGCGGGTTTATTCTTCGGCCTCCTACGGGATGTCTCACACCCCTGAGCTGTGGTGACAGGAGCCGCTTTTATAACTGACAGAAAGACCGGGGTGGGTTTGAGGCTGAGGCCAGCCAGAAAACAGCCGATAGTTCCCGCGTGTTTCGCTAGCAAACTTACTGATTGTATGTTTGGAAAAGCTGCCCTCATCTGCCACAGATCTCCCGGCAGTTCAGATATTTTGTTCAACTGTTTAGAGTGACCAGCTTTCAGTGCTTTATCAAAATGTATCTGATTCTGTATTGCAGTACTGTAATCAGCAAACTGATAACATGACAAAACCCGAGACCACCCACCTTCTTTCGGTTTAGCTGTACACTGTCATTGTGAAAGTATTCATGAAATGCACGTGCAGACAAAATGAAGAATGCAAATCTTAATTATTTCTTAATTAAGAAATAGGAACTTTCACAAATCCAGGCTTTCAAACAGCTTTTTATATGGACATTAGCCTCTATACAACAGCTTGCTAAGCCTTGAGCCAGACTAATGCTGAAATGTGGAACAGCGATCGCTATAACCAACAGCCGAATGGCTCCATCTCTGCATCGCGCTTGCTGTGCTGAGATCCACGTGTAAATAGCATCTTAATAAGTATGTCCTTGTATGGGGGGTCTGGGGCCAGTGAGCTGTTCTTTTCAAAGATCCTTTTCATTCTGCAGCCCCCTGAGCTCCAAGATGCCATGCATACCCAATGAGCGGCATGTCACACTGGGACTATGCAGATTTGGCCTGAGCGCTATGGTCACATGACGTGCCCCTTTCACACTGGCATGAATGAGGCACGAAGTTCTGGGGCAATATTAATGAGCCCCCACTGGTGTGAGAGCAAGCGGACACGCCCTCCACCCCCTCCTGTGTAAGGTACTGCAGCAATCTGATATAACCCATTCCTCCCCCCCCACCCCCACCTGCCTCAAAGCCATTGCAGGCGGGAGATGGCTCTGCAAAGGATGTTACATTTCAGCACCACGCTTCGACATGCATGTGCTGGGTGTGCATTCTGCAAGGGTGGATAAGGCCCCCCCAAGATACAGATGCGCCTTTGATAGTGAGCAAATGCAGGTTCTGAAACTCCCCCGTGAAACTTCCAGGCTTCTGTATAACACTCTTAGAATTAAACGATTTGTCAAATGAATTATTCAATCACATTAAATGTACACAGTGATAAAGGCATCATAGCTGTAAGTGGAGTTATATTCCTTCAGAGTAAAATTATTTATTTTTAAGTCAATGTACACAGTTTTTTCATGTTCTCCTGAACAGACATCTTAACACTTTACAGGGTACCTAAATGACTGTCCTGGATACTATTAGGCAAAGATTATACAAAAATTACAACAATTCAGGTAGCCAAGCTGCTTTATTGCCTAGAAATGATTATCTAGCTTAATGTCCTCACAAAACATGAGTTTGTCAGCTTCATCAGTCCAAAGTGAAGCATATTTTATTTATAGTATATTTATTATATTTTTACCTTTGCCAAAAAGCAAAACAAAAGAAATCTGGTAACACTTCACTTAAGGGGGCACAAATAACATACTATTATACTCTTAATTAACCGTGAACTAACTCTGAATGTATTAATTAACCACAAATTATATTTGCTGATTGTATTTGAGTAGTAACTGAGGACTGCTAAGTTACAAAGACATCATATTTCTTACTGCGGTCATTTTGGATTGGACTGAAATTTCAATGTAAAATTTACCTTATTTGCCAGACTACAAAGTACCAAGTGCAAAACTCTTGCATTTTCAATGATATGGTATAACTAACATACAGAGGTATTTTGTCACCAAACCACAATGTCAAACTGAATTTTTCTGAGAAGTCAGCTAATACGAATCTGCAGATGCACAGAATATTAAAACCTCACCTAGAGAAAAAAAGCCACTTTTAACAAAGAGTGATAAGCGTATCTAGCCATTTACGCATGGCACACTGAATGCTGGCTCTGACATTTTTGTTAATCCGAGATAGGAATCCTTTAGGGAACTTGCTGGGAATGCTGCATATGCTCAAATAGACCACCAAGGTGCTCTTTGTTGTTAATGTGTTCACTTCCTGAGCACTGCTGTGACGCACATCCCCGCTGAATGCTGTGAGTGCTTCGTTGCTAACTTGTCACCGTGGCAACATGCCCTCCTTTCCCCGAGCACCTTGTGATGTTTCCAGCATTGACAACAAGAACAGAGATATGAACTGATGCATTTTGCCCAATGAACACGGCATCACAGATTCTTACAAAGCTAAACGATAACTTTTAATTACAGCATTAGTAATAATTTGAAGTGGTTATATCCTTAATTCCATGCTGAGAATCTTTTATGAGATTAAAGAGACAATCTTCTATCTGTCGCCCTCATCAAATAAAAACTGTATAAAGACACAGGGAAAGACATCTGGCAAGTAATTAAATTAATAAATGCACATTTTTTTGTTCAGTTAAATATTTTAATTAAATCATTTTATTCTGATTATCAGATCTACCATGATGCTTTCAACTGCACAATGAATTAAATTTTGAGAATAATCAGAGACATGTGAATCGGGGATAACAGTGTAAGCGTGAGCACTGGCTGATGTCAGCTCCTAAAACTGCATAACAAATGTAAATGGCGGAGAGACATGTCCCTGTCACGTCCAGCTTACAGAAACAGTCTCCCTGCCCCTTTCACTTTCTAAGCTTCCCTCCCTTCCCCATCAGAGTCCCCTGACTGGGGGGTTGAATGGGACAAAACGCTAAATCGCTCCTCTGCCCAGCAAAAGGATGCGGTACTGAGCCCCGGTCAGCACAGACCCCAAGCCGTGTCCCACAGACCACCTCTAATCACAAACTGTCTTTATAGTTTTAACACGAAACCTCCATATGCACTTTTTCAGATCTATAACTGGCTGACAAAAAAATCGAATTTATATATTCCAAAAAAATACAGTACTGTACAAAAATCTTAGGCAGTCAAAGAAAAATGATGATTAAATGTTTTTCATGTTGGTGTAAAACTATAATATTATGTCTGTCAAAAGTATATCAGCATGAAAACCTCTCCCAAAGTCACCCAGGTATTTGCAGACACCCATGTATTTTTTGACTTTAGCACTACCCCACCTCCTAGGGCTAATCAATAATTCTGTTGCTTTTTTAACTAATGTAATTAAGTGAGCTGTGGTAAAATTTAATGGATACTGTCATGGCTGAGGTGCAGCTCAGGAGAAGTTTGAGACGTTGTGGTGTTCTAGCCATCCAACAAGATATCAGTGACTTTTTGGAAAACAGAAGAAATTCCTGTTAGTTTTTATTTTGTTATTCTTGATTTGCATATGCTGTACGTTGTGTTTTTTGTTCCCAGTCACAGATCAGTGACTAAAAGAACAAATCTTACTTTCGGAGATAGATATCTTGGTCATATGGTGGAAATCACCAGTCAGTTTGAAACATTTTCACTGTTGGACTATTATCATAGTCTAAGGACTATAATAGAGATATAAGTCAATGCACAGTCAAACTCTTTCCAAACCTAACCAGAAGAGCCTGGATATGCTGAAGTAACACTGGTTATGTATAAATTCATTTTACATAATTCTAAGAAGATAGAATTAGTGATTTATGTTTATGTTCATAAATTAAATTATGATAAAAATATCATGTTCTCCTGAAATTTTGCTTTGTATGAACATTTGGTAAGGCTTTACATTAACTGCACTTTCATAATGCATTTATTAAACATTCCTAGAACATTCAGTGCCCCTTCATAAGCAGCATGTAAGTATATCTCTACATCCTAACATACCTTTACAGCTTTAATACACATTAATAACAAACATTATATGATTGTACGATTATAATGTTTGTTATTATCATATGCTATGAATGTTCTATGAATGCATTATGGTATTATGAAGATACAGTTAATATAAAGCATTACCGAGCATTTAAGTTACACACATTAAATGCTTCAGAATTATTAGAGATCATTGGCTTTTGAGTTATTTTCCACACTAACGTATGGTCATGTGCTGCTATATACGTGACTGGAAGTTGCTTTAAAAATGGCATGGGGCAGCATCGCTTTTCAGTCCCTTCTTCTTACTCTCTAGAGCCAGCTTAGAAAAAGCTGACGTAGCCCAACAGGAACCTTCAAACTCTGCACTGACATTTATTTCAAATTTGAATGCATCCCTAGCAGCACACACACACACACACACACACACACACACACACATACACATATGTTTGTTTATTTTATGGGGACTCTCCATCAATTTCTATGGGCCTAATCCCATTATTGATCCTAACAATGATGACCTTAACTCCTACCCAACCCTAACCCTAAGCATAAGTAACCAAAGAGAATATAACTTTTGATTTAATATTTTTATAAAATTAGGTTATCCTTGTGGGGACTGGAAAGGTAAAAAGTTGTATGTTTTTATCACATTGTGGGGAAATCTGGTCCCCACAATGTAATAATTACAAAAAAGCATACACACCCCCTATACACACAGACAGCCAAGTTGTAGCCCTTGTATGTGGAAAACCTGAAATCAAAGAGATATTATTTGCAGGATTGAGGTTGGCAGGGTTAAGGAGTCTATTATTTAATTGGGGATGAAAGAGAGGTCTTTATGGACATTGTAGGTAAGCTCTTCATAGCTGTACTGGGCTGCGGAAATTTAAGCAGCCCATTTCTATTACTTTGCAACCTTAATCACATTTAGACCCCAGAACTTGAGCTAACAGGCAGAAACCTCAGATGAACCCACCACCCCCAGCAAGATGCCCAGCCAAGGGGCCGTTGAGTCATGGGCTTTGTAATCAACATTTCCACAGTGAAAGCGGCCAACCTGCACGTATCCTCACAGCACAACTAAAGCAAGTTGACTCCTGCTGCCTCTCTCAGTTTAAAAAAATGAAAGTTTCTAATGCAAAATGCCCCAAAATAACTTAAACCCAAAGTTCTAGGAAACAATCTAAAGAGTACATGGCCAACTATGCATTATCTAGTCAAAAAAAAGTGTAGCACTGATGAGATGTTATAAATAACTGTGTGGAGAACATACCCCACATGCTCACTAAGGTCTAACCTCACAAGCTGACTACATGCCTTGACAGAACACTACAGTAAGGACTCTTTCTGGAATTCCAAAGGACAATCTTCAAGTTCCAAATCAAAATACCACTTATTATTCCTAGATGAATAAGCTGAATTTGTCATAAACCAAAGTCACGTGTAAAGCATGAATGTTTCCTTAGGTAATTATAATCATATTCACTGATCTGGTTTGATTCCTACAATGCACAGAACCAAACAAGACCGATGACTCATGGTTAAACATACAACAATGCCAAAAGGTCAGCTGCTTCCTCTGGGTACCACTGACAACATGTGGCCAGCAGAAACAAAGGAAAAACCAAGGCAGGACAGGAAGCAAGTCTATACTCCATGTCCATACTCAGTGTTCATACTTAATGTCTATACTCGGCATCTATATTCAATGTCTATATCTAGCATCTATAGTCAACATTTATACTCAGCATCTATGGCCTTGTCCACACGTACATGAGTATTTTTAAAAACATAACTTTTTCTATGCATTTTGGCCTTTCACCCACACGAAACTGCGTTTTAGGTCACTGAAAATGGAACTTTTGTGAAGTTCTGTCCAGAGCGAAGATTTTTGGAAACTCCGTTTTCAGTGCCAGTGTGTTGGCTTGTAACATCAGATTGTGCACTGTTATCTACTTTGTTTGACATCAGAGAGTGTGTTGTTCGCTGTTACCATTTGCTGTTTTTGCCCTACAGAACTGGTAATAAGGCTTCTGATTGGTCAACATGGCTTTACAGTTAGAGTTATATCGCCGCCTGCTGGTTTGGCATGCTCTTGACAGGACATTTTAGCATTGTGATGTGGATGGAGATTTTTTTTTAATAACGGAGGAGGAAAAACACCGTTTAAAAAAATAACCGGGTATATGTAGACGAGGCCTATATTTAATGTATATACTCAACGTCTATACTCAATGGGCCTCATGCAGTTTCAGGAGGATTCTGTCTTTCGTCAATATTTTCTTATTTGGGATTTGTTTTTAGGCAAGTACAGAATCTATCACACTCAAGAGCACACTGACAGGTTTGTGCAAAATAATTACTTATTGCGATTTCTTCAATTGTACAGTTGTATAATATTATAGGACTTAAATTACAATAATATTTTGTCATTTATAATATTTTAGAATAATTTAACATCTCCCTACCTCCCACACTAACTCAGGCTCCTTTCCCAGCAGAGAGGTTACAATCCATGTTAATTTTTCATTATTAACAACGGATCCAAAGCATAGTGTTCCCAATGTGTACAGCAGTAACTTTGTACATGTATACAAGAGCATAATACATAATATTAAAAAGCCTAGATATGAAATGACAAAGCAATTTGACAGGCAAAGTGTCAAGTACAGTAGAAATTGTTTAGAAATTGGTAATGAATAGACTTTTTATGTTATTCTTTAGGGTAGCAGACTGTTATGGGTTGAGGTCAGGGGTGCCCAAGTATTATTCATGAATTCTCACATTTGCCGGGGTCACCCACTGCACAGCAGCACTGGGGTCCTAATTTGAGGTGGCACATCCAGGTAGGTGGTGGAACGTCCTGTCTCTTCGGCATGATGACCATCTTCCCCTGCTGTCGGGGAAGCTTTGTAAACTCTGCATTTCTGTGGTGGCACTCTCTGAGGTATGCAAACTGGAGAGTGGCTAGATCTCTGTAGGTGAGTGTATCTATTATTGGACTGGTCACTCTGATGGCTGCCATACCCAGAGAGTAGCTGTTGCTGTGGCAGATCAGCTCCTCTTGATAGTGTCCGATGTTACTTCATTTAACGTGTATATTATGAGACTCAGATTATGGTGCTCTTGGGGTGTCTTCTCTTTTGTCTCTGTGTATGTTCCAACCACGATCAATGATATTTTGGTGAAGGAGACATTTTATTGCAGCTTCACTCAATGGTTGATGGGTGTCTAGGAGGTGAAACTCTTCTGTTCATGGGTGATTTCAATGCAAGCACTGGTGCTGACAGGGTTGGCTATGAGGACTATGAGGGTCCCCAAAGGTCTGACAACCATGGTGAAAGTGGCCCCATGTTCTTTGCAAAACGTCAGGGTCTGCAGGTTGCTGGATCTTGATTTCAGCACCCAGACCCATGTCGTTGGGCGTGGTACTCCAATACTGGTGGTGCAGTGAAGGAGATAAATCACATCCTTGTGATCCTATAGAACTACAGGGCCTACAGTTTTTTAATTCTGCCCACAGACTTATTGTTGTTACTCTGAAGATTCAGCTTAGGTCCAGTAGGCTACCACCTACTTCGAGAATGAGGGTGGACCTGGCCAGACTCCAAAATCAGGCTGTTGTTTCTAAGGCGTTTGCATGCAATTTGTGTGAGGAACTTGCAGAGCTGGGTACAGCTACTGTGCCTAATATAACCCTAAAGGTTGCTGAGAGTTGTGATAGTGTTGCCAATACTTCCAGAAGGACTCGTTTTATTTTGTAAAGCACCCTGTATATTGGCAAGAGCAGTCACAGAGCGTGGCTTGATGGCTACTCGGTCTGTAATGGGAACTGAGAAGGACATCTGCAAGGGCACTAAGGACAGTTAAAAGCAGTTTGAGATAAGGAGGTATTGGGCTACGTCAGCAAATTAGGAGGCATTTGAGAAATCAGTGAGCGAGTGACACTCCATCTGCGGTCTAGTGACCCATGTCTTGCTTGCAGAGGAATCAAAGCAGAGTACACATCAAAATTTGCTCCTCATAGAGTTGTAGTCAGGGCAGGTGATGGAATGGTCCTTACAGATGACATTGCTTTTGTGACCTGCTGGACCAGCTACTTTGAGCAGCTATTTAAGGCTGATCCTCCAGCTGGGATTTTAGACATATCTGGGTCCACAGTTCTTGGGCCTGATTCTCCTATTAACTGTGAACCACCCGATCTCACTGAGATCTCACGATGATGAACCTGTTGAGGAAAGGGAAGGCTGCAGGGATCTGTGGTATCAATAGGTGAACTTCTCCAGGTTAGTGGTAAGACTGTCTTCTTGGTGTTGCAAGCAATCTTTGCTTCCATTTGGAAAACAGGAATCATCCCAACTGACTGGAAGGCAACACTTGCTGTCCTTATTTGGAAAGAGAAGGATGATCGCCTGGATTGCAGTAATTTCGGAGGATAACACCACTCTCAGTGCAGGGTAAAGTCCTTGCTAGGGATATCTGAACAGCATCCATGATCACTTGCTCGCCTACCAGCAACAGGAGCAATCTGGTTATATGCTTAAGAAGTCTACCATCGACTGCATCCTGGCACTGAGGGTTCTCATTGAGCACAAACGTGAATATTGGCAGGGTTTTTTTGCAGCCTTTGTTGATTTGCCTAAAGCATTTGACTCAGTTGATTGAGCTGCCCTGTGGGACATCCTGAGACTTTGAGGTATCCTCCCAAAGTTGCTGGATGTCATAGCTGGCCTGTACACTGGAACTATAAGTAGGGCTGCAACAACTAATCGATTAAATCGATTAAAATCGATCATTAAAATAGGTGGCAACTAATTTAATAATCGATTAGTTGGGTCTACGTTATTATACACATAAGTACTTTATTTATAGTAATATCAAATGTGGTAGTAAGACCAGTGTTTGAAGGTCTCGATCTTGTCTTTGAATCAGACGTATTTGTACTCGTACTTGTCATGGACACGGGATTTTATTTCAAGACCAGCCGAGACCACAACTCTGAGAATATTCTTATTAATGAGCCGTTTACTGTAAGATTGGATAACTTCTAACTTCAAGTGCAACCAATGACGTTACTGCCGGCCGCGTTACCCGCCCCGCCCCTTCACAC
>JAODLD010000008.1:22004121-22038886 GCA_026781065.1 Mormyrops boulengeri
TTTTCTATATAGCGCCAGATCACAACAGAAGTCATTTAAGGCTACCTTTCCTATAGAACAGGTCTATATCTTGTCCTCTTATTAAACAAACTAAATAGCCGTATGTTATTTATCTTATTTACAGTTCATCACTGTAGTATGCGGACATAACCGGACACGTTTTAAAACGAAATTTGTCACCTGCCATTCATGGGTTTTTCGTCACCAATCATCTTATTTGCGTCACTCAGTCACTAAAGTCTATGGCGTCTCCGTAATAAATGCAGACACACTCGCTTTCGTGCTCTCTCTCCCTGTCACATATGTGTATCAACATTAAATAACATTAGAGAATTATTTAATAATATTCTTAGTACAGTAGCAGCAGCGGTAGTCTGTGCTTTTACATTAAAAAACTGGAGTATTGAATACATTATCTAAAGCACCATGCTGGTTGCATTTCATAAAAAAAGATTTTGTGTATTTCATTACATTGATTCAGCTGCTACAAAATTTTAATTTTTTTATACTCTTAATGTAGCATACATTTGCTTTTTATGTGAGTTGCTGGAAACAACCTTTGTACAAAGACAGATTGGGTTATTAAAAAATGCTGGAAATCGAATTGGTTTTTGTCCCCTCCCCCGTTAATCGATTAATCGGAAAAGTAATCGACAGATTAATCGATTATCAAAATAATCATTAGTTGCAGCCCTAACTATACTGTAAGTGATGTGCAGATTGGAGAACCTGTGACCTGAGACGAAGACTGGACTCATTTGGTACGGTGTCTCTTCAGAGAATCTTTGGGTATATCAAAGGAGCGGTTGCTCATGGAGTCCCAACTGAGGCACATTTCCTGCCTTCTGAGGGAGTGTCAGTTACAGCACTATGGCCATGTGGCTCGCAGGATCCTCATTGCTGGGGGCCCAAGTGGCTGGACCAGGTCAAGGGGATGCCCATGTAACACCTGGCTGCAGCAGATAGCACTACTGGACAGTGTGTCGGCCTGGGGGTTTGCTAACTGGGATCCCGAGGTGTTTTGTCATGTGCTGTAGCCGTGCATGTTTCCAAACCTGACCTATCTTGTGGAGATCTACAGTCTCTAACCCTTGTGAATGTGAAGGAGTTAATGATGAACCAACATGAACTCAGTATATAACTAAGATTTAGTTTGCGGTTATCTCTGGGGCGGAGGTCGCTGAGGTGGTTAAAAAAGCTCCTCTGTAGCCAGGCCCCGGGGGTGGATGAGATCCGCCCGGAGTTCCTCAAGGCACTGGATGTTGTGGGGCTGTCTTGGTTGACACTCATCTGCAGCATCACGTGAACATCGGGGGCGGTGCCTCTGGATTGGCAGACCGGGGTGATGGTTCCCTCCTTTAAGAAGGGGGACCGGAGGGTGTGTTCCAACTATAGGGGGATCACACTCCTCAGCCTCCCTAGTAAGGTCTATTCAGGGGTGCTGGAGAGGAGGGTCCGTCGGATAGTTAAACCTCGGATTCAGGAGGAGCAGTGTGGTTTTCGCCCTGGCCATGGAACAGTGGACCAGCTCTACACTCTCAGCAGGGTCCTGGAGGGTGCATGGGAGTTTGCCCAACCAGTCTACATGTGCTTTGTGGACTTGGAGAAGGCATTTGACCGCGTCCCTCGGGAAGTCCTGTGGGGAGTGCTCCGGGAGTATGGGGTGCCGGGTGCACGGTTTGGTGACCTCAGGATTTGGTCTCTGCTTTTTGCAGATGATGTGGTTCTGTTAGCTTCATCAGACCGTGACCTTCGGCTCTCACTAGAGCAGTTCGCAGCCAAGTGTGAAGCAGGTGGGATGAAAATCAGCACCTCCAAATCCGAGACCATGGTCCTCAGCCGGAAAAGGGTGGAGTGCTCTCTCCGGGTCGGGGAGGGGGTCCTCCCTCAAATGGAGGAGTTTAAGTATCTCAGGGTCTTGTTCACGAGTGAGGGAAGGATGGAGCGGGAAATCGACAGTCGGATCGGTGCAGCATCAGCAGTTTTGCAGGCGCTGCATTGGTCTGTCATGGTGAAGAAGGATCTGAGCCAAATGGCAAAGCTCTCGATTTACCAGTCGATCTATGTTCCTACCCTCACCTATGGTCATGAGCTGTGGGTAATGACCGAAAGAATGAGATCGTGAGTACAAGCGGCTGAAATGGGTTTCTTCCGCAGGGTGGTGGGCTCTCCCTTAGAGATAGGGTGAGGAGCTCGGTCATTCGGGAGAGACTCACAGTAGAGCCGCTGCTCCTCCGCATTGAGAGGAGCCAGATGAGGTGGCTCGGGCATCTGCTTAGGATGCCTCCTGGACGCCTCCCTGGTGAGGTGTTCCAGGCATGTCCCACTGGGAGGAGGCCTAGGGGAGGACCCAGGACTATGTTTCTCAGCTATCCTGGGAATGCCTCAGGATTCCCCCGGAGGACCTGGATGAAGTGGCCGGAGAGAGGGAAGTCTGGGTTTCCCTACTGATACTGCTGCCCCCGGACCTGACCTCGGATAAACGGAAGGTAATGGATAGATGGATGGATGGTTAATTAATTGATATGCAAGAGCATAATGCCATATTATTTGTGCCCCGTCAAGTGAAGATTTTACCGTGGTGGTCCTTAGACTTTCTATTTAGGCATTCTTGACTTCTCTCTCAACTTTTCTTCTTAATTTCTGTTTTTGATTTAGGCATGCACTGTATGCCTTACAGTTTCCGCAACTCCATTTTATTTATTACTGCTTTTTCCTTTCTTTAAACTCAAAAGTATTATCCCCCCTCACCAACTCCATAATACATATAGCCATATAAAAATAAATATTTATTAGTGCTTGCAAATCAAATGACAAGACAAGACCCAAACATTAGGAGGTGCTGCAGCACACTCAGCACCCCTCTTTCCGCACCCTTGCACACAGCCCTGCAGTCATGCCCTTTTATGGGGATTGGTGAGGTGTTTACCTATACCGATTAGGAACGACTGGCACACGCTTTCAATTTACAAGGACAAGGGAGATTCCTCATTATAAGAATACATTTGCGAGCAATTATGCAGTTTAAGATGATACATGTCAATGTATATCATTTACTCACGCTTATATCACCCAGATATGAATTAAGCATGTATATTTCTCCATAAGTTAGTGTAATCCTTTGGCATTGTCCCATTGATGAGAATGCTGCACAGAAAACGCCCCCAGGCAAACAGCATCTCACATCCACACGGTGCCTCGTGTTGATGTGTTCACCTGTGACATGGGGGGGCCTCACCATCTTCACCTGGCCAATCACTGCACTGCAGGTAACCGAGACTTTCTACATGAGCTCCAATGGCAGTCACTCTCCTACAGGGTGGCGACATGCTCACCAGATGGGCTTCAGAAATGTGAGGTGGAGGAAGAGACAGAGAGCAAGTTCCTCCTGAAGGCTATAGCTACAGTGGTCATCCGAGGACTGGCTGTATTAAAGAGGAAAGCCTGCATTTCCTGTGGCTTCACAGTGAGCCACTAATAATGTGCATGAATGATGCACCAAAGGCAGCCAGATGCTGTTACCAACCTTAATAAGGTAGCCGAATGCATTGGCTTCATGTGTATTTCATGAGAGGTGACAGAGTCATTACTGATATGGGCACAGGCAGAAATGCAGAATTATTCCCACTTTCTGCGAATTTAAATCCTTCCAACTCCCCAACTTGCTCAGGAAGGAGCGATTTCGAGATCACAGCCACACAAGTGGAGGTGTGGTGCTAGAGCTTAATTAGTTGACATTATCCATTTCCACATTAAGCCTTGAGGGTACAGCCATTCATACATCATTCATGGCTTTAGGCCCCAGTGGGGACTGACATTGAATGTCACCTTTTGCCCTCTTTCCAGTAATTATACTCCTGGCTATACTAAAAATAACACTAAGCCACACACACACTTGTAAACATACATTATATATAGGGAGTGGATGAAGAATAAGACCCAGGTGACTAATTGATTTCTCTAGAATAATGAGTCTTGGTTTGGTCTATATTTGCAATTAAAAATTTGTCAGGACAATTATAGTTTTGCTCAATAATGTAATATAAACATAATCTACATGCAGACACACAGACACAAACATAAACACACACACAGGTTTGTAATTATATCTTTGTGGGGACTCTCCATTCATTTCTATGGGGAAAACTAATCCCAACATGACGACCTTAACCCCTACCCAGCCATAATCCAATTACCCCACAGGGGTCAATGAAGTTCAATTCTATGGTGGATGCTTAGTGGGTATATAGAATGCTCTTCTATTATTTTCTTATTATTCTTTTTTTTTTTTAATCCTTCACCATGACCAGGGCCATTTGACACAGTGTAGCACAGCAAAAACATGCTTGTTACATGCCGGGACGCCCCCGCTAAACAGATGACACACTCGTCAGAAACCTCCCCACCCTACTTAGGGTGTGCCGCGCCAATGCCAGTGCCTTTCTCCTCGTGTGACAAGAGACTCTCACAGGAACCAAGGGATTCTCCACCTGGTCCCCACAGAGCTGGAGAAGCAGTGACCCTGCTACGGAGGAGTTCTGATGGCCAGATCCACAGTGCTCACTTGAGGACTGGAGTATTTATGAGAAAGGAGAGCCAGAACCTTCCATGACTTTACTGTGTGTCACTTGTAATGTGCCCGACTGATATACGGCACTATTAAAGGTGCTGGAGAGGCTTTTTAAAAGTGCTGTTTCTGGGTTCGCTTTTCCTGACAGAGAGCTATATCTTGCTTTCTCCATGCTCAATTAAAAATCCAGCGTGAGAGACATTGGGTGTGAGACATGGCCACAGCAATGGGCAACAATCAGCTGGTTTGTAAACTGAAAATGGGCCACCAGCCAAGGCTTTTTGCCTGGATCGAAAGGGGCTGGTGCAAGTAAGGAGTAAAAACGAAGCTGTGGAGCACCAGATGGTCTGATCAATGGGGACGCAGTCTGCATATACTGGAAGGTCTCAATCAGTAAAAAGTCATCAACAGAAAAAGAGCAAAGCTGAAGGGGCTTTTATTGGTACCATAAGAGCCACCAGAGGGAACTGGGCAGGTCACTTTTAGGCTAGATTGTTGGACATTTAACTGCAATTAATAGCATTCGTTTATTTCGAGCAGGGGTTCAAGTTCTTATTTAAGTCCTTATTCCATTAATTCCACAGAATAGCAGAATTCCCACACAGATCTGAATCTCCTGCTACATTCCATTGTGTGATTATCAAGTTTGTCCATTGTGTGTTGTAGTTTGTGTTGTTTTAGTGCAAATAAATGTCTTTTTATTAAATCAATTGTTGTCTTGTGGTCATTCAGATACAACAGAAGCCAGCATACTATCCAAAGAACTCCTTCAGATAGATTTTGGTAGTTGTTCAGATCAGCTACTTTATTTAAACTTGTGGGATTTGGTGATCAGACTAACTGAGACTGAGTAAACATTTGATGCCCCGTAATTCCAGGTTTCATTCCAGGTGTCACTCACCCAGGATTTCCCCTTTGCACTTTTAACTGTCATGGTGGTTGCTAATTCATATCAGCAGTCATTTGGTATTGCTAATTATACTGGGTTCTGCTTCTCATAATACTTATATTACTATTACAGAAATTATACATATATAAAAAATACATATTTTCTTTATTTAATTTTCTCACTCTTTCCCTATTCCTGCTTGAACCACATTGCACAGCTTTGCTTACATTCTGTAGTTGTGAGTGGTTGACTGACTCGGTTATGAGCTCCAAGGCTACCCCACCCATTGTGTCCTTCACCCAGAGTGCTGTGCAGCTCTTGGTTGTTGAGTTTGCTGCTGAACTCACGCGGGTACTGAAAGAAGACATCTGGACATGTTAGTTATACACTGTAGTGGACTGTGATTGTAACATCCAGTCTATAATCTGTCAGGTGCAGCAGGAACCCAGCTCCCTTAATTTACAGGAATGGTAGGTTGGCTGTTCCTTCATTATCACAAGACAACCAGCTTAGAGACTGTGGCCCTAAGGAGAGAGATGGAGGAGTTGAAGCAAAGAGATCAGTTGGACTGTGAAGGAGGTGAGTCTGCCCCAGAGGTGGAGTCAGTAGTGGATCTAGTCCATCTGCTGACTCTGGATGTCACAACATTCAGTAGCCTCCTGGAAGGGCAGGTCCAGACATGGTCACAGTGTAAGCCCTCCCCAACCAGGCCACTGGGCACAGGGCTAGATATGGTTCCTGATCCCTTTGAGGACCACCCCTTTGGGTCTACCCAAATTCAGCCCACCTGTTTTGGCAGAGAAGGACGCTCTGTTCATCCCCGTCAGGACAGTGTAAGTCCACTGCCTCCTGCATTCTCTCCTCCTCGTCGGGTAAAGTCCAGTGACCACCAGCACACCTCCCCCCATCCTTATCGAGATTTAGAGGCCCACATAGCTGACCTCCATAGTGATGCCCACCCCTGGGATCAGTATAGTCGACACCACTCTCCCTATCATTGGGAATATTCAGAGAGGCTAGAAACCTCACTTGATAGAAACTAGGGTTTCCATCGATGGGTTCATCATCAGGACTACTAATCAGAGTCTTTTAGTGAGTATTGCAAACCTTGCAACTGGCCCTGACCAAGGAGATATATCCCTGAGCATGCTGATGGCCCCCGCCTGAAGCATCTCGATGCCATTGCTAAAGTCATAATATTGAGGGTATCTCCATGACATAGAGCACTGCCTATGCAATCTGCCCCATGGTACAGAGTGAGAGAAGGTGAAGCTAGTCTGAAAGACTTCCAGACGGTTCCCGGTTTCATCAAAACCTTGCCTTGCTGCGTTGAGCATCCTTGCGACTTCTACAGTACAATCGCTTGAAACAAGCATATTTCCATGGTAGGAGTAAGCCAGGGCATGAAGAACACTGTGCCTTCAAGTCACTGTTCTTACACAATCTCTACCCTAGTATTTCACCATTCCTAACCCATTTGTAATGCCTGTTATCCACCAAGGTAACTCGAAAGATGGTGCAGATGGCATGGGAAACTGCTGTAAGGCCTCAGAAAAGGAAGACAACACGTCCCGACTGCTCTTCCTTGGCGAAACTGTGATGTTGCCCATGAGCATCCCTCTCATCCAAAGGAGGGCCCACATCCCCACAACTGTAAAGGTCACATCCAGGGAACGCCTTCTCAGGAACAAGGAGGCCATGATGACTGCCAGGATCGTAGCCAAATGGGCCAGGATATGCAAGGTGCTGGGGATTGGAAACCAGAATTGGACAGGCTCAAAGATGCTGTGGCAAAGCTCTCTGAGAAGACAGACTCTTGCCAGAGGCTGGTCACCAAGGATACTGAGGGACACCCTGACAGGGACAAAGCTTGGTTCTCCTGTGCATGGCTAGGCTGGGATGCTTCTCCAGAGCCCCAGAGAGTTTACCTTGTTGGGTGGGGAAGAGAACCCACAAAGGGAACCAGAGCCATGCCCATGGTAGAGGGATCCAGTTCCTGCTCACAACCTACTGTAACCCTGCTACCAGAGAAGGGGTCAAGTAAGGTGGTGTTAGGGTAGGAAACAAAAATAATCATATGATTCTAACATACTACTCTAGATCCACATGGAAGGGGCAAGAAGAAAGGTAGATGAAGTTAAACAAGTTTACTATTATAAGAACATAAGTGAACATAGAATTATTACCTTCAATGACAACTGCCTGGTACAATACAGTAAGAAAATCTGTTAACAGTTTACTTAAGGCCATGTTTTTAGTCATTTATAAACACCTTCATAATGCATTAAAATGCATTAATAAAGCATTAAAAATATGGCTATACTGTAAATATTTACTAAAAGGCATAACACATTATAGCAATGTTTATTATGTATTATAACTGCCTTATGAAGCGCTCATCTATAATGCACTATAGATACCTTTATAATGCAGTACAAAGCATCCTAAATGCTTATACCGACTATTAAAATGCATTATAAAGTTACCTATAGTGCATTATAGACGACAGCTTCATAAAGCATTCATAATGCATAATACACGTGGCTATAATGTGTTATGGCTTTTGATAAATATTTATAGCTTTGTTTATAATGCTTTTTGAATGCATTATTATTTGTTATAAATGTATATTCTTACATTTCCTATAAATTACAAAAAACATAGACTTAAGTAAAGTGCTACCAAAAATCTTATCCCCAAAAGAAAGAAAGTATGTGTGGTATAAATTGTTCTTTACCCAAGTAGATTTTATATGATCAATAATCAGCAATTCTCATGCCAAAAACTGAAAATTTCCAAATAAAAGTCCAAATAATACAGTTGAAATTCAAACTGAGCTTAATTAGCAAACTTGTTTGGGTTAGTTACCCTGTATTTATTTTAGTTGGGTTACACTCTCCCCCCTCAATTGACATGAGTCCCTTCATGTTCTCATGATTCTATGCATAGGTGGGTTCTATGAGTACTGTGTATCCTATCAGAGTATCTCACCTGAACGGCAACACCTGCTCCCACATTAGACCCATTTATTTGATTAGCCAGACTCAGATTACTGGAGTCAATTTTAGGATAATTTACAGGTCCAGGTTATTTTGTGATGCCAAAACCTGATGATGATGAAGGTTCCTCTCCAAAGTCATCAACATAAGCATTCACCATGGTGGTCCTGCTGGAATGTATGACCAGGTACAGAGTTCACGTTTGTGAACTCCCTCTCAGCAGTACTGGAGGGATAATCTAAAGGACAGTAAGGCTCTGCATCACTCAGCTCTGAACTTTCTTCACTAGCTATCTGAGCAAAAACAGACCAACTCCATGAGTCTAGTAGTCTGAATGTTCACCGGCTATGCAAACCTTTCTGGCTGGGCTTTCCTTCGAATGCACCATCCACAAGACTAGAACTTTTCATTCAATATCGGAAAACATTTTTGGCCAATAGAATCTACTTATTACCAGGTCCAAAGGTCCTAAGTGTCCCATCTCATCATGGAGACTGGTTAAGACCTGTGGCCTTAGGGTCTGAGAATCATTGATGCAGTTCCCATACAGAAGACCATCTTTTAGTTGTAGCTTGCGCCATTCCTTGGCTAGTAGCTTAATGGAAGGTGAGTCACTATTGGAAGTTCGCTGGTATGACTTGAGTCCATCCTGGCTAAAAGCAGGCACTATGACAGTTCCCCATGAATATGCAAGATCATCAGGAACAGCTGTAGGATGGAATGTAAGGGACTCAACGAATATCAGTGGTTAGTTATGCTGTTCGGAAGTAAGCAGGTATCTGTGGCAAATGGCAGCAACTCCTTCTGAAGGAAAATACATGCCATTGGAAATAGAAGGTAAATGATGGGATGTGAACTGTTTAATTCATTCACTCAGAGCCTGGTTAACAGTGTCATCAGTTGTTTAAACCTGTGTATGTCTAGACAGACTGTCTGTGTCTAAATCTTGCTCCCTATCTTGATATTTAATGTGAAAGTGGACAATGTAGCCAACCAGTGATGGCTGGTGGCATCTAATTTAGTCTAAAGGATCTAAAGTCAGGAAATAGGTGACGGGGTTGTTATCTGTCACTACAATGAAATTATTGTCATACAAGTAATTGTGAAACTTCTCAACAACCTCCCATTTCAAGGCTAGGAACTCCAGTTTATGAGCTGGGTACCTAGCTTCACTTCAAGACATCTCTCTACTAACATAAGCAATGATCCATAATTGGCCATCATGTTCTTGATGTAAAGCAGCCTCCAACCATTAGTGCTTGCATCAGTGTGTAACACATACGGCAGTTTAGGATTAGGAAATCCAAGAACAGGTGAAGTGGTCAGATTCTCTTTAACTTGTTCAAAGGCTTTTCAGCAGAGGGTTGTCCAGTGACTAACAAAGGGCTGGTTTGAGTGCCAATACTGCTTGTAGTACGAACTTTGGTTCAACTGCCCTTTTGAACTTTTGGTTCTAATGGGCTGTGAGTTCATTCAATGACTTAACAATTCTGGAGTAATCTTTAACAAACTGATGGTTGTGCCCTACAAATCTGAGAAATGAATTGAGTTCCTTCAGAGGTTTTGGTACTAGCCAGGTCATTATAGCACTGATCCTTTTGGGGTCGATATGGACACTTTCTCTTGAAACTACATGTCCCAAGTACTGTACAGGTCTGAAAAAAACATATATTTCAATTTTAACCCATTCTCTGTCAAGTGAGTGAGGATGTGTGACAGCCTAGTTTCATGTTCAACTAAACTGCTAGAAAACACAATTGGATTATCCAAAAACATAAATACTTCTTTAATATCTCCCAAGCATCTCTCCATTAATCGTTGAGATGTGCTTGGGGCATTGGTAATTCCGCAGGGCGTTCTATTAAACTCCCAAAAACCAAGAGGGCATACAAAAGCAGTTTTAGGTTTGTCTGCCTCGTCCATTTCAATTTGCTAATAGCCCGACTTTTGGTCCATCACAGAGAACTACTGTGATCCCCCGAGTGCAGGAAAAGCTTCACCCTGATTAGGAAGTACATAAGCATCTTTAACTGTCAAATTATTCAGTGTTCTGTAATCAACCCACAATCGAACATCACCATTCTTCTTCCTAATGATGACGATGGGGGAAGAATATGGAGACTCTGACTTGCGGATTATTTCTGCTTCAAGAAGGGTCTTCAGATGCTTGCAAACTGCTCTGTAGTCATTAGGGTGTATGGGCCTAGGTCTTTGTTTGATCTTGGAGTTGTATATAATGCCTGACTTTGGTGGCATGCCCATAATGCAAATCATGTTGCGAGAAGACATCAGAAAATGTATTTAGTTTGCAAGCGATAGCTGGTTTCCAAGCTTCTGGCAATGGGGAATCATCAAAAATGAACTCTTAACTCTGATTTTCCTGCAGGGTCAGGTTGAACAGCAGACAGCATGCAAGAATCAGCCCCAACAGGTCCACTGCTCTTCACAGGAGTGAGGGAGGTTTTATCCCAAGTAACAATAAGTTGGCCAATACCACATTTATGAGCATCCGTTATACAGTATCATGATTTGTTTCTTTTCTAACCCTCTGTCTTCCATGTCTTCTGTGTATCCTGTTTTGTGTTCTGTCTGCGAGGGAGGGGTTTTCAAGTAAGAATTTCATTGTGCTCTGTACGCTGTACTTTGTACATATGACAATAAACTTCAACTTCAACTTCAACTTCAAGATAGGCTGTAAAGTGATTGGCTACATAAGGTGACAACACAAGGGTCAACAAAAATACCTCCAGGTAACGAGCCGTTTCCAGGTTGTTTGATCAACAATGGCGTTTTTCCATGATCAACACCTGAACAACAATTTTCTGCTCTTTTCAATCCACAATTGCCAACCAGACCACTGTTATGCTGCACTTTTTGATGTACAAGTAATTTTAGATGTTGACTGCAACTAGGAGCAAAAGAGTTCTTGCAAAAAATAGCCTTTTCACAGTGTTGTTCATAAACCACATCCAGGGCATTTGTGCCACTTAAAATAGGAAAGCTACTAGTAGATCTAATTTCAGGGGCAACTAGGATCAAGGTACTAACCTCAGGCTTCGACTGGGCAAGGATCTTCAGGAAAAAATGTAATGACCTAAACATACCCTAGATAAGGGACAGAATGATGTAGCTTTTTCAACTTCTAACAGGTAATCTATATTTTTTATGGGGAGTTTGGACAAGTGCTTTTAGTAGAATGACTGGGACATTGTGGTACCTTGGGACTCAGTATAAAGCAGTGCGATGCTTTCTATAACCAAAACCTTAAGATTTATGTGCATTTATGATCCACAAGCCCTTTAGGTGACTTCCTAATCTCAGAGGCACTACTGCAGTTTGGGTTTTTCAATGGTTGAGACTATGGAACTGTCCAGTTTCTGTCCCACAACAGAAACTACTCCCTGTTTAAATGATACATATCTGATCAACTATTTTGTTTATCCCAGGCCCTCTGCTTTCCCTCAACTCTACCGTTTTCATCTACACCAATGCTGTGTTTGGCTCCTTGCTACACGACAAGGCCAGATGACCATCCTCTGCACAACTACATCATATGTAATCATATGACTCTAACACATTACTCTAGACCCAGATGGAGGGGATAAGAACAAAGGCAGATGAAGTTGAACAAGTTTATTATAATAAGAACATAAGTCATTAAATTAATACCTTCAACGACAACTGAAATAATCAGTACAGTACAATAAGAAAATCTTATTCCCAAAAGAAAAGAAAGCATGTGTGGATTAAATTATTCTCTACCCAGGTAGATTGTATATGACCAATAATTAATCAGCAGTTCCAGTTCATCTGAATCCTCTGTCAAAAAGTAGGTGGGCTGATTACCACTCCATCCCAGAGCAGAGACAATGTGCCCAGGGTCCAGTGCCAAGAGAAAGTAGAGGTTGCAGGCTCAGAGTTCTCAGGACCAGCCTGCCATCCATATTTGTAGTACATACAGTAAACATTTCAGGCAATACAGTTCTAACGAGACCTCATTGATTTTCTAAACACTCCAAGATTAAACTGTTCTGAGTATTTTTATCATATCAACAAAAATAACTTAATTTGCAGTTAAGAAAATAGTTATTCTATATCAGCATAAATCCAAAATAAGGCAACAGATCCATTGACAGTGGTTTAAAATTGCTAATAATCCATGTCTATGCACTGCATAAAGTTCAACAAAATAATTAAATAAAATATATAATATACTTGCATAACGGTTTCACTCTGATTGGTTTTACACATGAGCATATAATGCCATTCACACAGCCATCACATTTTAAACCCCAATTAATATAGTTGAATCCACATAGCGTTCAACTCACTTGTGCTCAGGCAATTCTTTCACAATCATAAACCATCTGCTTTGCAGAGTGGTTTATTCCAGCAAAGTAAATTAAAAGAAAACATATGACTCAATATCAAACTAAATTTAAATTAAAAACTTTACATTAATCTGCTCCATTAAAATATTTCTTTCCCTAATATTGATAAAGCAAATATCCTTCCCGATTCCAACTGAACTCTCTCTTACACACATTTTTTTCTATCACAGACACGATGCCGAAAACCGTAAATTTACAAATAGAAGTGTAAATAATACACATGAAATTCAAACTGAGCTTACTTGGCAAACTTGCTTGGGTTAGTTTCCCTGTGTTTATTTTAGTTGGGTTACATTATCCCACTCCTGAAGCAGCTTTGTACAGAAAGGGAATGCCAGGCACACTCACCCCAGTTTTCTTGTTGAGGGCCAGCTTAGTCTTCATGCTTTGCTTGTCAGCAAGTCAAAAATCAGTCTAATGTGTGCCCAAAACATTCTCAGAGGTGACCCAGGTGATGCTGCATGCAAGCAGGCAACTCTGGCTGGAAAGTTACCACCTTAGTTTTACCAGCAACACACAAGACAGAGCTGCCATAACTAAGAGTGCTTGGTTGGAATTCACATTCCAGGCGGTGAAGGTTGTACACCCCGTGTACATATCTCAGTTTGACATGGAGCAATTATTCCTCAGACAGGACATACTAGACAGGCTAGCACAACTGATCAATTGTTGTCGCAATCAACTTTGGTCTCTGGTCACAAACTAGCTAAGGGAAACATCAGCCCACCTTGCATGTATGCGATGGTAATGGTCGGTAAAAACCTGCACTTGGCTCACCCTACCAATGACCATGAATCCTTCCTTTATGCCTCGGAGGAAGCACACAGCCCCAGTCATGATCTAATAATCATCAAAGATGTCCAGGTCAATGGGATGGCAGTAACAGATGTGGTGGTAATCCTGTGGTCAGAGAAGTCCGTGGTCAGTCAAGGGCTGTTTGAAGCCCTTACCAAGCCCTTGGCTCCCTCATTTGTGTCTAACAGTCACTGCATTTCACCAGCTGACCCCTCTGGTGCTCCTATGTGCACTCGCTCTCACTATGGGCAAAAAAAATTGAATGTCATCCCCAAACTACCCCATTTCATCTTCATCAGTGCAGACACCCTGGTCTAACTTCCTCAGCGCTGGCACACCTTGACACTGTCATCAAGGTGATTTGGTCTCTGGCAGATGTAGGGAAGAAATCACTGACTGCTGATCCCACAGTCAGGTCAAACCATTCCTCAGGTCTGCTACTGTAAGTAGCCAGTGAATTTGATGCAGTGGTACCTGCAAGGACTGCTGGTGTCCCCCTCTGTCTCATGATCTTGAAAGGACTGAGACAGTTCCTGAGCCTTCTTCCAGCCTGCCCCCTCCTTCCTACACCTGGACCTAACCTTTTGTGGTACCCTATTACTGGAGGTAACTCATTCCACTTACCTCCTGGTTCAGAACCTGACTAACTGCACCACCGAGGTGCCTGTCCACATGAATTTAGGGTACTTAATTAATAGATGCTGACTTCCACCATCCCTCTGATAAGGGAGCCCCCCAAATCCTGGTTTGGCCCTGAAGACAGCGAGTCCCTGTTTTTCACCCATCCTGAATGGATGATCGCCTTGCCAGTAGCATCTTAGTGCACTAAGGTCATATAAGGGCATCTGCAGCATAGATATAAGTCAGAGCAGCTAAATGGTGATACATGCTATCACTTCAAAGGAGGGAACTGACAAAGACATGCAAAGCCCTGCTACCTCAGCAGAAGAACCGTACCTCTGCTTTGAAGCTGAGGTCACACAGCAACTCCTAAACACAGATGCACTTACACAGATGCACAAGCTCAAGAATCACATGACTACGGAATCACAGACCTCCACATGGTTAATATCCCCACTGACTCAAATGTTCCCCTGACTTTCATATGCCGATATAAGATCCCACTGGCATCTTATGAGTCAATCCAAGAGATCCATGACTCACTCCTAGAGAAGGCGATAATTCGGGAGTGTAATTCTACATATAACTGCCCCTTGTGGCCAGTCCTGAAACCTACTGGGAAATGATGTCTGACCATAGAATACTGGCAATTCAGTTCAATTAAATTTTATTTGTATAGTGCATTTTCACGAAATTACATTGTCTCAAAGTGCTTTACATTATCCCTGCCCAAAGCCCCCACTGAATAAGCCAGAGGCAACAGTGGCATTCAAAATTTTTAAGATTTGAGTTTCAAAGTGGAGGCAGGCAAGTGCTGGTGCTGCTTCTGATGGCAAGATGAACTGTGGTACAGCAGCAGGACATTCAGGAGAGACGTCACAGGCAGAAGGGCGAGCAGGCCGGAAAGACATCACAGGTAGTGAAGGCATCACAGACAACAGGGTAGGCAGAATATCTTTATATTTTGGGATCCCCATGCAGCACACCCCAGACAAAGTATAAGAAATAAAATGTGCAGTTAGTTAAAGCATGAGAGACTAGAAACAAAGCAAACAGTTAGGTGAGTGCAATCTGTAAGCTCTGACAGATATGGCTATGGCAGCATAAGTAGGTGGGAGAGGCTGGTTGGAACGCAGACATAGGAAGTCCCCCGAATGTCAGCCAATTTCACGAGTGAATATGAAGCTAGAGTGACTGCACTGACTATTCAGTTCATCCAAAGCCAATGGCACCCATCCCCACCCAACTCTACACCTCACACGATAGGTCCCTCTGTTTTGCTGGCCCATCATCTGGACCAAGAAGTCTCAAAGGTCAAAACACCCAGATTCTTTTTCATGGTGGATGACTCTAATGGTTTTTGGACCCGGAAGCTACAAGCTGGCTTTTTCATTTTGGAACCAGCAGTTCCATAACAGGTGTCTCTTCAGATATTCAAACTCGTCAGCAGAGTTCAACATCTTTCTTCATAAGGCCATGGTGGATGTAGCCACATGTGGTAACTTAATTTATGTTGATGACAGCCAGACCTGGGAAGCCCACTTGGCTGAAATTCGCCATGTCCTTGGTCAGCCTTCAGCTGCCAGTGCAAGACTCTCCTTTACTAAGAGACAGTGATGCCGAACCCAGGTTGAGTACGTTGGTCTCCTAGTTTGAACTGAGGGCATCCATCCACAGTCTAGTAGGGTCCAAGCCATCTGAGACATCAAGGCACCTGCTACTGTACCACAATTTTGCAGCCTTCTGGGCAGTAGCAACTACACTAGGCAGTTTATAGAGGACTATGCAGAGATCACTAGGCCCCTCAGACATCTGCTCCGCAAGGACGCAACCTTCCTGTTGGATGTGACCCAGCGGGCAGACTTTGTGTTATTGGGTTGACTCAATCCCTTCCCAGGACACTGCAAAGGACGTCTACACCGGATGAGCTCCAGGATGGAACAAGTCAAGTTCATCGAGAAATCCATGTTGAAATGGACTTCAGGACGACCTGCCAGAAGAACACCAGACCCCCCTCCTTTGTTCTACACCAACCTTTTATTAAGACTGTGCATCCGGGCAGGTTAATTTTAGGCTAGGTTGTTGGACATTTAATTGTGCGATTAATAGTGTTAGTTTATTCCAAGGTGATCCTGTTTCCCTTTTCTCTTATTTTCATTTTCTTCTCTCTCACTCCTCCTCATATTTCCTATCTCTGCCGAACCCAGCATTACACAAACATAAAACAAGTTCTTATTCCGTTAATTCCACAGAATAGCAGAATTCCCACACAAATTTGAATGTCCCACTGCATTCCATTGTGTGCTTACCAGCGCAGCCCTTCCGCCGCACACATACTCCGCTGCGGCACATGCACACGTACACTTATACCCCCACCACGTGTTTCACACACTTATATATCACATCCGCTCTTTCCTACCTGCTTCACACACTCATCAAGTTTGTCCATTGTTTGGTGTAGTTTATGTTGTTTTAGTGGAAATAAACATGGTTTTATTGTTGTCTTGTGGCCATTCAGATAAGACAGAAGCCAGCATACCATCCAAAGAACTCCCCAGAGCCTTCAAATAGATTTTGGTTGTTGCTCAGATCAACTCCTTTAGTTAACCTTCGAATTGTGTTAGCTTTCTGTTCCTATCTATTATGTTAGACGGGTCGGTGTTGACCCATGTCTTAAATCAGCCATAGAATACCCTCAAACAATTATTTATCATCCAATTTGTTTCTTACCTCTTGGTTACCTTGTTAGGCTTCCTTATCCATGAAAAGATTGGTTTTAGTATTTTTGGTGTGGCTTTCTAGACCTTTCTTTTGACAGCATACCTCTCATTTTCAATAAAAAAATAATGGTAAAATAAACCTCAAGAGAAATATAAAAATAAACTGAATTGGTCTTATCTTGCCTTACATGTATGGGCATGCCATGCCTTGATTTTGTTTTAATTTATTTTGTTTAAATAGAGATTCCTGACAAAGTCAAAAAGCCTTGATGCAGTACAGAAACCATAATCTATGTGGTGCTTTTATGCATTTTAAACTTAAAAAGTTTAAACTTAACACCACAGGAAGGTTAAACTGTTGGGATTTGGTACATGAGACTGATTGAGACTGATTAAATTATCAAATTATCACTCAGCACCAACCCTTTAAAGGCACTTCACTCCAAATACAGATGCAAAAATCAGGAAGAAAAACACTGTCATATACGGTGGGACAAAAGGTTTATTAAACACAAAAGTACCAAACTGAAAATAAACAGGATCTTGGGGGATCAGAATAGGGTAATGGAGGAAGGCAGGCACAGGCCTCAACTTCAGTGATGGATATGGGAAACACAGGACTGAGGAACACTTAAATACAACAAGGGAGCAAACAAGAGGCAACTGGGGTGATAAACATGAGGACTGAAACGAGAGGTATGACAATTGAACACCAGGATAGGGAGGAGACTGGAGGATCAGGAAGACATGATGGGCAGCACATGACAGACACCTGATTTCTTAGCACATTAACTGAATTCCCTGAATTTCGAATGATATGCAGTATATTTGTTTTTGAACAAAACAATCACACTTTGAGGAAGATCAGATATCAAAAACAGATCTCTCATTTTTGGCACATCAGTGTTCCTGACTGAACAAGTGCGTTTGTGTGAGCAGTGTCATCTACATGTGGTATAAGGGCCAATAAGACACCCGACATCCAGCCCATAATATGGGTCTCAGTCTCCCAGCAAGCCCGGCTCCTCTGCCTTGCGCGAAGGGGGAGGTGTTTTAGGGAAGAAGAAGCATAAAAAAGCAAAATAGCAAGATACTCGAGGTGTGTATGAATCATGGAACAAGGTGTCCTGGGAAAATTGCTCCAAAATTCATCTTTCTGTTTCTATACGAACCATTATCCTGCAGAGGATATAAAAACAAGAAGAGAGACAATTTAGTCTGCTCCTGTCAGAGAAATGGATCCAAATCCTATAGAAAAGCACAGAAAGTAAAACAGCGAAATGGCTACATTCACAGTTGATATACATTACATAATGGAAAAAGCTGCTATGGATTGGGGTATTCCTTAATAATACACCAAAGCCCGAAAGCACAAGAGCAGATCCGAACAAGGCTGTGGGCTTGAAGCGCCTACATGACTGTGTGAATTGAGGCGTCATGCCATCCAAAGCATCCTTCACATTTCATGCCATCAGCTCCTGCCTCACTATTAGTGAGCTAACATCACAAGCAGCCGCCCATTCTGTCAGCTCACCTGTACCGCCTCCTCAAAGCCACAACAAGGGAAGCGGCAGGCGGATACCTGACAGGTCTATGAAGTACATTCCAGAAAACAAAATTTCATTCTGGCACAATCTGTAGAAGGAGGGATGCACAGGCTGACTGATACTGCCCCCAGGTACAAGGAACCAGGCAGCGAGACTCGCACACAAGCTCTCTGATTTAACATCACTGTAACACAACAAAATTAACAAAAGAAAAGCGAGGGACAAGTTCATCCATAAAAATCACAGCCCAGGTGGCGGGGAAATCAATCTTAACAGGAGTCTGAAAGGAGCCAGCTTTCCTAACAGTGACTGGGCTGGAAAATCCATTAGTAAAGGGACACAACAGAAGCTTCTGATTAGAGACAAGGACCCAAAGGGTGGGCAGCGCCAGCTCCCAGTTAGAGGCGGTGCACCAAATCTTAACAAACAGTAATTGCATCCTCCAGCACAGCATGTGTGAATCGCGCTAGTGCAGTGCATGCTCAGTTGCTGCAGGGTGCCGAAGCACATAGAGTTTTCTTCCTGTGATGAGGTGGATGCAGCTTTCAGCCACTGTAGATGTTCATTAAAACTTTAAAAGGGGGTCTCACTCAGCACGTGGCTTGTTCACTCCAAACAAGTGGATCAATTCTGACATTCCCTTAATTCTTCAAATTACCGTGAGCTGAAATAGATTTCCAGAAAATAACAGTAATTTTCTTTTATTAGAGTACAATGTTCTTCCTACTTTTGCTAATTAGCCTGATATGTGGCAAATGAGCCTCTCCTGTCAAACAAACCGGCATCTGCTAATGTTATGAGAAATATGTTGTCATGTGATACCTGTTTGCTCAGATCTGTTAGGGTTATTACCAAAAACTGAGTCCATGAGCAGCTCTTTGCCTCTGCTACAACACCATGTTTTTGCATTATAACTATAAAAATAACACAACACTGCATCGTTAAATTAATCTGTTTACTGTGGTGTCGAGCTTGTGATCTCACAGTCGTGACTGTGGTGATGAACTCTCCTCTCTGTTTCTCAATGAGACCTTTACTGCAGGTCAGCTTGGGTCATCACTGAGGAGTGGAATCCCAAAAATACCTCATTCAGATATTTCTCAGCTGCTATGGAGAAGCTGCACACCAGGCCTGTTCACTGAGAATTTTATATGCCAGCCATCAGGACCTGGTCGGGCTGCTGCCTGATTAAATAAACTCACTCTGCATTTAAATAGATTCCTTCAGGTATACACATCAACAGTGTCACCTGGAAGCAACCCGATTGAAAACAAAACCGTGGCTTTGCCACAGTAACGGCAGGAAGATAGCAAAATGTCAGGTCCTCCTTTCAATGCCACATGGAATTTAATGAAATAGTTATGCAAAGCAGCATATTTTGAAACATGAACCAGAAAGGTCTGTAAAGAGCTCTGGCAGTGTGCCTTTGCTGCATGCTCGCATCTGAGCTTTTTGGGAAGGTGACAGGGCGCCAGAGAGTCAGCACTGATGTACGGATGCTCAGTGGAGAGTGCCCTACGGCATCGCTTCATCATGACCCGTGGAGCAGACCGTGTGCTTCCCACCTTTTTCCCTCCATGACATCTCTGTTATCATGCAGAAGCACTTCCAGCCTGCCTGTCCCGTAGCCACCCTTAATAAGCTGTCCTGTTAAAGGGGGTCGGCTTTATTTACACCTCTCTACCAACACACCCAAAGCGATTACTTGTTCTCCTTTCTTGTTTCGCATCCTTCTCCCCAGTATATGATTGTGGGAAGCCTGCTAGGATCTGTATCAGTGCAGTACAGCAGCTGCTATTGCGAGATAAAAGCTACCGTCGCAATACTGGGGGCCCAGTCTGAGAAAAGGCACAAGCTGCAGATGGGAGACAATGATACTGCGACAATTTATTCAAGTTTCTGCTTATGATCGTTCCATCTAAACTCTCATAAACTCAGGGCTCTAATGAGGCATATCCACAGTGAAATATCCTGTCAGCTCTTGACTGTCTTTTAGCTTTACTACCAATGATGGGGAGGGGGTGAATCACTGATGTCATTCCCTGGAGGGGCCCTACTCCAAGCTGTGGATCTATATGTGCTTCACTCTATTCAGCATGTGACATTTTTATTGCGAAGAAGCCATTTAAAATACATATGTGGAGGAGACTCGTCCCGTGAGGCAGCAGAGAAGGACACCCACAAATCTATGGGCACAGCAGGGTGACACTATGCAGCTGTGCACCCCTAAATCTGAATGTCATGCCTCTAGGCTTATACAGATGTTCCTGAAAGCTCAAACTGTATAATACCTCTCACAGGCAGCACTTTCAAGAGTCTGGCGCCGCATCTATCAGGGCAACTCTGACTAAAACTCCACCCACAACAGCCTCCACATCTATGAGGGCAGCTCTGGCTAAAACTCCACCCACAACAGCCTCCACATCTATGAGGGCAGCTCTGACTAAAACTCCACCCACAACAGCCTCCACATCTATCAGGGCAGCTCTGACTAAAACTCCACCCACCATAACCTCTATATCTCTTAGGGCCACTCTGACTAAAACTCCACCCACAACAGCCTCCACATCTTTCAGGGCAGGTCTTACTAAAACTCCACCCACCACAAAGCCTTCATTTATCTCAAGGTCATCCAGCACCATATCGAATTACTGCATAGGTTTAAGGTCTCAGCTCCTTCTCCATCTCCTGTCATTCCCCAACTGAATCCTGGGATGTCCTTTAGGGAAGTAGTCACATTGTCACCCCCGCTGACCAAAGATCATGTTCTCTGCTGTCAACCCCACTGACCACAGTCATATTGCCTGCAGACAGACCTCACACACTGAGGCACACGTGGCTGTCCCAGGAAGCCCTGCATGCTAATGCTGATGCTAATGGTACCGTGTTCCCGCTGGCACCCATATGACACGGCCTTAATGTGGATTACTGCAATTGTTTTCCTTAGAAAGCCCGGGCGCCATGGTAACTGAACAATGGCCGCAGCCGTTACCATATGCACAGCTGCAGGTATGGAGTGAGTGAGAAAGTTATGGCCAGAGAAGCCGGGAGCATCTCGCCACGTCTGAACTGCATGGGACTGATCATCCCTGTACCTAACAGTGAGAATATAAGCTTGGAATATGCAAATAGACTAAAGTGTGGAGACATCAATAAGCAGATAAGTGTGCATGGCTCTGGAAATCTCATTTAGCATTGATACATGGAGCCGCGTCCTGAACGAGCACTTTCTGCCTGTATGCCTCTCCCGGAGAGCTATATTGCAGTCATCAGAAAGACATCTCCCTTCATTTTACATAATCGCCACAAGGGGGCTGTTACAGACGGCGAAAGGAAATAATGAATTATAAAGTGCTGGGGAAGATACACCTCTTGACCTTTAGAGGGTACCCATTACATCTGAAAAAGTCAAAGGAATAATGAAGCCTGGTGAGAATCCCTGAACGACCCTAGGCACGGCGCTGTTTGCAGCACAGCAGCAAGAACCAAAGACTCGCAACACAAGGGCAACATTTGGCACTTTAATGTAATAAAGTCGTCCTCTCATGTACCACTGCTACATTCCTCAGTTTCCCATTTTCCACTATTTACGGGAGTGCATTTCCTCTGGAAAATTGTTCCCCTGTTTGTTTGTTTTGCTTTAAAGCAGGTCTTCATGATAATAACCCCCTCATTACAGGCCCAGGTTATCCCCTCTACATTATTATTCAATACTGTGGAAATCACCATCCCTCCCCCATCAGATTTTATATGGTTCAAATTGAATTAAAACTAGAGATAGTGAGCAAAGCCGTGTATTTGGTTTGGAAAAAATTTTGGTTTGATGGGGGCTGGCCCTTGGGGGGGGTGGGGGGAGTTAAGGATTCCCATTAGTCCCCAGGACACTGTTTTGATGACCTTCCCCATTTTCCCATGCCCCTAACTCTCCTTTATTTACTCTGAGAGTGTGAAGCAGGTTTACATCTGTGGGGGGGGGGAGACGATCTCCATGAGTGACATTCCAAATGGCCCAGGGACATGGGTCAGGACGTGAGCCTGTGGGGGTGAGGGGGGCAGGGGTATGTGGAGAGCGGGCTCTGTTTACCACAGCCCTTTTGGGAAGGAGTGAGTAATAAAAGTGAGCTGCTATTATATGCCCATTTACAGGGAAAGGGCCGGGGGGGGCATTCAGGAAGCATGTGAGGTGCATAAGGAAAGCTGGGGGTGCCCTCATGAATCACACCGCGATTCACGGCAGCTCTATGGCCAGCTACAAACTGTGGCCTTTCTGTGACAGCTCTGTGGTGGAAGCCTGTCAGGGGACACATGAAAGACAGGCACAGAAATAGCCCCAAGCGGCGGGGTTAGCAAAACAACACGACATCGGGAGAGCACAGAGCAGCACCAGCACAGAGCAGCACCAGCGCAGAGCAGCAGCAGTGCAAGGCCCTAGAGACTGAGCTCTCATTACTGCCTATTAAAAAATCCTCAGGGTAATACATCATACTTAATACCCATCACAACAAAACAGAATTCAAAAGATATGACATCCTTCCCGTCAAGAGAGGAGAGAAGTGAAGCATTCTGGGAAAGAAGTTGGCACTCAGTACAGGGGAGTGGTGACAGTGATGCTCTGATCTGTCCTTAAGCACAGGTGCTGCCGGAGCTTGGGAGAAGACATCCAAAGCATCAAACAGCTGGCCTGTGACACCAGGCAGGCCACAGTCAGCATGGGCACTGACACAGCAGCGATTTGGGAAGGGGCGGAGCAGGTTTAGCATGAAGGTTAGCTGCTGTGACGAGGCCGCGTTCAGCACTCAGTTAGCGTGAAGGCTAGTCGCTGTGATGAGGCCGTGTTCAGCACACAGTCAGTTAGAATGAAGGCTAGCCACTGTAACGAGGCCATGTTCAGCACTCAGTTAGCATGAAGGCTAGCCGCTGTGACATGGCTGTGTTCAGCATGCAGTCAGTTAGCATGAAGGCTGGCCACTGTGACAAGACCGTGTTCAGCTCGAAGTCAAGCGTTGACTGAGCTACAGCAGGGGAACGACTACAATGAGGGAGTGCTGAACTGTTTAGCTAGTGCAGTGCCTGTGTGGAAGAGGAGCAGCGCTTCATTTCAGTCACCCCCGACTCCCAATCTCTCGGGTTACAGTGACACAATTATAGACAGTATTGTGCAAAATGGACTGCACACTGTAAGCTGCTTCTTATTGGCTGGCCGCATTTTGCTCAGCGCAGGACCATTTGTTTGTCAGGGGAACGAGAAGACATATGCTTCCCAGCACTGGACCAGTGCCCCACAATTCCCCGAGTGTCACAGTTTATCTCTGCAGCCAGACTCCAAGGACAAAAGCCAGGCTTCTGTAGCATGCAGGACAAAGGGGCAGTGAGTCAGAGTTCAGGTGATACAGAGCTCCACCTACTGGAGGAAAGTTAGAAATACAAGCTCCCTCCATTATTGCACTAGGCACCTCACCAGGTGAATTGTTCATGCAAATAAGCATTTAAGTAAAAGTAAAATGTACTGTAATACAGATACTAATGAAGAAGCAAAGACATTTTTGTATTGATTACAGCAAGTTGTAAAGTTGCAAACAATCAGGCGCACTGGACAACAAACAGGACACAGCACTGAAAGGATAGAAGCATGAAGCCAAGGGGCCAGTGGGCCGATAAGGAAGGCTTACTCCACCGAGAGGCAGCCTGAGGTTTCCTACAGCGTCTCAGCTGGGACATCCGGGAATGCCTCCCACTGCCTTTCTCAAATGACCTTAGTGGTCCACACACATTAAAGGCTGGGAAATAAGCCTTCAATGCACAGCAGTGCAGGTGACACAGTGCAAACGCAGCACCTTGCATTGCTGCAGGGAAAATTTCAATAATCAAGTGAGTCAACAGGAAAATGTGCTAGTTTTAAAAAAAAGTGAGAAATCCAATTTGATATGAGTCTAGGAAGCGTAACTAATCCCCATTTACTCTCTGTCTCTAACGGGCAATAGAATTTGCTGTGTGCAAAACACCAGTGGGTTGGCTGCAGGATCTTACTGGCCTGGCTTATTTCTTGCCATATATTTCATTAAACAGAAAATATATTCAGTGCGTGAAGCTTGTACCATCCATTCAAATCATAAAAGTGATATGTGCTTCCTAGACGATAAAGCCTACTTCTGATAATTGGCTGAATCCCAAGTGCAATACACCACGAACAGTGATTCAACAAAAGGAAGAAGAAAAAAAGTCGGATCATGAAAAAGAAAATTAATTCTGTCCCTGAAGCTGTTTGCTATTTTTTCAGTTGCTGCCTTTCTGGTGGTCAGACACCTACTGAACGCGCTGTGCTACTACTTGAGACTCTGGACGATTGCTCAGGAGTAAACAGTACATAAATATATCTGCCAAAAGGCTTCTTTGCCCATCACACATTAAAAGGCCAATGTAGAAATGTTACAGTTAAGCCATTCATCATTAATCAGATGTGTGCCCAATCCTTTTTTTCACGAACGTTAGCTCTTCGTGCCCTATGTGTCCTGCTGAGGCCATGAGGCTCAATGACCCGGCTAAACGGGGTAATCTGGTTCTCCCATGGTCGTGGATTGAGGGCCACATCCATAATGAAACCGCTGCAGGAGTCAAGTAAGGGTGTAAGGAGGCACACTCACAATGCTATCATTAACACTAAGATTAAACTGCCGTTTAGCACATAACAGGACGGCGCCCCCATGAGGATCACACTTCAGCTTCATTAGGTCGCATTAAGTCATGTCTCATTGAAAATGAATGACGGTAAGAAGGGACATTTCCTATTGATCCCACTTAACACAACACAACCTGTGTTCCTATCAGTATTATATAATATCATGTGTTATTGTACCTGAAGGACTCCAGCTCACTTTAATTGTAAGAAAGCTGAATGTAGTCAGCCAGAATTAGCAAGTTAAGCAAATCGTCGGCCTTGGAGGAATGATCATAGGCAAGAGAGATTCGGGCAGTAAAACAGAGAGCCCAGAGATGTGGTGGCATATGTAGATGGCTGCATACTCACCTTCTCCTGCTCACCGGGACTGGGAGCCCACTAGGGCAGCGCTGTGGAGGTCAGGGCATAGTGAGGCTGAGGCCAGGTTGCTGACTTCCCTATAGCTAGTGATCCTCGCTGGGCCTCTCCCAGGTCCACATTCAGGGGACATCGGTGTGACTCCCATGGCCTTCCTATGGTATGACAGCCCGTGCCCCTGATCCTCCATGCCACAAAGGGGGACGTCAGTGTGGCCCCTAAAAGCAGATGCCTTGGGCCCCTGATCCTCCATGCCACAAAGTGGGACGTGAGTGTGGCCCCTAAAGGCAGACGCCTCGGGCCCCCGATTCTCCATGCCACAAAGGAGGGCCTCAGTGTGGCTCCTAAAGGCAGTCTCCTCGGGCCCCAATCCTCCATGCCACAAAGGAGGGCCTCAGTGTGGCTCCTAAAGGCAGTCGCCTCGGGCCCCAATCCTCCATGCCACAAAAGGGGGAAGTCAGTGTGGCCCCTAAAGGCAGTCGCCTCGGGCCCCAATGCTCCATGCCATTCTGTCATTCTGACTAATGCTATAGCATCACAATGAAAAGAAGCATCTAAAGAGCAAATAAATGTAATAATGAAAAGGATGGATCTGGTCATGTGTTTTCCTGCATTACTCTATAAAGTCTCAAGTCAGGACGAGAGCCAGTGAATAATCACCTGGCATTTAGAGTGAATAATCACCCAGCACATGGACACTTCAGGGCTACACAGACATTAATCTGTGCAGATCAATCCTCTATGAAGCAGGCCTCTGATGGGAAACACAGCTGAATTTAAGGGACGCCCTGGAACTACTTCTAGTAGCTTGAAACTCATCCTGTTTGAGATTCCCTTTGAGCTGGAGCCATGAAACTGTAGGGAACTCTAGCAGGACTGCTTTCAGTGTCTCCGGTTCTTCTACATCCATCCCCAGCCAGTGTCCTTTTCTCCTCTCTCCATGAGCCTGTCCTAATCAAGCTGGCCTCTCTTCACACCTTCATTCCATGATTTTCCACGGTCCACACCTGACCCCCGTTCATAGCAGAGTGCCGTAAATGTGCTGATAGAGCCTCGCAGGCCTGGCGCCGTCACCCCCACCTGCAGCCAACAGAACAGACCACATCCTGCCTTCGCCTCTGCAGATCCTGATGACTGACCAGCACAGGGTCTCCCTGCTGCTACGATGCCTCAGTCAGATAAACTCTTTGTACATTTAGCACCACTTTCATTCCACTCGATCCTTACTGGCACAACATGCCCCTTTAAGCGAGCTGTGTGCTGTGGCATGAAGCTAGACTCTTCTGCGTGAAATAGCCAACTGCCCTAAGCTGTTCTTCAGTGTCAGACACAAAAGCCAGTCCAAGATCACCAGCCAGACAATTCCTAAGCAATTAATCCATTCTTCATTTCAGACAAAACCATTAATTATGAAAAGATTTCAGAGGACATGGGGAGACATGCTTTTAGGGTTGAATTTGAACCACAGCATTGTTCGTTGTGATACTGTAAATCTACAGTGAAAACATGCACTATTCATATGATAATTCAACGCAATTTGGTATTCTGTATTCGGGCATAGTCTATTGTGTATTTGGTTGCATCTACATTTTATAAAATTAAATCTGTCGCAAAGATTAAAATGCCACCTGTAACAAGAAGCAGTGAACCACTGCTGGGATCTCACTGCAAGAATCACTTAACAGAAAGCTGTAGAACTTAATAGAAAGAGTCCAAGCACGCCATGAACACCACCTGCATTTGATGTATTCATCAATTTTTCAAAGATGTTCAAGGATTTCCAGAGGTTAGTTGATCACCCGTGACTGCCAGAGGAGTATTATGTTCGGTGCATTGTTAAACATAGCAGTGAACCTTATTTGAGCACAACTGCAAACATTTTGTTCTCAAATCACACAAACAACTAAATCATGAAACACAGGACTTGCTGCCATCATCATTTGCTCAGAGATGCATTTATCCTGGAGGACCTACGGGGCTAATATTACCCATTTTACAGCAGCAGTATCTCTGCCAATCACGGTGGCTCAGTGGTGACACTGGCGCCACCTGTCTGCAGGTTTGGGTATTTGAGTCCCATCTCTGTTCCCTGTGGACTTGCTTTGAATGTTCACTTGGCTTTTCTCCACATATTACAGTTTCCTTTGGCAGACCAAAGACATCCATCATTAGTATATAAATAAAACCAAAGCTTAAGGGCAAAATATATTATCCATCCATCCATGCATTCATCCATCCACGCATCCATACATTTTCCATACATGCTTGTCCTATGCAGGGTCACGGATGCAAAATATATTAATTACGGTATTATAATACAATGATAAAAGTTACCGGACTGTCATTATACTGACAGCACTAAAAGTAGCCAGAGCCAGCCTCCTGAATATTTTGGCACATAAGTCTACTACCTCCATTAAAGCCTTCAGCTGCCAGAATTAACCCCAAATCACTTTAAGCAATAATCTGCCCCTGCAACTATATAAGCTGCAGGATTCTGCACGGTGAAGACTTCATATATTACAACCATGGCCATAACCTCATCCTTAACTTCTGACCTCTACTACGGTTCATTGCAAAGCCTGAGTCATAAATCTTGAAGAACCGCCCCGTAAAAGGTGCTCGTAGACTTGCCTTGCATGACTGACCAATGGCCTACAGCTAGGACATTACTCTGTATTTGTCAAATTATCATCAATAATATTCACACCTTCCATAAATTCAATGACATTTATCCATAGAGTAGCTCAATAATGTCTTGATTGCGAACAAGAGAAGTCGTCTGCGCAGAGCTGGCCCTGCAATTTTGGATCGCTGTTTTTTTTTGTTCTTCAGTAATGGCCGTTGAGTATCGGCAATGACACAAATATGTCCCCCATTACCCCGCACGCTCGTACTCACAGATCTCAGCTTTATGAAGATGTTCCATTGACAAATGCACGCAGACCTCAGAGAGAGCCAGCAGCAACAGGCAATGCATTCGGAAACAGAATGTTCCGGCGAATACAATTGCAAAGGATTAAAAGCTGAACTCTGAGGAACTGCTGTCAGCATGATGCAGATACACTGGCCATCCCACATGATAAAATTGCTCAAGAGCCTCTTTTCAATTCAAACTGAAAACGGCAGGAAGAACATAACAGAAAGAACAGTGACTGATATTAACTTAACCTGTTGGTTCAGGATCAAGAATGTTTTTTTAAATTATCCTTTTCAAAAATTTCTCCGTGATCTTGTCTTTTTACTACAGGGCAGTCTGCAAATTGCTGAACATAATGTACATGAATGAGTGTCAGTAGGGCAGTGATATTCTCAGCAGCATTTGATTATGTGAGAAGTAAGCATACAACCTATTGGAAAATTAAACAAATAAAAATGAATAAATAAAAGGTCATAATTATTAACCTCTATGAGAAATTCGACATTTTCCTTCAACAATGTCCAGTTTTAACATCATTTATCAAAGTTTATAAAGAAAATGTAAAAACCTCCATCTGGTACATTTTTATTTAAGAAACAACTTCTGTATTTTTGTATAACAGCTATATTGAAAATTGGTATGGTCAAAATTATTAGCCCCATGTGAATTTGTAAGGAAACATTGTAGTAAAGTGAAATGTTCTGATGTCAAAACCACATCTGAACTCCATATGACATGAATGACTCAATCAGTTAGCACCACATTCTAATAAATGGACTTAAATGAGCAGCAGTGGTACTTAAAGGCAAGATGGAGAGGAATCACACTTACATTCTTTGTAAAAAGTGATTTCATCATGCCGAAAACCGAAGACATAACTAAGGACCTCAGAGATAAGACAGTGGATGCTCATCTTAAGGGGGATGGCTATACGACCATTTCTAAGCGTTTCCCTGTGTCCAGATCAGGTGTAGGTTGCATCATCGCAAAACACAAAGTGACCCATTCTGTCAGAAACAAACCTGGGCGTGGTTGCAAGTGCAAGATTTCAAAGACTTTGGAGAGGAAAATAATGCTAACAAGAACATCCGGATCACGGCAAAGGCCATTGTCATCAAACTGGCCTCTTCTGGACTTGAAGCCTCCAAAAACCTGTTGTGAGGGCTCTTCATCTTCATCGTGGGAGACTTCGATGTCATCGGCCAAGGAGAACTCCTTTGCTGACATAGTGGCATATCAAACCTAGACTGAAGTTTGCCCAGGACCATCTGAAGACAAGGGGATGAATTTTGGAAGTTTGTTCTGGTCTGATGAGACAAAACTGAAGCTGTTTGGGCACATGGATACAGCTTTTTTCTGGCAAAGGAAGGGAGGGGCCTTCAACCCTAAAAACACGGTTCTCACACTCAAACCTGGGGGTGGGAGCGTAATGCTGTGGGGCCATTTTGCAGGCATAAAGGCATAAAGAAAAAAGATTATGTTGACATTATGAAGGATGATTTGAAGAAATCTGCTGCCAGTTTGGCTTTGGGTCGTCGCTGGGTCTTTCAGCAAGATAATGACCCAAAGCACACATCACAGTTGGTTCAGAACTTTTTTTTTGAGTCTCAAAGTCCAAATCGCAGTCCTATTGAGAATCTTTGGTGAAAGCTCCAGGTTAAGGTCCCTGCTCGAAAACCATCTAATTTGCATGAGCTGGGACAATTTGCCATGGAGGAATGATCTAAGGTCCCTCAGGAGACCTGTGCAAACCTTTTGAGAAACTACAAGAGGAGGTTGCTATCAGTTGTTAGTCAGAAGGGGGATACTACTCATTATTAATTGTCAGAGGGACAATAATTTTGGCCATGCTATTTTTGTGTTTTCCTTCCTCAATTAAGTGCATCAGTAAAATATTTTTCATCAAACTTCTTGTAAATTGTGTCTTTATTCTTTTGGAAGCAATTCTCAAACATTAAAATACTCTTATACTCTATAATACTCTATACTATTTTCTTAGAAAAACAAACAGCTTTGTTCAGTTTTGGCCAGGGGCTAATAATAATGACCTTAACTGTATATGCAAAGCGTTTTCTTCGTCTAAGCTGCTTAAAATACGTTAATAATTTAACTATTAATACATAAGCTTATTTTATTTAGTTTATACAGCTCTGAGACCACAGCTAAATTTTCAGTTTCACTCATTTCTCAATTCATGGGTAGGCGCCTATGCAAAATACACATTTTTTTTTGCAAACTCCAGTCTGGCTCTTCCCTGCTTCTCACTGATGAAGGGCTTCTTCTTTGCTTTATAGGTCTTCAGCCCTGCTTCTAGATGCCTGTTTTAAATTATCCTATCAGTGCACTTCACACCACTTATTGTTTCCCTTTCCTTTTGAAGGTCACTGGAGGTCATCCTCCAATTTATGAGGCACTGCCGGATAAGCTGACAGTCATTTCTGGCCTTAGAAAGTCGCTTCTGCCCTCTACCTGACTGGTTTTTGGTCTCTCCCAGTGTCTCCTGTTTCACCTTGTTCTTGTGTACTGCTGTCTTAGAAACTTTGAGCCTGAAAGCAGCCTGCCTCACAGTGTAGCCTTCTGCCAGCAGAGCCAGGATTAAACCAGGGTTTAAAAATGCAGATCTTTAAAAAATATAGAGTGGTCTCTAAATTTTTTCCAGAGCTGTATATGCACGGCAAAGCTGGCCAGTTCTGATGGCACATCAGTCTGAAAAGGCTGTTATAATGAATATCACCTTCACCCCATGACTCTCCCCTGGGAGGATTAAGGTCCCGGCAGGGAGCAGGCTGCTCTGCTTCTATCGACTGGGATGTCTTCAAGGACACTGTGAGGAGGGACTGCAGCAGCAGCAAGAAGACAAAGGCCAGCAACAGCACCACTGATAGCCAGCAGCTGACATCCAACAGCACCACTGATAGTCAGCTGCTGACATCCAACAGCAGTGCCTGCCGGCTTGCCAGTTCAGCGGCTGGCAGCTTCACCGTTTACGGATAACCAACAGGCAAGCGCTCTGTCACACACTAACATGCAGCTCCAGTCCCTGTCTGTCTCTTTGGAAATTTACTGACTTTTAAAAGAATGGATGATACAATACCAGAAAAGGTAAGTTTGCATTTAAGGTGGCCAAAAGGTCCAGAGGTCTTCTGTAGATGTCCTGAATATCCACTGCCTTCATAGGTTTTTCATGATGCTATACCCAGACATTCCTGCCAGCAAGTTTACCAGCTGAGAAAATTTCCACCATCAAGGTGATGACGGGAAAATCAATATTTTTAATCAATGCCACACTTTGAATCATTTTGGCTTGCATACCTGTAAAAGAAGTACAACTCCAGGTCAGACAAACAAGCAAAGATAAATTCGCGCACCAGATCGTCATGGACCTTCCAACTCATATAAAAATATATAGACTGGCTAACTATTGAATCACAAAGCTTGCATCCTCTAGTTTGTCTTCTTTCTGTATTTCTTCGGCTCAAGTCCATATAGTCTTTGAAGGCTCAGATCAGTCTGCATGAGTGAGACTAAATGGTGTTTAGACTGCCATGCTCAATACACTAGTGAAAACTTCTGGTGCTCAATCTATTTCAATTCAGTTGAGAGAACACAAATCAATGCACTTAACTAATGAGTTTAACTCCATGACCACAATCTCATTATGCGGCTGTGGGGAGCGCTCTGCCTGCAGGACTGCAGCAGGCTGGGCTGCTCTAATCTCTCAACAGACGCTCCATCCAGGTTCCGTCATTTACACATGAATTCTGAGTCTCGGTTCACTGAAAGCTCCGCTGTGCTTTTGAGAGCCGCTGATAAGGCTTATGAAATGACCTACACCATGGAACAATACGCAGAGCAGAACATGGTGCCGACTGGTAATCACATACTGTAACGCAGGGCTCAGTGCTTATCGATCTGGTCCGCTTCAGCTGCGCTGCTCACCAGAAAGTCAACCACAGGCGCTGGGAGACGGCGGCCTGGAAGCACTCCTCGAAGAGATGCATGCTGCTGCTGACCTACAGGGTGACCTCTAGCACAATATGGGCTGCCCATCGAGCTCACGTCAAGTAGGGGGAACACAGGATGTAGCTAAATCACTGCTAGACCAGAGGAAGGCTTTGCACTCGAGGGATAAACAGCGGTCAGCTGCACGGCAGAGCTTCCAGCGTTAATGCCGGGCAGAGGAGGAGCTGGCGATGAAGTAACAAAAGGAGGTGGAAAGTGGAGCAGATGTCTAAAGGCAGACCTGCCAAACTCAGCCGCATCAGAGTGAGACTGTGTGCTAGTCAACACCAAGAGTCTCAGGGCTAGAGAGAGACTGCAGATCCAGTAAATGGAGCTCCAGAAGCACGGCCTTTATTGTCTGTGTTCAATCAACTGGACAATTGATGGATTATTCTATTGCAGGAAGAGTGAAACTCATAACAGCAGAGGCTATTGTCTGTAAATGCTGAATGGATTGTTCTAAAGGCAAAAAACCATGGAAGGCCAAGACAAAGAGGAACCTCCAGTATTGCAGTTCACAGTAAGGGAAAGAACAGTTCAGGTTACAGACTGCTGGTCCAAACCGTCCTGGGGAGGAACTGTCAAAGATACTGACAGCCACAGTCTTTACTGGCCAATTCCTTGCAATACTACAGAGAGCTGCCATCACAGTGCTATCAAGAGAGATCCTGCTCCAGTAAGCAGGGATCCTGATATCTGCAAGGAAATCAGTGATTGGCGTTGTAGATAAGCTGTATGGCAAATCATTCAAAAATTCAGCTGAGGTTTTCACTGAAGATGATGAAGGATTTAAGCTTGGGTGGATTCAGGGAAATAGAGGTGCTGTTGCCCTCTTGTGGAGAGATGAAGGAAGTACTTCCTATACCACAGTTACAAAATACAACGATCAAAACGATCCCAAGGACTGAGTACGAATTCAAGGGAATATGAGAAAGAGGTTTTAATGGAGAGGAAGGTACTATTACAGACTAATATGACACAGGTATCCACAAGGGAGCTGTGCTTTTAGCGCTAAGTAAACCCTCAGATTTCACGAAGCTCATGTACCAGAAATTAAGGTTTCATAACAAAAAGTTGATCTTGTGACTCTGAGTTAAAATAAAGCACATTCACCTGATAAAAGTCTGAAGTAAAACCAACACTAATATGGAAGAAAGAATGAAGGGGAAGAGAGAAATGAAGACTGAGTCGTCCATTTACAATTGTATCTATCCCTATGGAGGGCCAATGCATTAGACTGTCAGATGAAATTACACTTTGCAGGCTTGGTGTCAAGGACTCCAAATGCACACTTTTACATCAGCCACATTAACTTGATCATTCAGTAGAATACTGATACTTTATTAATCCCCGTGGAGAAAGTCTCTCTTTATCTGCCCCATCTTGCTCTCCATGAGACACTCATACAGGTGTCTCATGGAGCAAGCTTGGGGGTCAAAGCGGGGGTCAGCCAGTTTGCAGCACCCTGGAGCTGGGGGGTTAAGGGCCTCTGCTCAGGGACCCAGAGACGTGTGGTTATTCTACTGAGGTACCCAAGTGACCCCAAGACTGAAACTCTAAAAAATGTTTAGTGGTTTTGAATTTTTTAGGACCAAAGGTTCAACAAACTCTATGTATTTGTATCTCTTATCAAATATAGATGGAGCCAGAGATGGACATTTCAAGTCCAGAAAGTAAAAATCCAGACCAAGATTTTGTTTCAACCAACCTGTTAAGTATAAAGAACTGGTTGGTTGAAACAAAATCTTGGTCTGGATTTTTACTTTCTGGACCTGAAATCTCCACCTCTGGATGGAACTAAGGCTAAGCAACAGGAATCAACATAGCAGACTAGCATATTATCTCACCGGAAAGGACTGAATCTCTATTTTTCACAGGTTACAATGTCACGTCTGTATACACAGATGTAAAAGACAGCCCTGCAGGCTCAGCAGAGGCAAAGCCATTACTGTGTAAATCAAACCTTGCCACGGCTGTCAGAGACCCATAAATGTCAGTAAATAATAATGCCTCAGTCCAAGGTTTGTCAGTAATGTTCTCACATTAATCTTTGTTTCAATTATTGCAGATGGTCTATCAAGAACAACGATCTTCGTGTTGATAGATGTAGCAGGTTGTTGATGTGGTGGTGAAAAACTACTCTATCTGCCTGGTATGTTTCAGATGAAAACATTTCATGGTTCATTTATATAAACGATGTCTGGGGGGGGGCGCGGCGGCCGGGGGGCGCGGGGGGGGGGGGGGGGGGGGGGGGAGGGGGGGGGGGGTGGGGGGGGGG
>JAODLD010000008.1:22063314-22075908 GCA_026781065.1 Mormyrops boulengeri
CCCCCCACCACCCTAAGGCTCACCAGTCCTCCCGCGCGCCTCCTCCTTCACCAGTTTCTGCTGCGCTGTCACTTTCTTTTGCACTGCTGTCCCCCTCCCGGAGGTGAGCTTCCCTGATTCGTTGCTGATGACGGAACCATCTTCACTAGGCAACTTACTGCAGGTAACCATAGCAACAGAAGTGGCAGTCAAGTGGGCCACGTTTCGGCCCCAGTGAGCGGTCATGTGACGCACCATCCCCCCTCTCCCAGAGGTGCCACACTTACCTGTGCTGACTGCAGTGTTTGCTGGGGGGGGCATCTCCAGAGGGACATGGCCGGACAGCAAGGCTGCTGGGAATGTCACATGACCAGCTGAGCGTCACACTGAACTGACCCTTTAAATTACTGCTCTGTGTGACAAGGACACTGCAATTCCAGTGTTCAGATTCAGCCATGTTATCAGTGTAACTGTAAAAGCCCATAGGGGGCAGGCCCCGCCCTGGGCAGGAAGTAATCAATCAGAACATTTTGATACATGAACCTGCATTGATATGATGGAAATTAAACAGGTGTCTTTGGGAACTGAAGCCACCAAGGGCACCAAGTTTGAAAAAGAGGGGGTGGGCAATTGGGAGGGGGGTGCCTCCTCTGTGCCAGCCCTGTACATTTTGGAACAAACCACAAAATCTGAATTCCAGCCTGTGCTCTAACTGCCAGGGAAACAGGCTGTGTTTGAGAACATGCACCTACAGATTCAGCACTCCTTCATCCTTTGGGGGTGTCTTGTAATGGATGGTGTGGTGTAATGGGGGTAGGTGCTGTCATGGGGGTGTGCTGTAATTGGGGGTGTCCTGTAATGGGGCGTGTTTGGAAACCAGAGGTGTGCTGTTATTGGTGATGTGGTGTAATGGGGATGTGTGTTGTGTTGGGGGGGTGTGGTATAATGGGGGGTGCCCTGTGATGATAGTGTGGTGTTATGTGGAGGTGTGCTGTAATTGGTGGATGCTATAATGGGGGTGTGCTCCAGTGGGGGTGTGCAATAATGGGGGATGTGCCATAATGGGGGGGTGCCATAATAGGGTATACTGTAATGGGGGTGTATTGTAGTGCAGTGGGGTGTGCTGTAATGGGGGTGACCTGTAATGGGGGTGACCTGTAATGGGGGGTGTGCTGTAACGGAAGGAATGTCACTCCGGTGGTCAATGCAAATTGAATTCTTGTCCGGCTATTTGCAATTCCATAAGGTTATGATTTAAAAGGCAGGATTCATGTTGCTAAAACTGCAAAATAGCTACAGTTTGAGCAGACACATCTGGAATATTATCTTGTCCTTTCTTTCTTGACAGTATTTGGGAACAATGTTTGATTGTACTTGACACTGATTAATTTTCTGGTCATAAATGTATCATCCATTCTTAGAAAGAAAAAACATTAACTTCATTAATAATCCATTGTATGAATGAAGCTGAATGAAAACTGAATGAACACCCAATGACACCCTCCAGCCCTGAACCTGGAACTAAAATGATTCCCATGAGCTGCTGATTCACCAACCATCCAGCAGGTCAGCTGGATCTCCTCTATAATGAAATATTCACAGGGAGTTTAACAGCTTCAGCATAGCAGTTTCAGCTTCATCTTGATGCACCTATAAAAGGGTTGTCAGTTCATCGGTGCAGTTCCTGCATCCTCAGCTTCACCCTTAAATGGCTCCCAAAGCTTCTCTCTCACCTCCCTTGGAATCATTTCAGGGAAATATTCAGCATTTGGGACTGTTTTTACAAAAAGTGCCCGATGGAAATCTAAAAGATGTACAATCCTCCTTTTCCACAAGTTCCACCATGCCATCGTTGAAAGGTTAAATAGTCTCTATTACAAGCAACATTTGTTAAAGCCATATACTATATTTTAGATGGTCAGAAGGTCTCCTGTCCCAGGAGACTATTTTAGGTACACCAAGTACATGATTGCTGTTATCAACTTTGCTTAAAGCTAAAGCCTGCTAACTTTTGACCTGGTGTATATCATGGATATAAAACATCCTACTCTCTAATGGCAATTAACACTAGAACAGAGTTAGAGATGCACACCAGCCCAACCCGTGTATGGTTACCACAGGCCAGAGGTCCGTACCTTTTGCGCACCTCACTGGAGAGGGTCTTTTTGGAGGTGGTGCCATCTTGATGCATACCCCTCTCCTGAGAGAGTGGGGCATCCCGGATCGGAAGGGGCAGGACCATCGTCTCTTGGGTAACAGGGAGAGCCTCTTCATCGCCGCCCTGTTGGCCAAGGTGCTGCTTGGCATAGTCAAACCCTTGTACTGGCTGTGAGGGATAACAACCACTGGTCAGTATTTTCTGCTTGCTTAGTAAAGAAAACTGATGACTACATGATGTCACGTGCAAAACTGCCTGGCATCTAAACTCAAATTTTTACATAAGATATTCTAGTACCAATATACTGAGCCCAAAGTGAAGTAAGCAAAGTGGACTTTTGGATACAAACAGCCTGTTTTCATAGTTTCTTTTCCATGCACAAACATATACTGTACATAATACAGAACACCATTCAGGGCAAATCTGTGCATCACGCTGTCCCAGGGGGCAATGGGAAATGTTTAAATGCAAACCTCATGCTGAGCCAAACACTGTGGCTGACATTAAAACTGTACCTCACACTCACACTGTGGCTCACATTATAGCTGACACCCACACTGTAGCTCAAACTCACACTGTGGCTCACATTTAGCTCACAGTGGCACTGTGGCTCAGAATCATACTACAGGTCACACTCGCACTATAGGTCACACTCACACTGTGGCTCACACTACCACTGCAGCTCACACTATAGCTCACACCCACACTGTAGCTTATACTCACACTGCGGCTCACGCTCACTTGCCGCCCAGCAAAGGAGAAATCAATACATGGATTTTTTGCAGCCTTGTCGATCCTCATTCCGGAATTACTTTTGGGATGTGGCCGCACTCACTCACTGAGATGCAGACAGAAAGCTGACTCTGCTGAATGCACCCGGGAATGGTGACAAGAATGCTGTCATTAACCTTGCTCCAGGTCAAACTGCTGCTTGCCGCTATAATTCTCCATGCAATGATCGGTTTGAAGTATGACTACTGGTCTTATGGCTGGAGATTCCCTCTCATTCATCCACAGCAATGCCAGCTATCTCCTCCCGATTCGCAGTTTTGAACTGTTCCATTTTCAGCTTGGCAGAGATGGATTCATTGCCAGTGTTCTTGATGGGATTACCCTAAAGATAACTTTGTTGATCACCAAAAGGCACTGGAGAAATAAATGGGATCCAGTGGAACTGGCAGTCCTCTGCAAAATGCCAGCCCAGTTCTGGAGGAACAGCTTATTCTTTAACTCTGAACAGACATGCATATTCTTATCACACAGACATTAACAAATATAAATGTTAGGCCAACAGCATGAGTCTGCTCATCTGCTCACATCTGAATGGCAGACTCTGACTGATGAGGTGCGGTCTGCTGTGTATCTGTGCTGAGCTTGCAAAACCCAGCCAGCCCATCGCTGAGCATCTCTCTGACCTCAAGGCGACTCTGTCATTTAACAACATCACCATTGAAGAGACACCTGCTTCCTTGCACACTCCCGTCTTCATTTATAACTATAGCTAACTTGCACCAGAGCCAGTGATGGCAGTCCTGTAATTCACAGGAATATATAAAAACACTCCATGATAACAAGCGAACCCATTTATTTATCTGGACTCATGAGATAAATCTGTGAAAACTATGACAGTCAGACCTAAGAGATTAATTAGCGGATACTCAATTGTGTCACTGTGATAAACAGGCGTCGCATGGTCGATTGTCCTGTATGGGGTCTGTAGAGCGTGTCATTGAGGTGTACAGATCAGTGTGTCAGCGAGGTGTAGTGGCAGCAGCATGCGGGATGGGTCGGTGCGTGGCCAGGCAGGCGGGGGCGTGAGCGCAGCTCCCAGTGCGCCACGTCTGATCCACAGGCACACAACATGCCGCTAAGGAGCCCTACTTAAGGTGCCGCCGCATTGACCTATTTTTTAACACCAGCCTGGGAATATCTGACCCCATTTGTGCAACATGCAGTGCATTCACTCCACTACACACTCGTGTGGAAAATTACATGGAATGTGCTACACACTGTACCCTCCACAGTCCATTGTGTAATCCAATACATACAGCAGTAATGTCCATCATCAGAATAATAATAATCATTTAAATAATCTATCCTTCCATCTGCCCTAACCACTTTTCCAGGGCAGGATCACAGTAAACATGGCGGGGGACACCCTGGATGGGGTGGCAGTTCATCAGAAGGCTCACACCCAATGGGCAGTTTAAAGACATCAAATCTACACCAGCCCTGGAGGTGTGAGTCAACAGTGCTCTGCTCAGAGCCACCATGTGTGAATATCAGCTTAAACACTTTGATTGTATGAATCAGCATATGACAGTATAGATCAGCATATGATATTATACATCAGTATATGACAGTACTGTATACATCAGCATATGGCAGTATAGATCAGTATATGATAGTACTGTATACAACAGCATATAATAGTATAAATCAGCATGAACTTCCTCTTCCTCACTAATTCTTTAGGGAATAGTGTTGTGATGCCTAACAGAATACGACTGCGCTTTCACATCAAAGCTAGATTTCCCCTTGATTTTGTAGGGTCTAAAGAACTGCCCCAGTTACTCTAGACAGAGTAGTTGTGAAAGATACAGAAAGTAGCAGTGCCTAGCCAGGTCCTGCCTTTCACTCTCGCACTACATGTAGACGACAAGCAGCGAGTATTGTTACCTGGTGGTAGTAACTGGCCTCTCTCCGGTACGCTGTCTAAACAAGGAAGCAAATCAGTCACATTAAAAGTTGCTTCCCGGGCCAAGCAGGATCAAGTCGGAGCATCTGATTGGCATGCACATCTCAGGGGCGGCAGGGGGCACCTTGCTCCGGGGGTTGAGGTTGCCCATGGTGTCGGCCTTGAAGTCGCCCTTGTTCTTGCGGCACAGCACGGCGGTGATGATGATAATGATCACAGTCACCACGGCGATGGGTGCCAGGATGGCGGCAATGATCCACAGGTTATTTGGTGGGTTCTTCACCACAGCTGTTAAAGCCCATGTCATAAGGTATCAGTCGATCCAGCCGCTAACCGCTTACAAGAGAGCTTTGCACATATGCTAACTGGAAGATAAAATCAGGCATGACAAGCTGCTGCAAGATGCAGGGATGAGAAACACACGGTCCAAGGCAGAGGAATTCAGGTGGCATCCCTGAGTGCATTTAATCCAAATTATTTAAGAGACACATCCGACTAAACAAGCAAAAATGTATAAAAGCAGCAATGTAGCTGTATTTCAATATATCAATATAGAGATAGCAGCTCTCTGCTGAAAGATAACCCAGCAGCATGTGGCCACCTGGTGCGGCACATTTAAGCCTGATTCAATGAGCCAACCATCTTCCTCTAAGCTGTGTGAAAGCCATAGAGGCACAGCCTTTGGTTTGAGACACATCATTCGCGTGTGCCGTTCACACACGCTGTTCACGTACGTTCGGCTTGCAGCTGCACGAAGTAGCCCAAGGTAAGGGCCATCGTCTGTGAGTCCACCGTGTTGAGGATTTTGGCAGCAGACGTGCCAGGCATGGGGATTCCATTCAGCTGGACGTAGTAGGTCATCTCAGCAGGATTCTTCAAGCCATTAACCCGCCGTATGCCCACCATCTAAAGCAAAAAGATGCAGCCTTTTCGCTTACACAGCTGTGGGCAGTCAACTAGTCCTAGTTTTGCTTTAAGAAAAAACGAATATGATTATAACGACTACATTTCTGCTAGAGGTTCACAGTTCGACAGAATATTTTGCTTATTTCAGCAGAATGTGAACATATCAGCTAAAGGTCTGTCTGGGCAGCTCAGCTCAGTGTCTTTGCTCTTGTCATTGATTCATAATCACAGTATGAGATGGGGGGCCCAGGTCCACAGTATCCTTACAACTCGGGCTCCTGCCTTTATATCAGTGACAAGGGCGCTATGATGGGCCCCCCACCAGGTGATGCCGTGGGGCTCGGTGCTCCGTCCCACCTGGACGGTGTAGCTCCCCACTGTGGTTGCCCGGCGGAAACGCGTCCCTTGCTGCCTGGCAATGACGAAGACCTCTGCGAGCCGCTGTTCCATCAGGCTGGCAAAGCTTTGGTAGTTTCCCTCCAGGGAGGAGTTGTCCACATCTTGGATGACTGCGGGCAGTGTACAGGATGGGGGGCAGAGGGTGGGGGTGTTCATCGTAAAGGGGCACCAGAGACACAGTGATAGGCAACCCCGGCCACACCTTCCTTTGTCTGGAGCTGAAGCAGGTGGATGGATGGCATGCAGATTAGCCATCAATGGCCAGAATGCATAAGTAGAGTCAGGGACAGGAGAAGGAGGCTGCTATCCAGTCTAATTTAAGGTCTGACATCGTCAACGGGAAGTGGGTCAGTACCACAATGCGAGGGTCAGCCGCTTGGAGAAAGCTGCTGTATTCTCAGCACAGAGATCTCAGTGAAACTCTTCACCATAGATCCACTTATCACCATAGATTCACTACGAGCGTCAGTAAGCCAGTTGCTACCATTCAGTGAACAATCCGCGCTATAACTCTCTTTTCATTTATTTCATTCAATTGCTTTTGTATTTATGTTTTTTAGTATTAAGCAGTGTTTAAATAATTTTATACAACACCATCAATATATAATACAGTATGCCAATAACAACAGGAATTTTTTGATGGGAACGGATTAATCATTTTCCCTTTATTTCTTATGGGAAAAATTTGTTTGGTATACGTCCTGTTTTGTATAAGTCCAAGGATCTGGAACGGATTAAGAACGTATACTGTACCAAGGTGGACATTAAGATCAAATGCATCTGGCCCCCCTAACAGAACAACTGGCCCCAGTCTGCGCCCCCCTCTCCCCCAGTAGAAATGGTCTACAACCTCCACTGCCTAAGACTTTGGAAAAATTCAAGAATCTCTCCATGCATCTATCATCTTCCAGCCATTTATACAGTACAGGGGGCCTGGAGCCTCTCAGAGGCATCAGAGTGCCTGAGGCAGAAGACGCCCTGGGAGGGACGCCCCTCCATCGCAGGGCATACACTAGGCTCATTCTTATCTCCCTCCTTCTTATTAGATAATGGCAGGTACTGAATGCTCTCTTATTTCATATAGTCCCAGAGCTAAACCCAAGGTCAGAGTGCTGTGTAATAAAATCCTACTGGCTTCTGAGCTGGCTTCTGCACACCGCCATTGAGGGTAGAGGACATTCCTGCCGGTCAGCCTCGCTATGGAGAGACTGCTGTTTCCCACACTTTGAGAATCTGCTTTGACAGTTCAGTAAGCTGTGAATATATGAGGGCACTGAAACATCTGAACACATTCATATTATGCATGTATAACTCTGTGTATCCCTGTTATGTAAACATTGTGATGATGTGAATTACCTGTGATCACCCAATAGTCCCTGGTGGCAGTGGACGTGTTGAGGTTGTGGTACTCCAGGGCTGTAAGGGAAGGACACGGTCGCCATCAGCAGCTAGGCTCTCAGTTCCGCATTATCTGCTGCAGAAGCCTGTCTGCCAGGCGCAGTGCTGCATGGGCCTGCAGTGACCCCGCAAAGTCAGGTCAAACCGTGTTCCTCTAGTTCTCCAACCAACCGGCCCTCCATACACCAGGCCGTGTGAGTGCGGGGACTGTATAGACCAGCACACACTTCCCCCAGAATGCACGCTGACTGGCTCCCCCTTCAAGCTGGGAAGGGCGACATCACCCACTCATTACCACTGAGAGAGGGGTGCGGGTAGTCACCCCCCCCAGGCAGGACAGAAGCTGGTGTCTGGGGCATGGGCTCTAATGTGCTGTGTGGCTCAATGGGGCAGGACACTGTGCCCATGATCAGAAGGATGCTGGTTCAAATCCCAAGGTTGGCAGAGTGATGTCACAGTTGGGCCCTTGGGCAAGGCTTGTAATTCCCAATTACTCCAGGACTGGCTGACCCTGCTTTCTCAAAAATGTATCGTTCTGGATAAAAGTGTCAGCTAAATAACTGTAATGCAGCATAACTGCACGGCATGCGCTGGTGCTGACCAGGCACCGCTGGGCCTTCTGACTGCCCACACAGCCATGAAAGATGCTGATAAGCACATGTTTGACTGCAAGCAGGGGAACCTCTGAGCTAGCCAGTATCTTTCAGCCACAGATGGTCATGTTGTGGAGACGGCTTTAAAAAAATCATCAAAAATGTTCTGAATGTTTATGATGTACCCCAAAGGCGAAGCAGAGCTTTAATAAACATAAAATGCTCTCCACCGCAGCCCAGCACAGGAGGAATATGGCCTGCAGGGTGACTTTTCTGGATTGGAGAGCCTTCAGTGCGAACGATTCACCTCTGCGGTCGACTTTGATGTGAGAAATATCAACATATGGGGGAAATGTCTCTGAGCAAATGAACAAGCACAGAGCAGAGCCGTGAAATGCAGAATTACCTTCACTGCTCCATCGCGTGTTTACATAACAGCTCGACAGATTCATCATTAATAACTGGATTAAGTGCAGGCGTAGCAAACTTCTGCTGTGTGGCATGTTTGCCTGCATCTTATTATAACCAGTATAAATGAAATATGCCACTTATTTTGATTCATGTATTTACCAACCTGTTATTCAAGCAAAAAAACTGAGAAAAGGAAGATAAAAGCCACTAGTGACCCAGGTGAGTCTGCTAACAGTCCTCCTGTCTTGTTTAGAATCCTCATCTGATAACACAGAACTCTAGGCTGATTGTCGACCCCCGACAAAGCTACCCCCCTCCCCATTAGACTAATGCAAGGCTTTTGTTCCAGTTAGTTATAAAGCCAGCCTGTTGTTCTGAATTTTCCTCTGTTTTTCATAAGACAAATAAAAGGTGAAAGTAGAGACGGTTGGTTAGAGTAGTGTTTCCCAATCCAGTCCTCAGGGACCCACAGACAGTCCACGTTTTTGCTCCCTCCCAGCTCCAGGAATATCTGGCAGGGAGTTGGGAGGGAGCAAAAATATGGTCTGTCTGTGGGTCCCTCAGGACTGGGCTGGGAAACACTGTGTTAGAGAATACTGTTATAAGGCTGCTACCATCACACTGATCAGAAACTCAACGATCCCATGCGCTCCCATCCTGATCATCGGCCCATAACCGCATCACCTCTGCACCCCAGTGACGCTGGCCTAAAATGGAATAAAAGCCACTTACGCTCCGCGATGATGAGTGGGGGAACGAGGAGGAAGTAGCCAACCATCTCAGCCGTCAGCTGGTTCAGGAGGCTGCTGGAGGTGGTGCCGTTGAGAGGGACGCTGCCGTTCCACACCACATAGACGAGGGAAACAGCCGGGGAGCTCAGTGCTCGCGAGGAGCCCAGGATCTAACCCAGAAACCCCCCCACGGCAGCACATGTCAACATGGAAACGCCCACTGATAGACGGTCCGCTTACTCTGGACAAGTTACAGAATATAACCAAAAATAATTAAGACACTAATAACAAACTCAGCCACATCAGGTGCAAATGAAATCTGGGTTTCATTGTGGTTTTTCATGTACACGAACCTCCGAATTCCTATCGGTGTATCAAGACCATATGAGAACGATTAAAATGCATTTGGTATGAAAAGTTACTCAATAAAACAATGTCTCCATTATATTTGGTGTGCTGTATCACTTCATCTGCTAGGCTGGCTACCAGAAAACATCATGTTACATAAGGAAGTATAAAAATAAGCCACGGAGAAACTGTGATCATCTGGCATTGAAGGATCCCAGTGATCAGAGGTGCAGGTCCGATACAGACACAGCCTGCTGGATCTTGTTACCTGTACAGTCAGCTTGCTGTTGGAATTCAGCACTTTGGATTCTGCTTCTGCAAATGCAAGTTCCAGTCGCCGTTCCATCAGCTGAGAGAAACTGCAAGACTTGATGTTCTCTCCTGGGCCCACAAACCGGAGCACTGCATCGGAACAGATAGCAGTCGAAGTTCAAGGTTTGCTTACATGCCCATTGTGAAAGATACAGTACAAAGCATCCTTAATGCTTATACTAACCATTATAATGCATTATAAAGGTATCTAATGTGCAATATAGATGAGAGCTTCATAAGGCAATCATAATGCATAATACACACAGCTATAATGTGTTATGGCTTTTAATAAATATTTATAGCCATGTTTATTATGTATTATGAATGCATTATTATTTGTTATGAATGTGTTTATAAATGACTAAAAACGTGGCCTTAAGTAAAATATTAGCGGTACTTCTTATTCATCAAAAGTGATTATGCATATTTACCTTAACACGTTTACTGGAAGCTTAATATGAAAATACACCAAGGCAAACTCACATAAGTCTGTTCATATACAGTACTGTGCAAAACTCTTAGGCAGCCAAAGAAAATGATGTTTAAATGATCTTCATGTTGGGATAACTATGCTGTCATGCCCGTCAAAGTGTGTTAGCTTAGCCATTTCTGCTCAAATCACTCCAGAATTTGCAGCAACCATCCAATATACGCCCATATATTTTTTTTTACTGAACCACTGGCACACCTCATATAGCTAATCAATATCTCATTGACTTTTTTTTAACTAATTAATTAATTAATTGAGATGGTCGTTAAATTGAATAAATACATGGAATGGCTGAGGTGTCCCTGAGGAGGGGTTTGGGAACTGAAGCAGTGTTCATCTAGTCATCCAGCAAGACATCAGTAACTTTTTGGAGAACAGAAGAAATTCTTGCTAGTTTTTATTGTGTTACTGTTAATTTGCATATGTTCTAATGCCTAAATGTTATTTTTTGTTCTTAGCAAACGTACACAGATACATAGGCTTAAGCATTTCTTTTGACTGCCTATGACTTCTGCACAGTACGGTATATGTCAAAGCAGCACCAAAGACTGAGCCACTCACAAATTAAACAAAGCCACGGCCCTGCAGTGATGGCTTGGAGTTTCCTGAGCATCACCTGTTTTGAGCTGAAGTGAAATGGCAGGGCTGGGCCTCCAGGGGGCGACAGGTATTGACAGGGATTGCACCAGAGGCACGTACTGCCGGATGTCAGTCATCAACTTGTCAATCCCGTATACAGCGAGGGTCTCGATCACCACGGAGGTCATGAAGACCGTGCTGCCGCTACCCACTGAGTACACCACTGTCACGTTGGAGGTGCCCATCAGGTTCTCCAGCTGCAGAAGGACACCGGAGGTCACAGGCACGGCACATCCTGCACTGTGTTTATACATCACCAATACACTGCACTCTTAGGGCCAGGCTGGGATCGGAACCCACAACCCTACAGTGCCAGTCACTGGGTCAGCACCTTTTTAAGCAGGACACAGAATCATTTACGAAATATAAGCCATTCAACAATATCATCATAAATATCATAGACAGGCAAACATAAACATACTATCAACCTCAATTTCAATCACCATCCAGTGTCCTTAGTGCGAGACCACCCCAGAAGCGGCTGTGACTGTAGCACCTCCCAACAATCAGGCCCGCAGTCAGAGCCATGAAGAGGCTCTTTATTGCAGTGCTGCTACCACTGCTGCCTGATCTCGCCTTTGCCATGAATGCATTACTGAGAAACTGCATTTCATCAAGCCCCGCATTAATGCTAAGGCCCACCACTGCAATTGAGCAGATTCAGTGTCATATATTCATTACCATGGATTCTCTCTATTCTGTTTAAAAAGTTCCAGTCCTATAATTAAAATACATATAATTTTCTATGCAATCTACGTCTTTCCTAAGGGCCACATTGTATGAGAAAGACATTCCTATTTCTATATTGGCAATGAGAGAGTAGAGAGACCTCTTAACAGCTCGTGATTTTTCTAACGTTCAGATCAACCAGTGCTATGATATACTTACAGCACAAATGTTAAATTGAAATGATTCCGAAATTAATTTACATTTATTTATTTTTACATTACGTTTATTTTATTCAACAAAAGGAGTTGTTTAGGTATGAGTGCAGCTTTTCTGAGCTTCAGATGAATGCCCAGCTTCAAATCTAAGCATACTTGACATCTTCCAAGAAAGCTAATAAGACAGCTGAATACTGAGAAGTGCAACATTAAGAACATTCATGCAAAACACTTGAAGCATTCAGCACCAAACCCAGACACCTCTCCTGAGTCCAAGATCATTGTTTCATCTGGAAACTTAACCCCCCAATACCAGACTTGGGGGTTTAAATCCTGCCTCCACTCTTCTCTATGTGGATGGAGTTTGCATATTTGCCCTACTGTATGCTGCGTGACTTTCCTCCAGGTACTCTAAGGCCGTCAAATAAGACATGCTTCCTGTCCGTACTATATGCTCTGTTACTGTCTACACACCGCACGTTTCCTGACCTTTCTATGTGCACTGTTACTGTGTATGCACCGCATGTTTCCTGTCCTTATTATATGCTCTGTTACTGTGTACGCACTGCTCGTTTCCTGTCCTTACTATATGCTCTGTTACTGTGTATGCACCACGTTTCCTGTCCTTACCATATGCTCGGTTACTGT
>JAODLD010000008.1:22076008-22092219 GCA_026781065.1 Mormyrops boulengeri
CTGTCCTTACCATATGCTCGATTACTGTGTACACACCACATGTTTCCTGTCCTTACTATATGCTCTGTTACTGTGTACATACCATATGTTTCCTGTCCTTACTACACACACTGTTACTGTGTAAGCAACGCATGCTTCCTGTCCTTACCATATGCTCTGTTACTGTCTACACACTGCACGTTTAATGTCCTTACTATATGCTGTTACTGTGTACACACCGCATGTTTCCTGTCCTTACTACACGCACTGTTACTGTGTACGTACTGCATGTATCCTGTCCTTACTATACGCACTGTAACTGTGTACAGACCACATGTTTCCTGTCCTTACTATACGCACTGTAACTGTGCACGCACCACATATTTCCTGTCCTGTCCTTAATACTCAACATCAAAAAAGCTCTTCTGAAAGTACTTGGTGTATAAAGCCAACTCTGACTGTGATTTAAATTCACCATACATGAATTTAATGAATTTGAATTTGAAGATAAGAAGTGTCTAAAGTATGAAGTAACCTTGCCTGGGGGACACATGTTTATCACCCCCCCCCCTCCCCATCACAAAAAGTATAATTAACTTCCATGTCTGATGTCATGCAGAAACTTGCTGACCTGGACACGAATAGTGCTGCTGTTGAAAGCTTTCCGCAGTGCCTGTGTAAGGCCTTTTGGGAGGTTCTGTTTCAGTATGTTATCCAGACGGTTTCTCCTTGGGTGTACTGACAGAACTGCAAGTGAACAGTACAATATGAGAGGAAGAGACACCTAACATCACATGGATATTGGATGTTATAACACTCTACCCATGGAAGAATTCTGGTTAGCGCTAAGGTCTTCAGTTAACCTTTGCCACAATGTGGCATCAGTCAGTTAAAATGCAGCATTTTGACATTGTATCTGTGCAAAACTATATTAACATTTGGAATGCAAGAAATACCTTACAAATGATAATGGTCTCCAATACCTGTTTTCAACCAGAAAGCCTCTGTAACATTGCACTGCAGTGGAGAAACTTCAGTTGTAGAGGTACTACGAGCAGTTGTGGTTAGCCTAAATGCTGGGATCTTGAGTGTTTGGGTAGCTGCAGTTGTGGTCAGGGCAGTTGATTGTTTTCCAAAGGCTCCGGTCTTTTCTGAAGTTGTTGTTTCAACCATGCTCATAGTTGTTTGACGGACATTGGTCAGCTTTGTTGTGGTGATTGGGGTCCTTGGGACTCTTGTGGTTAAGGCCACGGTTGTGTTGGTTATTGTCATAAGCTGAGGCATGCCATTCGTGTCCTGAGTGGCCTTTATTACTGCTGCAGATGATGCCTTTATGGACGTGCTTTTAACTTTCTCCGGTGCTGTAGCATTCCCTAATTGGCCATCTAATGCACTAGTCACATTCTCTAGTGCATCTCTATCTTGGGGGGCTGCAGCTGTAGACAAGTCATCCCTTGATGACTCCTCTGTAATGAGAAAGTGAGTAACATTCACAGTGGCACCTACAGTGGACATCATGGTTCTGGATGAGAGCATGTCAGGCAGCATCTTAAAAGCAAATGATGTCAAACCTAAAGATACTGAAGGACTAGACATTGTCCCACCAAGAGTCAAATGAATCTAACTGGGGATCCTGGTGAGTCATGAGTGGACAAGGAGGGTCTTGACCCTGACCATAGTTGCATGAGCTTGGAATGAGAGCACATGTGTTGAGTGTCAAGCAAGGTCACAGTGATGATATGAGCTTCACCAGATGATGTTTCTGAAGTGGGATGCTCCGTATCCTTTCTTACTGATGAAAGAGAGACAGATAAATTGAAGGCTGAAGCTATGGACTCATCAGTTGACTTAAGAGACATAGTTGTGATTTTGACAGTGCAGTGTGTAAGGTAGTGGTGAGGCTCAAAGAAGTTCCTGCTTCCCTTTCCTTCTGTGTTTAATACTTGGATTGATGTAGAGCTTCTTATAGGAGAAACAGAGTCAAGTCCACTTGTGGTGAATGGTGGAATACTCAATCCTAGATGCATGGACCAAAAGGCTTTGTTGTTGTTGCCCTTGCTGTTGAATTTATGTTGTCTACCTCAGCCACTGAGAGTGTTCCAGGATCAGAAGACATGAAAGGTTCTGGTCTTGATGATGGTTGATAAAAAATTTCAAGTGGCCGAAAGACTTATTTTGATATGTCTGCGATATAGATTCCTTAGCTATGTCAGATGCCTCTGTAAATGCACCACTTGCTTTTGCTGTTTGACCTAATTTGTGTAAAACAGGTAAGGGTGTAATAATGCATCGTGGCACAAAATCATCTACTAATGTTAATTCAAGAAGGAGCAATAGGCATAATCTTCGATTTACTTTGAGATTTTATTTTTTGCATTTTGCACTGGAGTCTGCAGAGTAAGGGGAAAAAACAGCAAGAAAAAAATAAATGGTTTGGATCTTAGTTTGTTTTCAGTCTTATTTTGTTGAATACATTGTGAGTGTATCAAGCCGTGAGCACCGAATCGTCTGTCAAACTGAATCATGAGTAGACTGTATCGTTAAACCCTTAAGATAAGGAGTGGAATATGCCACAGATGTACCTGGGGACCCACTGTATGGGACCACTGAAGCCCATTCTAAGGTTACATCACTGACCGAAGAAGTGGCATGAAAGGTATCATCAGAAAGAGATGGTGGTATAGAAGTTGCAACTAGATGTAAAGTCATTGATTATTCAGAGGGTTTCTTGATAGGAATTGTGTGTTTAATATGAAATAACAGAAATATGCACTGCACAGCTTAGTCAAAATTTGTATTTGAAGACATCCACGTGTCAACACTGCTTCTGGATGATGTCATATCTAATGTATTTAGTTCACTGGTATTCTCAGTATACAAATCTTTAGAGAAGAGAGTAGTTTTTTGAATTTCATCAACTGAGGCAGAATCAGTCCAAGCCTTTGTTTCAGAAATCATTGTCTGGATTTTGGATAGTCCATCCATGGATGACAAGAAATCCACAGATGTTAATCTTAGGTGTTCTGCCTGTTTGTGCTAAATATGATAACTGAAACAATCAGATACAACCTCTATTGCAGGGGAACCTGGTGTTGGAACAGGTGTTATAGGTGATAGAGGGAAATCATCACTCCAGGATTTTAAGAGTTGTATGTTCATTGTACAATTAGTCAGACTTCGTTAGTGGCTGATCTGAAAACAATAAATTAGGGATTATGTGTTGAAATGTGCAGCCTTGTACGATATGGTATAAGACAGGCCTTTCTTGGATGAAAATGTGTAATCTATGGTGATCTGACTAATGACACCTCACTTGTTTTCAGTGTCGGTATGGAAGAGAGGAGGCTCTTTCAATGAATGGATAGATGGACACCATTAGAGGTTCTTGCTGGTGGGCTTGAGAATTCATCTCAGGTGTTATGTTCCTGGGTGTAGATGGGGATGGGACAGGTCTTGATGTTCGCTCTGTGCTTGCAGCATCTTTCAGGGCAGGTGGAGAAGTGCTGAGAGAGATCATTTGTACACAGTCGCTGACCTCTCTGACTATCAGAGCGAAAGAAACAGATATTGTATATACTGCAGATTTACCTCCCTTGTCTTTGCTGGATGAGAAATGGCCCGGTGTTCCTCCTTTATCTTTATGATTTACAGAGTGTGTGGATTTTAGACTCCCTTGTGAATTTGCCGGTAATGGTTTACAGCTGATGATGCTACACTCATTGCAGTTGACAGAACATAGAGAAAAGTTGGGAAGGAAACAAACGAAACTCCAGTAGCATTAAATGGTGACCCATTGGAAGCTGTACTAGAAAATTCTGTGGATTTTTGGGTATCTAAGGCACTTTTTAATGATGGTTATCCAGTTAGTGCTGGCTGTGTCTCACTGGTTAAATTTTCGGTAGACTGGCCCCCTGTCATATAATCTGAAATGATGTGGGTATGGGGTACAGTGGGTAAACTGGATTTGAATGAAATGTCAGATTTTAAAGAGAATTAAGTTTTTATAACTACTGTTGGCAGACTTGCATTTGGGCAAGAGAACAGCCTCGTGGGTTAATGCTAGCATGAACTTTGTTGCAGTTAATGATAACGACAACAGTGACGAAGACGACAATGATGATGACAAAGAAGATGATGATGTGATGATGATGATGATGATGAGGACAGTGGCGATGACAGTCTTGGTATGAAGGATCAATGAAATAATGCATACTGTAATGATGCTGAGCAACTACTTTGGTTCTGGCTGTAGTACAGACACATTTTGGTCATGCATGGTGGTAATCAAACCTGAGCTTGAAGAGAAGTTGCTGGTGGCAGCAGGTGCAGAGGAGAACGGCTCTGTTTCACTCTTGGGATTATTGGACCCATTGTTGGATATGATCGGAGAAGCCAAAGATTGAACTAAGGTCTGGGACTTTTTGGCTGAGCTGGCCATAAGAGTCAGTATGGATGAGAACGCTGGCTGTACTCTTGTGCTCTCTGCTGCCCCCGGTGGACCTGTGTGAATTCCTGGAAAAGCATCCCCGTCTCCCAGGAGCAATCGAGCGAATGGGTAGACAGGGCCAGCCAAAACCCCTGCCTCCTGTGAGGGGTTCGAGTAACCTGAGGTTCCTTCATCTGCAGACAGGAAATAGCAGATTACTGGGGTCAGTTGGGACCATTGAACGAATTTGATCTGTATTCTCAGGTCCTTAATTCCACCAGATATATTAGAAAATGTAAAAGGAAATTGACTAATAACTACTGACCATTTGTCACACGAATGTTTTTGTATCACATATCATTCTGGGATTTTGTTCCAATATCACATACAATGTATGATACCAAGGGAATGCAGTAAATACACTAATTTGTAATACATTACAGGAAAAGTAGAGCAGAAGATTATCTGAGTAGAAACAATACAGTTAGGCTAATTTTCATGGACTGTTTCAATTACTTCTTATATCAATTAAATACTACAGAAGAAGGTAAAACATTATTTTTCAAAAGTTGAATCATCCAAAAAATGATCAATATCCATTCTAATGACATAATGATGATACACAAAAAAATTCTCTGTTATTAAACAGAGAGAAACAAACATGAGATCAGTATTTCACTTGTGTTATTCATTACTTGTTCCTTCAGTAGTTCCTTAGTAGTTCCTTCAACAGTTCACAAAGGTTTACAGAATTAACCGATATAATAACAAATATAGTAACTGCTTGAGATAAAACATGCGTTACAATTTATTAATAATGAATTAACATGAGATCAGTATGTAACTAAGACTTAGTTTGTGGTTAATTAATAAATAAGTAATAGTATAATACTATATTTGTGCCCAATCAAGTAAAGTGTTACTGAGAAAACAAATATGTAGCCCTAAGTAAAAGAACACAAATCTGGAACCGCAAGTAAAACAAAACAAAAATGTAGCCCATGTAAGGCAAAACAAACATGGAACCAAAAGCAAGAGAAAACAAAAATGTAGCCCATGTAAGGCAAAACAAACATGGAACCAAAAGCAAGAGAAAACAAACATGTAGCCCCTAGTAAGAGAAAACAAACATGAAGCCACAAGTAAGTGAAAAATACATGTGATGGCAAGTAAGAGTAAACAAACATGTAACCACAAGTAAGAGATTTTTGGTTTTGGGAATTACAAGGAGCTGCTTCCCTGTTGCATATTGCGATAACCTGAACCCTGTGGTCGCCGAATATTTTCCGTTATTGACGGAATATTTTTAACAATGACGGAAAAATCAGAATTTTAACAGATTAAAACACTGAGGGCGATCTACCGTAACTTAAAGTAATTCACACCACTGTCCAGTTAGTGGTGAGTATGCATATTAGCTATTGTCTAGTCTTGTCTTTGATCTCACATTCATGACATCATTATCTTATACCGATAAACTTGCTGACTCCACAAGTGTTGGAAGAACCTGGAAAAAAGTGGCGCAAAAAATGAGTAGATAAAATTATTTTTGTACCTCAATTACCTTTCATGGATTAATGACTACCTTTTTGCTTGTGTCTCCATATTTGTACACCGGAAATTCGATCAATAACCGATTACCGATATCACAATGTCAACGGTGAAACTTGCCAGGGCCTTGGCGGAATATCATTAGATCATTTTTTATTCTGTGGAAAACAAAAGATCGATCTGCTGGCCATCTTTAATAGTGAATTATAAACATGTTGCAGGTAAACAAATAAATAAAATAAAAATAAATGGCTGTATTGCTGATCACGACTGATCCTCCAATAACTAACAAAACAACTTGTTCATCCTCCATTGTTTTGTGGTGGTGGTGTATTTTCATATTAAATTACGTGTGAAGTTTAAGCTACGAGGTTTTTGTGTCTCCCATACTCATTTTAGCATACACAATTCCTGTTGGGCACAAAAAGTTCCCAATCCACGGAACTCAGAACCAGGGGCTAGTTGCACAGAACACCTTAAGTTAAGATTTTCCTTAAAGTCCGAGTTTAGGTTTCCTTAAAATAATATTGGTTGCACAACACCCCCTTTAGTCTTCTCCTTAAGGTTTCCTTAAAATATTTACTTAAGTATTTAAGTTTTTCTTGGTCTTATGCTTAAGGCATCCCTTAAAGTTCCATTAACGGTTGCACAAAAGACCTTAACAACCACAGTAAGGAAAAAAATTAAGGTACCTCTGACTGTATCTTAACCGCAACATGGCTGAGTTTATGGCGATTAATGAAGAAAATTGATTTTACCTGACCGAAAGTGAATTTATGATTTTATTTATATGGCCTGTGACATCTTTATAATTCATTACTAAATCTGGCTAGCAAATCGATCATTCGGTTTCACAGAATAAAAAAATGATGTTATCCCACTAAAAAGTGCTGGCAAGTTTCACCCTGGACACTGCCAATATTAGACTGAAGAACATCGGTTATGGAACAAATTTTCAGATGCAGAAATATGCAGATACATACAAAAATGTATTTAATATAACTGAGATACAACAATAATTTTATCTGCTCGATTTTTCTTCCACTACTTCTCTTTTCCCAGTACTTCTGCGTATCTTCCAAGTTAGCGCCAGTGTTCTGACAAGTTGAGCTACCTATAGAGATGTGCTATCGAGCCTTTCTGCGCATGTGCAGTTCCACCATTTAGGGGTTAGGGTTAGGGTAAGGGGTTTAGGGGTTTTTTGGGGTTAGGGTAAGGGTTAGGGTTAGGGCAATCGATTAGCACTATGGTAGCCTAACTCAACAAAGTAGCTCAACTCGTCAGAACACCAGTGCTTGTCGTCAACCATTCAACAAAGATTATCGCTATATGCTCCACTCAGTTGTTCTTAGTCGAATGAAAAGTACTTTATTGTGTATTGTGTAAGTGTATTGTGTTTACTTGTAGTAAACACAATACAGCTGGGGGAACAGTCCATATTTTCCTCAGATAAGGAATGCGTGGGGGTACAGTCGCCGAACTGTAAGACGCATACACGGTGGGGGATTTACGGAAGCTAATTACACACAAGGATCAGACCAGGTACACACAAGACGCAGGTACACACAAGACATGGGTAAATACACGTGCAACAATAAGGAATTAACTACTAACAATAACAGCAACAACACTACAAGGGCTATTTACAACTCTACGCGGGGCATGCTGGGACATGCGCCCCACCGGTGCTGCAGTATATACAACAGGACAGTACAGAGATAAAGTATCATGAAAAGAAAAAGCACATTTTAAAAGCTTAATTACAAGCTGCAACATCTGCTGTGGCTTAGCATTGCCATCTAATAGTTCTATAGTTGTCACTAGCTATCATTAACTCACGGTGGACTCAGTCACAGTTAGCAAGCTACTTTAAAATTAGTCTGCTCTTGATATAAGACGTTGAAAGGCGTCCATGATGACTGCATTTGAACCCATTTGAAACCTTGTATAGCGGTCCAGCGGACGTCGGCATTCGACGTTCAGAAGACGTCGTAAAAAGACGTCATAAAAACTTTCATTCTGGCTCCTCAGGGGATGTCTTTTCTACGCATGACAAAGACGTCAAAAAGACGTTGTTTAGACGAATCTTTGCGCAGTGGGTAACTAGCCACAGAAGGTTGAAGTTGGTTGAAGCTAACATTAAGGAAATTCATGAACATAACTTAGCATTAACCTGGTTTAACAAGCAGGATGTTTGTTCGACCGCGCATCTGGATTGCCACTGCCGGATTTTGAAATCCCACGCTCTGCGCGTGCACAAAAGTGTCCGCAAGGGCCGTGGATATGGAAATACTAAGCACTCAGAGGCTGTAAAAATCCTGAATGTGATGAGAGAGTTTACGCCATATACAAGTGGAACTGTAGATGTATAGATGTGATCATGATTACATTTGCGAGGGAGCATATGGTATATTTTTTTGAATTCCGTTTAATTCAAAATGGGTTGAATTCATGAGTATTAAATTGAATTGACAATGTCCAAAAACTAGACGTTCAGATATTAAACTACATATCAACGTCGAAGAGAAGTCCTAGTCAGACGTCCAGATACTTAACCTGATTTGCACGTCGTGCAGATGTAAAGATATAGTCCTGGACGGACCGACCCCATATAGCCATGATCTGCATGTCTGGGAGACGTCTCATGTTTACTGGGAACGCTCTCTATGGAAACTACAATTTTATTGCCGTAAAATGTCTTTTCGATCCCTCAACCCACATGCCAGAGTTGTAGTTTTGGGAATTGCAGTGAACTGCTATGCTGTCTTATACAACAATAACCTCTACACATCTGTCTAGTGATTTGGTTTTGGGAATTACAATGATCTGCTACCCTGTCACCTCCTATGAGGTGCCCAGCTGGGACTTAGAAAAGCATCTCAAATGCAGTGCACTCAGTATCTGTGTTTCTATTGCACTAAATCTCAAATCCCTCTGGAGGTGTCGACAATATGTGCAAATATAGTGGGGCAGATCCATAAAATGGTCTTACCCATAAATTGACATTTATTTCTTTTTTTTTACAAAATGCTTTTGTCCAATGTGACGTGTTACAGGCAGGCATGTGACTGCATCCAAATACATAAACACAGATAAATTCAGAAGGTTCACTTACTGTCCGGCTGTTTTAAATGCTAGATCTCGATAATTTTTATATGTATGATTGTTGGTGGTTCAAGCCAATCAGATACTGCTGCCTTCCTGTGAATTTCATACACTACAGTGTCTAGAGTTTACAAAGGATGGTGAAATAGGCACCCAGGCAGCCACAGTACTGTGGGTAAAAACTCACTGTTAAAGAGAGGGGTCAGAGGAGAATGGCCAGACCGGTTAAAGCTAACAGGAAGGTCACAAGTGCAACAAAACAGCTCAGTATAACAGTGGCATGCAAAAAGGCTTCACTGAACACACAACTCGCCCCGCAGTGATTCAGGGGCAGGACCTACCTGGTACCATGCAGGGACACCTAATAATAATACTACTGTGGGCACTAAGTGTAAGTGTTCAGCTGAATACAAGCATGAATAAAAATAATATTTGATATCTTCTATATTCTACATCTAGTCATGTACAAGTGCAATATTACTTTGCATAAAGAGAGCAGGTTCATTCAACAAATAAACATGACGTTTAGCCCAGCCTACGTAGCATCTAGCTTCTGGTTTAAGTATTGTACAAGTTTGTGCAGTCTAGCAAAAATCCAACTAACCAGCCTAAGGTATTTCGGCATTAACTTCCTGAAAACCAAGGCAACATGGCAGGACACAACAGATACAGCTAAGGGGGGAGATGGAGATGTATGATGGATGACATCCAGCCACAATCATCAAAAAGCATCTGTTCTCAGAGATCTGGTACTAAATAAGTAAGTAAGTAAGCAGAGCTTACTACTGAGAGTAAACGCCATGGGCAGGGATGCCGTAGGTTCTCAAACTCGTGGGTCGCACAGCCTTTCATTGGGTATACCAGCGTTTCCCAATCCAATCCTTGGGGACCCCCAGACAATCCACGGGAGTTGGTAGGGAGCAAAAATGTAGACAGCCTGGGGGTCCTCGAGGACCAGGTGTGGAAACAGTGGTGCAGACCACTAAATGCTTATTTCAGCGAATGGCATCAGTTTGTCCAGCAGCTATTAATAAGCAGGATGGATCAAACGATAAATGGCGGTTCCAGCAATAGTGCGCATGGTGTCAAATGAGAAGCTAAACTATTGGCATCAGTTCAGCCAAACTCATCGGGAAGGCCAGGTCCATCACGGGACTGACCCCGAACCCACTGGAGGCAGTGGGAAAGAACAGGAAGTTGGCAAAACTGAACAACATTGTGGACAATTCAGCCCATATGTGTCGGGGGGGATAGCACATTTTCACATTACACTGTCTCAAAGTGCTTTACAGCATCCCTGCCCAAAGGTCCCAGTGAGCAAGACATAGGCGACAGTGGCAAGGAAAAACTCCCTAGAAGGAAGAAACCTTGGAAGGAACCAGACTCAAAGGAGGATGGGGAGCCCATCCTCCAGGGGGCGGCAGAGGAAGTCAAATGAGCAAGATAGAAAGTTCCAGTTCACACTGTCCCAATTTTAACATTTGAGTCTCAAAGGTGGGGGTAGGCAGGTGATGGCAGGCAGGTGCTGCTGCTGCTTCAGATGGCAGGACGAACAGTGGTACAGCAGCAGGACATTCAGGAGAGACGTCACAGGCAGAAGGGCGAGCAGGCCGGAAAGACACCACAAATAGTGGAGATGTCACAGGCAGCAGGGTAGGTAGAATATCTTGATAATTTGGGATCTCCAGGCAGCACACCCCAGGAGGGGTAGGGGAAATAAAATATGCAGTTAGCTAAAGCATGGAAGACTAGAGACAGAGCAAACAGTTAGGTGAGTGCAATCTGTAAGCTCTGGCACATGTAGCTATGATACCATAAGTAGGAGGGAGAGACAAGTGGGAACGCAGGCATGGGGAGTCCCTGAAATGTCAGCACTCCAATTCCACAAGGGAGTGTGAAGCTAGAGTGACAGCACTGACAGTTCAGTTCATCCAGACCAATGGCACTGATCCCCACCCAGCTCTACACCTCACACTGTAGGTCTAACTGGGAGTGAGTAGTTAGCTAGAGCTAGAACTAGAGTCCCTAAAAGCTAGACTAAGTAAGTGTGTTTTTAGTCTAGACTTGAACATTGAGAGTGAGCCTGACTCTTGCACTTCCGCTGGAAGACTATTCCACAGCTGAGGAGCACTATAAGGGAATGCTCTACAGCCTGCCATAGTTCTTTCTACCCTAGGTACTAATAGATATCCTGCTTTTTGAGATCTAAGCAGGCGAGGAGGATTGTTAGAGGCCAGTAGATCTCTAATGAATTCTGGTGCAAGGCCATTCAGTGCTTTTTAAGTTAATAGCAGTATTTTGTAGTCAATCCGAGACTTAACTGGAAGCCAGTGAAGGGAGCATAGAACAGAGCTAATATGACCAATTTTTTTGTGTTTGTAAGAACTCTGGCTTCTGCATTTTCTACTAGTTACTAGTTTATGTAAGGATCCAGATGGGCAACCAGAAAGGAGGGCATCACAGTAGTCCAGTCTGGAAGTTATAAAGGCATGTATTAGTTTTTCCACATCTTGAAAGGAGAGCATCTTCCAAAGCTTGGCTATGTTCTGTAGATGGTAGAACACAGTTCTAGTAATACTTCTTATGTGAGCATTGAAACATAAATCTGAATCAACCAGAACACCAAGATCTCTGACCACTGTGTTAAGCTGAGTAGGAAGACCACCAAGGTTGAGCTTGTCAAACTTATTTTGAGCAGCCTTGAGACCAGCTAGCAGTACTTCTGTTTATTCTGTGTTTAACATTAGGAATTTTTGTTGCCATCCAACACCGGATGTCTAGTAGACAGTCTTCTAACCCAGAGAGCTGTGATGCATCATCTGGTTTAACAGATATATATATATAACTGTGTGCTCTGGAGCACATTTACCCACCGGCTCATTCCAGCACAGTGTTCTAAAAGGCACTGCTGCTCATCATTCCTGCCTGCTGCTATCAGACACCACAGCGCCTCCTCCCAGCATGCCACTCCCCACCCCAGCCACAACGTGCCAGGAAGCAACCCATTTTGTTACCGTGAAGTCCAGTGCTGATTTTTTAAATGCAATTATACCACCAACTAATGTATTATTATTATTATTATTATTATTTATTTGTTATCTATTTATTTGTTTATTTTTTTCGCAATATGTGTAATATGTGATCATTACCGGAATCTTATTTACAGGACATAAACAATGCTATTTTGAATAGCATACTTCTTCAACACATATATGGTGCCCACCTAAAGGAACCATTTTGCTAGATTGACATCATCCCCCATTAGCATTAAGTTCATTTGTGTTTGTGGTCAAGCTAAGTGATTAACAGAGTATACATTGTTTTTAAAGCTTGTCCAGAAATGTGCATCACTTCCATGGCAAATCCAAGCCCGTCTGCATGAGATCTTCAAGCCCATCCCATTCGATGCACTCAGCCCCTATGGCCCACAAATTAAAGACCTCATTTTCTCAATCTATTTTTTACTGCAGAGAGTTGAATGCTTCCCCACAGGAAACAGGTTGGCACTGCCAGACTCTCTGATCTGTTCTGTTTGGTATTTTTCCCCTCAAATGGCGATCAGATCGGGGAGCCTCCATGTTGAACCAGCAGATTGTTCCAACCATGAAGATGCACATAGTCAATGCTGCTTAGCTATGCTGCATCACCAGTGAAAAGACCCAGGGGCTCCAGACCACAGTCAAAAAGCAGAAAGCACAGAGTAATGGTAAGTTCCCTGGTGTAAGAGTAACGATAACTTCCCCAATGCCAGAGTAACCGTAACTTCTCTGGTGCCAGAGTAACGGTAACTTCCACAGAACTAGAGTAATAATAATGTCCCTAGATCTATTGTAAAGGTAATTTCCTCAGATCCAGACCAATAGTTACTTCCCCAGTGCCAGAGTAATTGTAACTTCCCCAGTGCCAGAGTAATGGCAACTTCCCCAGACCCAGATCAATAGTAACTTCCCCAGTGCCAGAGTTACAATAACCTCCTGGGTTTCAGAGTTACAGTAACTTCTCTGGCACCAGAGTAATGACTTCCCCTATGCCAGAGTAATACTAGCATCCCCAGATTCAGAGTCATGGTAACTGCCCCAGTGCCAGAGTAATGTAACCTCTCTGGTGCCAGAGTTACAATAACTCCTCTTGCGCCAGACTAATGATATCTTTCCCTGTGCCAGAGTTATGGAAATTTTCCCATTGCCAGAGTAAGAGAAACTTCCTCAGACACAGAGTAATGCTAACTTCCCCAAGATCAAACACATCGGCAAGAATAACCTGTCACATACTTAAAATGATGCCACCATCTTGTTCATTCAATGTCATGCCACAGCCCTAGAGGGTGCAGAATGTTTTCAATGCAGCAGACCCAGATATCGAGCACAAATAAACAAATTGTGTTGGAAAATGGAAGTTGGTCTCTTGATTCATCGCACAGACAGAGAAACCAATAATTTACACAACACTCATCATTGTATTAATAAAACAAAGTTGATTTCGATTGAGGTATATGGCCACCTTAAATGTAATGCACTTCATACAGCTGAGAATTTGTCTCCCAGCTCCCTACATGCCTGTATGAGGTATCCAGTGTTCTTGTTAGGCTGGGAGCTGGGCGGGAGCAAAAATGTGGTCTGTCAGGGGGTCCCCAATGACCTGGTTGAGAAATCCTCAACTATACCACTATATTTAATGTTCAAGTTTCAATTTTTCTGTCACATGCATTCAGGAATGCAAAGAAAATTGTGGGGTGGTCATCTATTACAGTAGATAGCACAATACATAAAGTGCAGGAATTGAGGGCAGGCTCAACATTTGTGTGTGTGTATACATGTACAGCTCTGGAAACAATTAAGAGAAACTCCATATTTTAAAAAAATCTGCATTGTTATATCCTGGTTTAATCATGGTTCTGCTGGCAGAAGGCTGCACTGAGTTGCAGGTTGCTTCCAGGCTCAAAATTGCTAAGACCACAGTACATAAGAACAAGGTGAATCAGGAGACACTGGCAATGACCAGAAACCAGTCGGGCAGAAGCGACTTTTTAATGCCAGAGATGGCCATCAACTTATTCAACAGTATCTCGGAGAATGGCCTAAAAGTAACCTTCAAAAGGAATGGGAAACATTAAGTGCAGGTGTGAAGTGCACTGCTAGGACAAGTTCATGTCATAGAAGCAGGACTGAAATCCCATACAGCAAGGCAGAAAGCCATCAATGAGAAACAGAGAAGAAAATTTAGTTTACAAAGAAGCATACCCATAAACTAAAACATGAGGGAAACTAAAAAAATCTGCTGTGGTCTCTTCATTTTTTCCAGACCTGTAGATGTAATACAGACAATATATATGTATAACCAATGAATTAAACAATGTGCAAAACACAAAGATGTCATACACCCATCCATCCATCCATCCATCCACCTCCCAACCCCCCAACCCTTATTCTGGTGTTTCAAACATCATTTTAACAAAAGGACTCCTAAATGGGGACCTTAAAATTCACTCGTGGTCTGCAAACTGTATCTATATTAACAGCAAAAATCACTCAGGAAAATAGCAAGTAAGAGGAAAGAACAATGTAAGCACGACTGCTTTAACGTGAATTTCAATAGCCTACTGGAAACTAGCATCAAAAAATAATTGAAATTAAAACAGTCGACATATCAGAGTATGTACAGAACATTTTACTTGTGTATGGCATAAAAATCAAATGCAGTGTTTGCAGTAAATCTACCATGCATCCATTTTTAGTGGCACCATATCCCTGCAGTTGGATTGCCAGTCTATGACATACACACAAGCAGAATCTGCAGTATAAATCCACATGCTGTGTGTTTTTGGACTGTGGGAAGAAAATAGAAGGAAAGGCCGACTTAATAATAAAGAGATCACGTTAATGGACACCAATGTAAAGATGCCAGACAGACTGCATCCTTCTTATGAGCAGCCTCGGAGACACAGCCTGCAGGGCAGGACAGGGCCTCAGAGACACAGCCTGCAGGGCGGGACAGGGCCTCAGAGAGACACCCTGCAGGGTGGGACAAGGCCTCAGATACACAGCCAGCAGGGCGGGACAGAGCCTCAGAGACCCAGCCTGCAGGGCGGGACAGGGCCTCAGAGACACCCTGCAGGGCAGGACAGGGCCTCAGATACACAGCCAGCAGGGCGGGACAGAGCCTCAGATACACAGCCAGCAGGGCGGGACAGAACCTCAGAGACAAAGCCTGCAGGGCGGGACAGGGCCTCAGAGACACCCTGCAGGGCAGGACAAGGCCTCACAGAGACACGCTGCAGGACAGGACAAGGCTTCAGAGAGACACCCAGTGGTGCAGGAGAGGACCTTAGATAGACTCCCCAGAGCACAGGACAGGATGTGAGAGAGACACCCTGCAGGGTGGGACAGGGCCTCACAGAGACACCCTGCAGGGCAGGACAGGGCCTCAGATGCACAGCCAGCAGGGCAGGACAGGGCCTCAGAGACAAAGCCTGCAGGGCAGGACAGGGCCTCAAAGACACCATACAGGGCAGGACAGGGCCACACAGAGACACGCAGCAGGGCAGGACAAGGCTTCAGAGAGACACCCTGTGGTGCAGGAGAGGACCTTAGATAGACACCCCACAGCTCAGGACAGGATGTGAGAGAGACACTCCCGCAGTGCCTTAGAGAGACACCCTGAAGGGTGGGACAGGGCCTCAGAGAGACACCCCCGTGGAGCGAGACAGGGCCTTAGAGGCACACCCTGCAGGGTGGGACAGGGCCTCAGAGAGACACCACCCGCAGGGCGGAACAGGGCCTCAGAGAGACACCCCCACAGGTTGGCACAGGGCCTTGAAGAGACACCCTGAAGAGTGGGACAGGGCCTCAGAGAGACACCTTATGGGGTGGGACAGGGCCTGAGAGAGACACCTTATGGGGTGGGACAGGGCCTCAGAGAGACACCTTATGGGGTGGGACAGGGCCTCAGAGAGACACCTTATGGGGTGGGAGAGGGCCTCAGAGAGACACCTTATGGGGTGGGACAGGGCCAGAGAGAGACACCCTGCAGGGCGGGACAGAGCCTCAGAGAGACACACGGAGGCATTTCCTCTGTGATACATAACATTAGAGCCTCATGTCCAGAGTCTGCATTTATCTGGTCAGGCATCAGAGAAGATTGGAGGCAGGGA
>JAODLD010000008.1:22099549-22111513 GCA_026781065.1 Mormyrops boulengeri
CCCCCCCCCCCCCCCCCCCCCCCCCCCTGTTGGAGTTTGGCTGCAGTGTGGGAAAAGGCTGTAGCAGCCATGGTGCGGAGTTTCATGTCTGGGACAGAAGGGAGACCTGCTGATGGGAATCGGAGGGAACAGGAGGGAGTCGAAGTCTGCAGAAGATCAGTGAGATTGGAAGGGGCAAGATTAATATCGCTTCATAATCATTAATCAGAATTGTTAAAGCCCGGCATGTCACCAGGGACCCCACCCCCCCCAAAAAAAACACATCTGTCAAACGGCTATGGGGGTGGGGGAGGCAGGGCAGGTTCACATCGCAGCAACACTCCAGCTGGCCTCGCCATCCATTAAGATAATGGGCCCAGCAGAGCGGGGCGAGCAAAGGGGACGACGGGCACAATCTTTCAGCTGCCAGGGACTGTTTCCCTCTCAATAAACAGACCTTTACAGCAACATATGAGCAGGATGAGCTGGGCCAGGCCATCCCCCTTTGCCTCAGCGTCTCAGAGATCTAGGGGGCAGGACAGCGCCCCCCAGAGGACCAGGTTTCACATGCTGTCCCTTAAACACTCACGAAACAGACTGCGGCAGCTTTCTGTTTCCGGACGGAGGAGGACAGTGTTTTGACACTGAATACCTGGAGGTATTCAGGAAGCAATCTGATTATTCACTAAGAGACACTGGCGAAACCATCATGCATAAAGGAAGCTCAGCTCTTCATGCCGTTATTTAATGAAAAGAGCAGCTGGACATTAAACAGTCTGTTTTCCCAGTGAAAAAGTTACTGCTCACTGGCCCCGATGTTGCTTCTAATATTCTTTTGTTAGCCAAATTAAGATTTTAAGGGTCCACACAAGGTCTCCAATCCCGACAATAAAACTTTCATTTTGACCATTGCAGTTCCACGCGAAAATCGGATTTTATGCTCCTTGCTTACATCCTGTTTGCTCGTGATGAAACTTAAAGGTGCTTTCATTCGAGTTTTAGGCCAATAATGACCAAAGCACAGACTGACAGCTAATTACTCTCCCAGCAAGGCTGACACGAGTACCACAGCTCAGGGATAGCTAATCTCATTTCCTCTGGATTAAAAGGCCTCTTATCTGCGGCAGCAGTGACAGTGAGCTGAGGGGCGGCATTCAGAGTTTTATCAGAGCACAGCGTATTTACAAGCGTAACGGGCAATGGAAGCCCTGATCTGCACCTCCTGTTACACTCAGACGCACAAGGAGGCTGGCAGACGGAGCCTTGTAGGAGGTCTGTGTCTCCCTGCGCAGACCATAATGACGCCGCGGTGAGTGCCTCCTCAATGGCAAGACGGGCCTCCTCCCAGGCTGGCTATCAGTGGCAGCGTCTGTGTGCCCAGCCCGCGCCTATCATCTCCCAGGGGGAGGTAGGGCCCCCACAGCGGCCACCACAACGCCCGTGCGGGAGGACGAAGGCCCCACCAGCGTGAGCTCTTCTGCCGTAACCACAGGCTCCACGCATCAATTGCTCCGGGGTGGAAAAGCACCAAACAACATTCCTCCCCCAAAGAATGTTGCAGGGTGGCCCCCATCATTCCCCTGCTTCGGTCAGTACATCACGTCCCTAAACACCATGGTGTTCTGTCATGTCTACTTTGTCAGGACCAGTGCATAATTCGTGCCGGATCTTGCCAGAACACATTCTGGGCCCTCTTACTTTTGACTATCTGCATTCCAGCACATATTTAAATGGATCTGGCAGCTCTCTGGTTAAAAAAAAAGAGGAAAAAACAATAAAATAAAAAATAAAATTAAATAAGTATGTATTTTAATTTACACACCAATTTTCACACAATTTTACATCCTTTATTAGTTTAGATTTATTCTTAAAAATGTTTTCAGCTCTATGTTTTATGTGCATTCCGAAACCTGCACCTGCCTTGATACCCCTCCACTCTCATATGCCCTTTGCCTTTCCAGCACCTTCTGATTTACAAATTAAGCACTGGTCAGGGCTAGTAGTGCTTTCAGGTTTCCAAGCAATATGACTTTGTATTTTTGTACTCCCTGTTCCTAGCATGATGTAGAGTTTTGTATCTCTTGACCTAGGTCAGTGCTTCCCACCTCCAGTCCTCAGGGCCTACAGACAGTCCATGTTTTTGCTCCTGGGAGCTGGGAGGGAGCAAAAATGTGGACTGTCTTTGGGTCCCCAAGGACTGGATTGGGAAACACTGACCTAGATAAAAAGACATGGTGGGTGGTGACATACAGAGGACTACTAAAAAAAGCCAGTGGAATGACACCTCCTCACTCAGGATCCCTTTGCAGCAACTGAATACAGAATCTCCTGCTTTGATGTCTAGAGTGGAGACAGTTCATTCAGGACAGAGGGTGCAGAAACAGTGTCTGCCCCTTTCACTTATTAGACATACAATCATTATCTGTAAGAAAAACGTCATGATTAAACCATTAAATCCAACCAGCTCCCATTTATTAAACAATTACATAATTATAAAATGACAAATGATCTAAATCTGATGTATAATCATAAAGATTCCTGTTTGCGTAAACACTTCATAGGCTCTCATACACAGATATAATTTTTAAGACTCTTCTTTACAAATGCAGTTCTATTCAGTTTGAACTTACGCTTCATTTATAAAGTATTCGCTGTTAAATACTGGCCTTTTACCATGTGTTTTACTGCTTTAGAAAAATGACACATCCCTCTAACTGCAAGAAGGTTCGGAGGAGGTACATCTTGAATAAATGAATGGATGAATGTAACATTTATATGGCGCTTTCCAAGACACTCAAAGGACCAATGAAGAACCACTTCACCCACCGCACCATTGTTCTCCTATTAAGCCAAATTCACAGTTCTCGGTCATCATGTGTAATCATACACAGCTCACTTCAGTTCATCCTTCTAATCACCTTCTATCCATCTTCCATAACTGCTTGTTGGCAACAGGGTCAGGGTGAGCCTGACGCCTTTCCTAGGTAGCGTGGGACATTTTGGGTGGGACATTGTTTAATACAGGTTAATTTATTTCCATGAGAAATACTCGTCCATCCATCCATCCATCTCTCCATCTTCAAGCCACTTATCATGGTCAGGGTCACAGGGACCACTTATACTTATTCAAAGTAAACTCTTTTCTTCTAAATTCCACACACATCCATATCTGTCATCTTCACTGTTATTATGAGTAATTATCTTTACCCAGGTGTACAGAAACTCCTTCTCATGACATGAACTTGCTTTAATTTTCTCAAGTCCATCTTATTAACCACATCACCACTAGTCATAGGCATGAATGTAATTTCAGCCCAAATATTCACCTTCTTTGCCACTGCTGACTGGCCTGTTTGTCACGTGCAGGCGCCCCAGATGCTCTTGGCAATCCTGAAGTGTACCGTCAATAACTCTTTGTCAATAGTAAGAATGAGGCTTAAACTTATCAGAACTCTACATTCATGAAAAGCATAAACAAAACAACATGAATGAAGAGACTATGCGTATAATATTAAAAATAAATAATATTTGAATACTGCTTAATGAAAAATGAACTGCACTTTTCAAACATTAGTATTTACAACTGCTGATCATTTTAGCTCCCAACCATCATAAATACTAAGAATATATAACCACGGATCTCATAGAATTTTATGCATTGAAATGTATTTATAAACTGTGTACATGTATTTGGCTGTACTGCCTTCTAAATGCATCCTGATACCACTGGTGGAGTTTTAAAGTTACTACTAAAAAGGGGGCTTTGGCCCAGTAGTCACTCGGTTTTAAAAATGCGTCTTGGGTGATCGGCTTGCAAGTGCTAAACACAAGTGTAAACGGCCACCAAGATGCATTGTGATCTGATCACTCAGATCACTTGCTGAGGTGGTCTGGAATGCATTCGACCACTCTTAGCGTAAATGTGAATGTGTCCTGATGCATCCTCAACAAAGACTTCACAGTAACTGTGCGTGGAGCAGTGATGACTGAACCCAAATGGTCAGCGGAACACCTTGGAGACACGTAAGAGGTGCAGGTGTAAACGACAATGCATCTTGGCCGTCAACTCGTGATCCAGTCACCCAAGACGCATTTTACAATCAAGTATAAACAGGGCCTTTGATACATTTAGCTGCAACTGAATCAGTATGAAAGCCAGTTAGAATATTAGTGGGGTCACAAGAGTACAACTAAGTGTGGAACGCTGTAGCACATAAAGCATAATTACAACATATAAAACAGCAGAATCACAATCTCACAGCAGCCAGATCCGATTATGCCGCTCAGTCTACTTTTATTTTGACCTTTTGCACCCCCACATCACATCCCATTTTATTCCCTCTTTGAGTCACTGTTCCTGTTCAGTTTGAATGTTTCTAGTGAAATGCGCTGTTCTTCTCTTACAGTGTGCCCCCCAAGAGCACTGTGATTTCCCAGTGCTAGTCTAATACTACCAATATCCCATGTGAAGTCATTTCACAAGACGGCACCTTCAGGTGGCTTCAGATAACTTAAGATGGCTTAATAATTTAAGATTCCACAATTATTTTGTTTTTGGGTAGTATTGGTCACACCTAAACTTTGGCAAGGGCTAGTGGAGCATAGTCTATTTGCAAAAGTGGAGAATGTGACAGTTCCTGAAAAACCTGGACTTAAGTAAATTCTCGCTGTATAAACAACAGGGAATATGGGAGAAATAGGGTTGGGGCACAACACTCAAAAACCTTGTAAAGAAGGAATGATCGATGATAATTAATAGCCGTTCAACAGATAAATGCAGAAGAACAGCAAAACAAACAGGATAATGCACAGTGAACTGATGCAGTTACTGGGTGCTTTGGGTGTGTGCGCTCCATGTATTTCGGTGTGGGTCGGTTCGGCTGGGCGCTGTTTTCTGCTTTCGCCTGGTATTTGTTGCAGACAAAATCACGCATAAACTAACGTGAGTATTGGTCTATGTTGCGACTGTGCTCAGATTCACATTTTTAAATCACGCATTATAGGAAAACATGCAGTATATAGCTTATGTCATCATATCTCACGTATTGTGCTGAACCCACAGCTCATTGAAACTGTGACAATTCAACAGGAAAGGTACTTGTGTATAAGAATTTTAAAAAATAAAATTCTCTTGGGGTATAATGTGCCATGGGACGGAAGTGACTTTTGGCCATCCTGAAACTTGAAGCCCATTGGAAATTCTGGCAAGAACTGTTACTCACCAGAATCAAAAGCCAAGCCCCAGGGAAGTTTCTAGCTAGTGAAAAGATCAGGGGCTGAGTCAAGTTTACCTGGGGCTCGACTTTTTCTCTGAAGGAAGCTTGGCATCGGGGCTAAAATACTCAGGGCGAACAACACCGATGCCAAGCTCCCTTCTGAGGCTTCTTGAAGCATACAACTAGAGCACACTCTCGCACTGGCCATTCTCAACCCTGATGGGTAAATCGTTTCTCTTGGCCAAACGGCATCCTGTACGGTGCCAATAAAACCGCCCCATTGCATGTCCTGTGGATCTGCTAACCCTCACAAAGAAGTATCTATAGCAAATGTAGGTGCTCTTTGCAAGCTTGAAAAGGGTCAGACTCACAGCCAAAATAGCTTTCCTCTTAGGCCTGAGGATTGGGATAATGCTTGGAAATCAGAGCAACATAATTTAAAACAGGCAGTTTAAACGAGCATTAGCTAACTTCCTTTCTTTTCAGATTAGTTTGACATTAGCAGCTACCCAAAATGGGTTGGATTGGACGTATTATCGTTCCCGGCGAATACATTAGATTGATACTTTGTATTAATAAGTAAACAGAAACATAGACCTGTAGAGAATTTGTATATAAAAATTTGAAATTGGTCACTTGTGCCTCGTCTTTCCAAAGATATTTTCAAAGGAAACAGCAGTAATCATTTGTAAACTTAGTGAGCTCTTTCCTCATTATTTAGATCAGTGCCGCAACATCGTGACCCAGTTGCACAGCTTCAAACGGGCGCGTTCGGCTGCCATCGAGTGCTTAATCTCCGACCAGCATCCAGTGTGCTGGGGACACGTTCGCCGCCTGTTTTCCCAGCTAAAATGTACATTTTTCCGCATAACTGCAGTCAATCCCTGAGTTACATCCGGCAAGGCTATTTCATGCCCAATGCTAGTTACTAAACGTAACACCAAAATAAGGGGATTCACTTATGTAACATTTACGTGTTGTAAGTGGACCTTCGAAAATATATAGATACGAACAAAATTTACAAATTCAATTAAGGAAAACGTATCTTAGTGAGGCGATGGCGCTGCTTTTACAACCACGGTTGTAAAAGCTGCCGTTTACATAGCCAATTCAATGGAGCTCCCAGATTTAATTGTCAAGCTGAAGATGAAGCGACACAGAGCCCAAAACCCTTCTCTCCCCACCCGGACTCCCACGCAAACCGCCGCCTCACATGCAAGAACATTTCACTGTGTATCTCCACCAAATATTAATATTATCATTCAAACTTTAATATATGTCAAGTTATCCGTTCAAACCATTAATTTCCCATGCAGACATCCTGTGATCCAGTATATTAAATGCATCCACACTCTCTACCCTCCATAAAATTTGCCTACATTTCACTGAACTTCTTCCCATTACGGTACATACATGTTTTTTATTGCAAGTTATTCTGTGACAACTCTAAGAATTATTCGGTAGTGATTTTAATTAGCTAGTCAGGCTTGGATACGGGGTGTCACACAGAAAATGTGGTTTTAAAATAGTGAAACGGGTGTAGCGGGAGAGCAGGTGTGTTTGTAATGCATATCAGGACGCGTCATGCAGGCATCCCGCCGCAGAAAGGGATTCTTTGACCCTTACCCTCAGTAGCAAAAGCCGCCTGCAACAGAAGCAAAAGCATCCCCACTGCTATCAGACTCCTAGCTGGCGATCCCTCCCTCCCGGTCTTCAGTGCGCATCCTGCGGCTTCCGAGCTTCTCCCTCCCCGTGAATCGGGGACTGCAGCCCGGCGCCGCTCGCCGGCGTCCGCACCGTGCGAAAGGATGTCGGCGCTCCTCACACTTGAAGCCATTTGCGTATCCAGAACATATGTGCTAGTCTAAGTCGTGAAAAAGGCATTTGATCTATTCCAGATTTGACAGAAACGAGGTGGTCCCCTTCCCGCACGTATGTTAACAGGCGCGGCGGCATTGAAACCTAGAGGGATGCTTTTGCAGCGCCGCAGTATTGCAGAGATAAACACTGATGCACATATTTCGTTCTATTCAGCTATACCCCTTTCCTGTAGGCTATTTCCGGCTCGACAAAGAAGCAGGATAAATAGTTTCCAGCAGTTTACCGTTGATGTGTGTGAGCGTGTGTTACTGCAGTTGTTGCAAGAGACGTCATTTCATTAGAAAAAAAAATCACGTACGGAAGCATCTGTGCGAAAGTACGAGACGGCAGCGCGCTTTGCTGGAGGATTTGTCGACACCTGGTGGCCATCCCTGCTATTACGTCAGCCTCCCGAAAGCCTCGTGCGGTGCGTTGAAGATGCCACTGTAGCTGACATTTCTCTCCTGTATGTGTGCGCGTGTGTATGAGACAGGCTTTTATAACCGTTTAATGAGGATGGCTAGCCTGTACATAATAAAACTGGATGCAATACATACATTGAACTTCAATGTTTCTTAATCAGGGGAGAACTGTGGGGTCCTCCCACTATAAATTTTGCCAGTAAGCCTATTGACCCACCAGGAAAATGCCAGGCTGATTATAATTACAGTTGTTGCAGGGAACACCCTGGTCAGGGTTGTCAATCCATCACAGGACACCTCAACAAGAGTGTGGAGTCAGAAACAAACCTAGGGTCCTGGAGGTGTCACCAGCCACAGCTGCACCATCTGTGGTGACTCTCTTCATAGCTCAACTCTCAACTATTTTGTGAGGAGCTCAATACCACATCAACATTTTCAATTGCAATCAAACATACAACCGTAATACAATATTCCATCCGCCCCCACCGGAAGGTCAAATTCACATCCCCCTGACATTTTGCATAGAGCCATTACCTAACTTGAAATGAGCAGCATTGCATTAGTATCCAGAAGAGGCTCCCCAGCTTAAACAGGCTATATATAAAGGGAGAGATAAGACATTGTTAGGATTTGAATTAATTTTGGACAACAGGACTTATTTTGTCAGAGGGTGGGACATTTTAAGCACTGAATCCTCCTGTTCTCACTCTGGGGACATGCAGAATGAGTTAAGGTACCAGGACCGATTAGCTTACAAACTAGTTTAAACAGCTGATCACCTGTATCAAATGCCTGGATCCTCACTACCCAACCACAGAGCGTTTGACAAGCGTATAAAAAGGAAAAAGAACTTTTATCCATGCAGCCATTTCTAAACCAATTAAAACACACACACCAGTTTGCTGCAGCAATAGATATTTAATTCAAAGTGAATCTTGACAATAATACACCATAAATTCTTATTTTGACACTCACCAAAATAGTCACCTGGAAAACCCGCTTTTTGTGACAAAGTACAGAAGGCTTGGTCACATTTAAATCACTGAGAACTAGAGAGAAATACTATCGCAAACTGTAAGAGACATTACATCCAGAAATTTATTTTCCCAGTCCTCATATTGTAAATATTGCACAGTGCGATTGCTACATGGCAAACTAGTGTAGCATAAAATCAAAAGCAAAAAAAAAATAACACAAAAGAAAGCCACAAAATCTACAAATATTAAAACAGTAACAGTTCAAATTTAGTAATCAAGTCTATTTGCCGTGTAATCTAAATAGATTCCATAACTTGCAGCGTGAATTAACTTTTTCTAGCACAGCTAACCTGAAAAGGAAATAAATGTTTTTTTTTTTTTAAAAAAAAAAGAAAACAAAGCAATCAAACCAAGTAGTAAGGATTTAAGATTAATACAGTAGCACATTGGATTAATACAAAGACCCTGAATTAACTTTGTAAGCATGTCTAAGAGTAATACCAGTTGTATATAAAATAATTTAGCAAACTAAAAACTCAATGGAAATTTTAAAACTGCAGTGTTTGATTAGTTCTGTACTTGCTTAGAAAATGCTTTTTTGTTTATCAAATCCCATTGTGGGTGATGACACTGGAATTGCCAGTTAAATCAAATCCTACTCAATTGCATTTCTCTGTAGTTTTGGTTACTGTGGGCATTTTGTGCAGCCATATTTGCTGGTAGATAACATCAAAATACAGCTTAAGTCACACATGCATATCAGACAGCAAATTTGCAGCATGTGATTTGTCAAGATCATGCATTTTTTTTTTTAATTAATTGTTCTCAATGCCTATAACTTGCCATTTTCATTGAAAAGAACATTTTTAAATTGGATGCAAAAACCACCAGCGTGCCTCCATACCCAGTTCTCGTCTGTACTCGTTCACACTCCTTTTGGGGCCTGTCACCCAGTTTGATCGGTCGCAGCCCCTTGGAGCATTAAAGGTTATTCAGTAAAGGCAGTTCTCCTTTGAAAGCTACTCAGATCGGAGCTGGACTTTCCTCATGGCTGTAAACCGCGAATAATCTCCTGGAACAGTATGTGTACATTCACAGTGTATAAGTAAAGCTTTCCGGAGACGACACAAGCGTGCTCTGTGTGTTAAGCACTGCGAACACATTTCCTGACTAAGTAGAAAGCCATTTTATAATTTCCTTGGTAACTTTTTCTTTATGAAAAAATAATAGCCAGAGTTTTCACATTAACAATTTGAATGTGCTCATGTTATTCAACTCACTGATTACTCTGACGACTATGGAGAACTCTAAGAACACTCACCAAAACAGCCTGATGAAACAAATTAAAAGATTCCAGCTTCCATTCTGCCACAGTCGGTATTCCAAAAGGAGAAATAGATGTCAGACAGCTAAAGTGCCTTCTCAGGGGTGGCCATTGTGCAACATGCTGACACTTTGTAGACAGGCAACAGTTCCTGAAATCAGCCAAGGAGCTGATATGTCCTCAGCGCCTGTTGTCATTCCCAGATAATGGTATTCTGCTCAACAGCTTGTAAAAGCAGAATTTAGATTCCTGGAATGACAACAGCATGACAATTTCTTTTTTGGTCAAACTGCAACTTTTGGAGCGCTGCGTCGTTCGCTGTTGGTTCTGCGACAGAATTTCACCATTCTTTACACTCCTCCCCCCGTTCCCTGTCCCCTATCTAGCGAGCGGTCGAAAAGGAGGTCGGGGAGGAGGGGGGGGGGAGGGTGGTGGTGGTGGTCAGTGCTCTAAACCACTGGATTCTCAAGGCACAAATACAGTGCTGCTCACACTGTCGTCAACAAGGTAAGGAGACGGAGTGGTCAGCGAGTCACTGAGTCCACTCTGATATGAAAGGACTAGCAAGGGGTAAAGAGGGCTTCAGACAGACCAATCAGACCAGCTTCTTATATGGTTCAGCCAAGTTACACTGAGACCAGGAGAGGAACCCTGAAACATCCCAGTCTGATTAAATATTACACTGAACAGGTAAAAATAATTGGTAGAAAACGTACAGTAATTCATGTCTTTGATAAAAATGGGTTTAAAATCACTTTCATAAGGATTGAACTGATAGCACAAATTTCATGTCATTGACAAACATTTTCAGCTGAACACTGCAATGTCACTAAACAGGAAAAAGGCATATGATTTTCATCTAGTTTTAGCTTATTGACAGTCAAACAAGTGCTTAGTGGTGTGTTATTACATGAAGACATTACTGAATGCCTTGGCATTTCTTTTACTGCTCTATGCCAGGGAAACCATACGTCTTGGAGTTAATCCTTGTTAGTACTTAACTGCCACATTGAAAAGTTAAGTCAATCCTGCAAGCTATAGCTTTGCTTGTCTACAAAATGCCAATAAGAAAACATACAAAAAATTAAGTTACATCAATACGACCATTTATATGCAGTGATGAGCCCAAAAGGTTAATGAAGATAAAATACTGATGCAAAAAAACACCCCAGAAAAAATGCAACTAACTTCCATAATCTGCAATACAGTAGTTACAATGACACTCCAAACATGAAAGCAAAAAAATTAAAATCAAAAACCCACTTCTATTTCAGGTAATTAGACATACAAAAATAAGAATGCTAAGACTGAACTAAGTTAATCACCTAATTTCACAGCTATCTGAAGTGGCAATCATTATATAGCAGCTTATCTATGATACATTCAAGATAAAGGATACAACTTATTACTCGCCCAAAAGCTAAACATAGCCTCAACCATTTTTTCAATACCTTTTTTGTAAGTTTACCCCATTTCCAGAAAAACAGCGTACTTGAGGTCTATGCAAAGAGTAGCTACCTTGCTTAGGAAAATCAATTACAGTCTTTGGTGCTGCAAAAGCAACTTCATTTAAAAGTAAAGACAAAAACTTTATGCACATACCAGCAAACAGACAACGGGGAGGGGGGCACACAGCATATATATTCTCCCTGACGGAATGTATAAAATAAGCAGTCGACACCAACAAGCCTTAAATGGTGTAATAAAGGAGAAAATAAGGAAAATTCTGTCACATGCATAAATGAGGAAATTGCACACAACTCACACCTTTTCAAGCTTCAGCACTAAATCTAGATCTACATTTTATATATATATGACAATTATATATATATAAAATCACATACCAAATACTGCATGGTTTACTCAAGCTAAGATAAATCCAAACTGTGAAGAGCTATTTGCATTTGTCTTATTCTACCCAAAGCCATGCCCACCACAACTCTAAATGTTCAAAGAAATCCAAACACAAGAAAAATACAAAAAACCGAAATCAACAAGTATTCAGATTGTATTGCAGTTTCATTAAACAGTATAAATACTGTTAGTAATAAGAGTATACTAAATAGAAATTGATTATCAAATATTAAGCAATATTTAGCGTCTTGCTCTTTGCCAGATTGTGCCCTGTGATGGGTTGATACCCTACCATGGGTTGTTCAATGTTTGAATGATCTTCATGTTTGTGT